>CM076578.1:1742184074-1742629559 GCA_034641835.2 Pinus albicaulis | reverse complement strand
GGATGACTGTATTATGCTGCAACCTCCATTAGCGTCGAACAGATCTTTGCATGCGCTGAGACACTGGTTAGATAGCGCAGGGTATGTCACTCTGTGGGATATATCACAGTGGTCCGATAGCATCTGGAAGAAATGGTGCCTTCCTCCAATGCCACCAGAACTAACGCAGGCCAAACATCTGCTGCTCGAACTATTAAATGGAAAAGCGCCTTTAAGCACAGGTAAGAGAGATGTTCGGGGATGGGGATCCGCTCCAGGTAAATACACAGTTGCGCAGGGGTACAAGTGCCTCCAAGAACGACCCTATGTCGCCCCCGACCCTGCTGTATGGAAGGGGCTGTGGAAATATAAGTCTATGCCAAAGGTCGACATATTATGTTGGCTGCTTTGCCACAGAGGAATACTAACAGATGACAAGCTGAAGAAAAAGGGTTTTCAAGGTCCATCAAGATGCCATCTTTGCTGCGAAAACGAAGAGAGTGCCCAGCACATCATGTTGGACTGTAATTTCTCAAGAAGAATCTGGCAGACCCTTATGAATTACTGGAAGACAGACTTCACTCTTCCTGTGTATATATCTGACTTATTTGCTAATTGGCACACTTGTTATCCAGGAACTCTTCCAAAAAATGAAAGATTTAAAGCAGCATGGTTCTCCTTACCAAAATTCATATGCTGGCAAATCTGGCTCGAGCGTAACAGAAGAGTCTTTAGGGATGAAAAATTAAATCCTCAGCTCATCACCAGCAAAGTCAAAAGCCTCTGGAAAGAAACTTTGGGTGAACAACTATCGGAAGTCAACTTAAATCCAAATGATTTAGATTGGGGTGCCTCGTTGGGCCTTCAGTTCTCGGGCGAAACAAGGCAGCCCAAGAGCATGAAAGAGTGGCAATTCAGAGGAAATGAGCAAGAGCTGTCAGACTTGCTCACCAGACAAGCCAGATCCTGCTTATTCTTTGATGGGGCTGCGAAAGGCAACCCCGGTTGGGCTGGGGCAGAAGGAATTATTAAGAATAAGGAGGGCATAACAGTGACCAAATATGCTTGGGGTCTTGGGCATTCCACCAGCATCCAAGCTGAAGCCTTGGCACTTCTGCAGGGTCTTAAGCAAGCAAAGGCAATCGGTACTTCAGATTTAAGTGTTATAGGAGATTCTCAGTCCATCATTAAAGTCTTAGTGGAGGACTCCAATCCGGTAGATCTTAGATTGGCTAGAGTGATCCTAAGAATAAGAAACATGTTGAAATCTTTCCGAACTGCAAGCTTCCTCCATGTATTGAGAGTAAACAATAAAGATGCAGATTTGGAAGCCAACAGGGCGGTGTCCCTTTCAGAAGGCTCCCTCCTGGTAGACGAAACTGAGGAGTGGGACACTATCCCATAACGCTGCAATGTTTTTCCGCATCATTTTACAACAGTTTGTGTGTCTTTATAAGCTAGGAAAAATAACAAAGATAGATTCTCTAGCCTCGTGTAAAAATAGTGGATTTCCAAACTTTGGGGTCTACGATCAGACCGAGGAAGAAAGACTAAGGGCTAGCCCCGACAATTTGTAACCGATGAAGGCTTTGGCCACTCTCTAATATAAACTCATACCCGTTCTTGTAAAAAAAAAAAAAAAAAATTATATATTTATTAATTAAATTTATTAAATTTGTATATTTTTATTAATTATATGCTCTCAAATATCATGATTATGAATATGAATCATTATTATTTAAATTTATTTTAATGTAATATGCATATTATGTTTTTTTCTATTTAAAAAATTGTTTATAATTTTACTAATATATGTAAAATTACAATATAATCAATTAAATTAAATAAATGTATTATTTTTATTATTTTTATAAATTGTTTTAATTGAGTGAACATTACATTACATTACATTATATTATTATTATTATTATTATTGGTATTGATATAACATCTATTTAATATATTGCAGCATTTAGCCCAATAAAAAGACTTGGAAAAGAATTGAAATTTTTTTAATATAGAAAAGAATTGAAATTTTTTTAATATATATATATATAGATATATATATTATATTATATTATATTGTAAAGGAAATTGTTGATCCCTCTATTTAAGTAAAATTTTATTTTAAGGAAATTGTTAATTTTTTATTTAAATCAAAATTTACTTTATAATATATTTGATTGGATGAATATTGACTAAACCTTAAATTTTAAAATAATTTTAAAAAAAAACCATTAAATAAATAAAGTGTACTTATAAATTTAAATTTTACTACTATTATTATTTATAATTTTAATAATATTTTATCAATTATTAATATTTTCTTATTATTATTATTATTATAATAGATTATTAATAAATTTATTATTAATAATTTATTTGTTTAATATTTTTTAAACATGTAATATTAAATAAAGTTGTAGTTATATGTAATAAATTTATTATTAATTTTATTTAAATTTTGTATATAAATTTGATAAAATTATATTAATAAATTTTAACAAACTATTATTCATTTTATTATAAATTTTAATTTTTAATTTTTAATATAAATATTATAATGTTAAAACTTAACTATATTACAACTATTTTCCGACCACGTTATATAGAACTTATAGATTTAATTTCATAACTAGTTACAAGGTTATAATAACAAATTCACTATTAAATCCATTTAAAGATTCCAGACACTTTTCTCGTCCCTATTTCCATTACTTTACTAATTTATATATATAAATATAACCCTAACCACAATTGACATCAATATATCTTTCAACAAATAATCCAAACTCACAAAATAACACTAACTACAAGTACGGATGGCATCTCTCACTCATCTCATTCATTTTGTCGTGAAATCTACTATGAAAAACACTATTTTCATACACTATTTCCTCAAGTATTGATATGATATAATTTAAATTTACAATAATTACAACTAATATAATCTCAAATGAATACAACTAATTTAAATTTACAACTAATATAATCTCAAATGAATACATAATCACAACTCCAACTACTGATATATAATAGAATGCCCAAGCATTGTTAGAAGATTAAATCTCTATTCATCATTCCGCATTTTATCAGAGATGAGAATCATCAATCTCAACTCTGTATGATATTCTCTCATTGACCTTTTCTTGAAAATGGACTTGTAAGCTTTCTTTTAACACTTTTTTAAGACTCCCCCATGGTGGGCGGGTGATTATTATAGTTGGAAAAATCTTAATTATTTAAGAGGATGGAAATGAAAGTTAGAGGTTTATGCCATCATTTACTCTTATGTGAGGGATGTAATATTGAAATTTTAAGTTTGGTCTGGTAGATTGAGTTGAATCATTGTATAGGAGGTATTTTGATTTGGAACAATTTCAACTTTGTATGATATTCTCTCATTAAACTTTCTTGTAAATGGACTTGTAAGCTTTGTTTTAACATTTTTTTAAGACTCCCCCATGGTGAGCGGGGTGATTATTATAGTTGGACAAATTGTAATTATTTAAGAGGATGGAAATGAAAGTTGGAGGTTTATGTCATCATTTACTCTTATGCAAGGGATGTAATATTGAAATTTTAAGTTTTGTCTGGTAGGTTAAGTTGAATCATTGTATAGTCCAGGTATTTTGATTTGGAACAATTTCATGCTATAGATGGGATGAAAACTTAGATATTTGGATCGAGAATATTTCTTATTCTTGTTCAATATCTTATATTTGGTTTGCAATCAGCAAAGTTCCTAGTCTGGCAAGGCTTAAAGAAAAAAACTCTACTATTTGGTTTGGAAGCTCTGGATATTTTTTCACTAGTGGAATCATTAGTTTTAAGCAAGAGGAAGAAGGATTTTAGTCGAATTCTAGTAAAAAAATTTATTGTTCCTTGGTTTAGCTATAATTTTTAGCTCTATTGGATTCCTTCTCTTTGGATTACTTTCCTTACCCAAGCTTGTCTTGATAGTATTTCTATTTATTTTCTCAATTGGTGTGTTGTCTCAGTGATATTGGAGGTGAATTTATCTTTTATGGCTCTTTTTTGTCAAGGGGTCCTCTTTCCTTTCTCTATTTTGAAGTTTATGTTTCCTTGGAGAACCCTATCAAATATTTCCATTAACCCTATATTATAGTGGGTGTGATTTGGGTGTTGTTTCAACTCTATCTTCTACATCCTCTATATGTATCCTTTAGTTCGCCTTGGTTCTCTAGTCCTCTCTCAAATATTCTCTTTAGACTCCTTTTTTCCCCAAGTCCCATCATGCAAATTTGTAGTTAATTTCCCTAACAATTCTCTTCCCTCTTATAGAGTGGTGAATTTGGTCAAATTCCTCATTAAAATGGTCTATCCAACTCACTCAAGGAGTTGAGGTGGAGGGGGGGGGTTGGCTCTCATCAACCTTCCATCTATCGAGCCTAGTTCTTTGTAGAGCATTCAGTTATTATTTATGTACAATCTACCCCTCATAAAATTTGAAGATAGATACATGATGTAGAATTAGAAGTAAAAACGAAGAGGAGGTTTATGATAGATGCATAGGTTGAGGAAGAGGTTAGAGACCATGTGACGAAAAATATAAGGTGAGACATCAAGTAATTATTTGATTGCAGAGAATACGAGAAGAAATCTAGAAATAGGAAAGAGCCCAAGATATCGCAGTAAGTCAAGGAAAGGAAAATTCAAATACATATCAAAGATAGTGTGTTGGAAATGTGGGGAGAAAGGACACTTAAAGAAATATTTCAAGTCTAAAAAGGGAAAAGAAGGACATGGATATTAAGAGAACAATCAGGAAGTGAATGCAATACGTGATGTGTTGCAATATGCTTTGATTATTTCATTAGAAAATATTTTGATGCCTAGGTGGTAGATTTAGGGGCTTAATTCCATGCCATACCCAATAGGAAAAAATTTCATGACTATGTTCAAGGATATTTTGCACAGGTTTGTCTCGGTGATGATAAAACCTATAAAATTATAGGAATGGGTAAGGTACATATAAAACAAAAAAATTGAAACCATCAGTCATTAAATGAGGTAAGGAGTGTTCTATACCTAAAGAACAATCCAATTTCAACAGGGAAGTTGGGAAGTGAAGGTTGTGTAACTACATTTACAAAAAAAACATGGAAGGTCATTAAAGGAGACATGGTTATAGAAAAATGAGAGAAGGTAGGTACATTGTATTTAAGAAATGGTATTTCTCCTTTTCTATTTCCTTAACCTTCATAGGAAAATATATGGCACTATGGTATGATAGGCTTGGGCACATGAGTGAGAAGGGGATGCAGATTCTTTACTCAAGAAATTTTTTGCGAGGTTTGAAGCATGTTGAATTGGATTTCTATAAGAATTGTGTTTATGGAAAAGAGAGGAGAGACAAATTTCTTAGAGTTAGGAAAGAAAAGAAGAATGAAAAAATAGAGCTTCTACATACAGATATATGAGGACTGGCACAAGTATCATCTCTTAGTGGCTCTCATTATTATTTTGTTTTTATCAATGATGCAACTAGAAAAACTTGGGTTTATTGTATTTGAAATAAATCTAACGTCTTTGATACTTTTAAGAAATGGAAATATTTGGTTGAAAATTAGACATCAAATATGTTGAAGTGTCTCAAATCAGATAATGGAGGTGAATATTGTAGTAAGGAGTTTGATAATTACTATTAATACCATGGAATTTGTAGAGAGAAGAAAATTCCAAGAACACCACAAGAAAATGGTGTGTGAGAAAGGATGAACAAGTTGATCGTGGAGCATGCAAGGTGTATGAAATTACATGCAGGATTTCCCTTACAATTCTGGGCAGATGTTGTAGATATTTATGTTTATCTAATAAATAGTGGACCTTCAAGTTCCTTGGATAGTGGTATTCCAAAGGAGGCATGGACAGGTAAGAAGGTAAACTACTCATTTCTAATTACCTTCAGTTGTGAAGCATTTGTCTACATTAATAAATAAAATAGAACAAATATTGGAAAAAATCAAAGAAGTGTACCATCATTAGAAATGGTGTTAATGATTTTTGGTTATTGCTTCTTATATGAGTATGAAAACTGTAAAATCATTAGGAGTAGAGATGTGGTATTCAATGAAAGACTATTGTATAAATATTAGTTGCAAGGAAAGAAACAGGAAAATAAAAATGCATAATACATAGCGCTTGATGAGATCACAGAAAAAGAAAAGTCAAATGTGCCAGAAAATCATAATGATCAACAACAACAAGCACTTCAAACTCTTGCAAGCTTTGTTAGAATATCTACAAGGTAATTAGACACCATGAACAATACTCTCCTTCATTATATTATGTATTTTTTATTGATTTTGGTGAACTAGAAGGATATGAAGAAGCAATGTAGGTAGAAACTAGAAAGAAGTGGGAAAAACCCATGAAAAAAGAGATGGGCCCCTTGGTACATAACTAGACCTGGGACTTAGTCAAGTAATTGTTTGCAGGTAAAATATAATTGTAAAATAAATGGGTTTACAGGTTGAGGAAGAAGATGGAGGAAAAATGAAAAAAAAGGATAGACTTGTTTTGAAGGGGTTAGCACAAAATAAAGGTATAGACTTTGATGAAATATTTTCCCTTATTGTTAAAATGGCTTCAATCAGAACTATTTTAATTCTAGTTGCAGTAAAATATTTGCATCTTGAACAATTATATGTCAAGGAAACCTTTATCCATGGGGATTTGGAGGAATATATTTATATGCAGCAAGCACAAGGGTATGAAGTCAAAGGGAAGGAGAAAATAGTATTCAAGTTGAAGAAGAGCTTGTATGGCTTAAAACAAGCTTCAAGGCAGCAGTATCTAAAATTTGGAAGGTTAATGTCAAAACAAGGTTACACTAGATGTAATTTTGACCATTGTGTTTATCTTAAGAAACAAAATGATGAAATTTATATTATATTGTTATTGTATGTAGATGACATGCTTGTTGTAGGGTCTAACCTGTATGAAATAAATGTGCTCAAAATAAAATTTGTTAATTCATTTGCAATAAAGGATTTTGGTGTTGCAAAGAAAATCCTTGTTAAGTAATAAATAAAGACAAGAAAAATCGCAAATTAACATTGCCTCAGGGTCAATACATAGAAAAGGTGTTGGAAATATTTAATATGCAAAATGGAAAACCAGTTACTACACCTTTAGCTATCCATTTCAAACTAAGTAAGGAGATGTGTCCCAAGACTTAGGAAGAGATAGAATATATGTCTAATGGTATTTACACTTCAATCTTTGGAAGCTTAATGTTAACAATGATGTGAACAAAGACTCATATTAAACATGCAGTGGGAGTTGTGAGAAGGTATATGAACAATCCAAGTAAATATCATTGGATGGAAGTGAAGTGGATTCTCAAGTATTTGATAGGTACCATTAATTAAGCATTATGTTTTTAGGTTCAAACATTGTTCTATAGGGATATGTTGATTCAGATATGGTAGGTAATAGAGAAAACAATAGGAGCACCACAGGGTAGGTGTTTAGGTGGAAAAACAATAATTTGGGTTTCTAAAATGTAAAATGTTGGTGTGCTTTCAACAACAGAAGTAAGTATGTTGTTGCTACAGATGCTAGTAAAGAAATTATTTGGTTACAAAGGTTTATAGATGAATCGAGAAAGAAGAAAGAGATTAGCAGGTTATAGAGTGACATCTAGTGTGTTATTCATATTGCAAAGAACTTAGCATTTCATTCTAAGACTAAACATATACATGTTGTTGGAATTATGGCTAATGTGTTTCCCTTAATGGAAACATGCTTGATAAAGGTGTACTTAATGTCAATAGTGTGATAATATGATTATGGGACTAAAGCGGATAATAGGTACATATGTTACATATGATATGGACAGGGAAAAGGCAATTCAGTTACATATAAATGACAACAGTGAAGTTTGAGAAATTATATGGAGTTCCTGTGAAGAAAGGTCTTGTACATACGTAGGTCCTATGAGCAAAAGTCACATACATAATCAACACCTTGGAAATCTGGATACCAAGGATCATTACCATGGTATTGGCCCATGGTAATTGGAGCGGAAACGTTCATTTGATCCCATCAAAAAATTCTAACAACACTACCAAAGGATTTACCTAAGGTATTGGCTAAGGAGAAAAGCTATATAAGGAGATGGATATCAAGGTGTTATGTGTGAAATGTAATGGGTTACTTATGCATGATCTGATTTGAAATAGGTATGCACCAAGGAGTAAGGAGAAGGCTCATATTTGAGAGATATGAAAGTGAAATGAGTAATAATGGTTATACACGACTGATTTTTTCATGTTTGAATAGCTTATGATGCGATATCTATTTGAATGCATTTGAAGTGATATGTGATCTGAAAGTAAGGTATGTGCAGTATGTATTGTGTTTGCAATGAAGGTTTGATTTAGTGATTTATGATATATACGTGAGTTTTATTCAATAATACCACATGCATACGTATAACTTGTTCAGTAACTATCGCATATAAATTTTGTGATGATTTAATCAGTATGTTGAAATGTATACACAGGTGTTATGCATGGTCCTGGAATACATACGCTGACCTCTTTTATAGATGTCGCGTTTATGCACTAGGGTTTGAGTTTTTGATGATGTTTATTCTATTTGTTGATGTTTGTCAATGATGTCTTGATCAGCATGGTCGGTATCTAGCAGTGTTGAATTGGTTGATTAGATTGTGACTTGGTATATTGATTAGTGATGATGTTCCGTTATGATTGGGTTTTCAGTGATTTGGTATTGATTTATCTCTTGTGATTTGGTTTTTCAGTAATTCATTGATTTACACAGTGATTAATCTTAATAATGTTTTCTGTAGTTAGTGATTTGAGATATATACACAGATATTATGTACTAGAAGTGTGTATATACGTTGGTTCTCTTAAGAACAATTGCGTACATTTTTTGAAGTTAATTTGTTTTGGTTGGGTTTTGTTTATAGTATTTTGATACTTCAAAGATTCAGTTGATTTACACATATTCAGTGATTTAGATTTGTGTTTCAGTATTTTAGTTTTCATATTGGTTTGGGCTTATTTTTGGTGTGATTCCAATATGAAAATTTGATGAAAGGTGGAAAACAAGATATTTGATGATTATTTTATGGGTAGATCCAGTCTGAAACATTCTGAAAAGTGGTCCACAAGGATCTAAGGGTTGTAGTGTTTAGTAAGGGGGTAGGAGATCCCTTCCAGTAGTAATTGGTAAACGAGTTCAAGGGGTTGTAGCTCCCTTCCAGTGGGTGTTGGAGAATGAGTGGAGGTTGTATCCTCCTGCAGGTGGGTTCCTGCATGCTGGTAAGAGTCTGCACTAGTACAAGATGTAATGAATATTTTATTTATAAAATAAGAAAGAATACAAAGACAGCAGAAGTGGCGGTTTTCTCCCACATTGGGTTTCCACCTAAATTCCTGGTGTTCTATGTGTGTTAATTTTGTGTTGTGATTTATCTATTCTTTATTGCATAATTGGATGGTTATTGAATGGATAATGTAATGATTAAGTTAATTCACTGATGGATTTTATGACAAATTAATTTATATAGATATATGCTTATTGCATTCACTATAGTTGTGTACATACGTTGGTTACATGAAGATTAGTAGTGTACAGGATTCTTGAAGAATAGTACCCCCCCACCCTCTCAATATTTTTCCAACACATCTCAGGTACCATTTCATATGGTCAATTTTGGAAGGTGGAAAATTTAATCTAGAAAAGATACACACTAGCCATAATCCTGCAGATATGTTAACAAATGTAGTAACTAGGGGGAAACTAAGTTTTTTCTTAGTTTCAATTGTCCTTCAAGTATGATGATAAATATGAGAAACATGTCAGGTTCAAGTAGAATCATTGTCCAACAAGTGAAGCATCAATGGAGTTGTTATAATTGGTCTCCAAGAAAGAGATTGTTGGGTGTGGAGCCTCATTATATTCCTCATTCAGAGGTATTTATTTTGCGGTGTTTGGATCCCATTCCTTGACTGGGGGGTGTGGGGGGATTACTCCCCCACTACTTTTGTAGGGGGTGAAGGGAAATTTGAGAAAAATTCCTTGTAAAATATTTTAATTTTGTAGTCAATATGGACCATTCATTAGACAAAATATCTGATAGTAGAAGCTATGTTAATTTAGGTTTTTTTTCCCTAGAAGGAAAGCCTCAGTTTCAATTAGGTAATTGTATTATGGTTGTGTATTATTATTTGAGAAAAATAGAGGATACTGTGTGATATCAAACATGAAGTTGGAATGAATGTGTTGTAGGTTCTATCCCTTTAGTTTGTTGGATAAAATAAAACAAAGGATTTTTTGTTTCTCTGTGGACATAGCCAAGATTCGGTGTACTAAGAAAAATCCTAGCCTAGCTAGTGAAATGAGTAAGAAAGTAGAAATGAAACAACATAATGGGCCAATAACATGTCATAGAGATCGAATAATTATGAAGCAAAAAACCACTAGATGGAGAAAATCGAGTGGGTTGGAGAAAATCCCTACCATTAGTGACCACAAATCTTGATGTGATGGTTACTGCAAAAGCCAATAAATTATCCCCGTGTGCAGGGTTGTGGCACTATGCAAAATGAGAGACCCCCACCTCCAAAAATGAAAAATGTGCATGGGGAGGCATTTCTAGATTGAATCGACTGGCAGTCGAGGATGATATTGTATTCCCCCCCAAGATCTATTAAATATCCACTCAATATTAAGCATTAAACAATCCCTAGAATGATTTACCTTCACCATCAAAGAGTGGTTATGCTCTATATGGCATCTTGTAGGAGAAGTTAAGGATCATTATTGTCTTAGGGGGGATGTGTTTCCATGTTCTCCCTTCTTAATAGGTGGTGGGACAAAATCAATGTGTTCTTCCACCTTCATGTAACGAGCCACATCAAATTATGGTAACAATAGGAGTATTAATATGTTTATGAGGCATGCATATGATAGCTACACAGACATGCATTGTATACACTACACTAGTATACATACTAACTTATTATGAAAATTCTAAGTAAAGGATAAATGAATTAATCATTGAAAGTGTTAAGTAAATACCTAACTTACAAAAAAATAATGAATGTATTGATTGGGGCACTTAATGTGTGTACCACCATCATAATATATATAACTATATTAAATACAAAATAAAAAATTAAATGTAATGTATTATAAAAAATAAAATATGAATATAATATATATTGTAAAAAATAAATAGAATATAATATATATTATACAAAATAGCAAGATAAATATAGTATATAATATACAAAATGAAAAGAAATTACAAAATATATATAGAGTATACAAGAAAAAAGGAAATAATCATAAATATATTATACTATATATATATATATATATATATGTATAGTAATCTATAAAGAAAATATAATAATCACATTACAAGGGAATTATAAACCATCGTTATACACATTGTTATCAACTGTAATGAAGGTGGCGACTGCTTGAACAAATTGATGAACCCACCTTGTCAAGGGGAAGTGACCGCATGAGAGATGTCTTGGCAAGGAAGGAACCGAGAGGATATAAGGAGATCAAGGGAAGTTGATCAAGGGGGAAAATAGGAGGAGGAGTCAAGGTTCTAGGAGAAACCAAAGACTTGGATAATTGAGCACTTTTCTTGGGGTTTTAGGCACAGGTCGACATAAGACTTTGATTTCAAAGTTCTCTAGATCTGGGAATAGTGAGGTTGATCCCAGATAGGCAGGGAGGAATGGGTATTTTTGATAATGAAGTCAGAGGACTTGGAGAAACAACAGCTAAGGATCGATATCAAACAGAAGAACTAGGTATGTACTTGCATTAATTTGATAAAATTTACATGCAAATTTCTTACGTCGTTAGACTAAAAAATAAGACCCTACAAATGGTATGAGAGCGTATTTTTAAACTCTACTAGACCTTATGGCCTTACATAATATAAGTGATATATCTTTTTGTTTACAAAAATTGCAAAGGATTCATGTACTTCCCCAATGGTATTCAATAGTGTAAAGATCTGAAATGGTTACCCCAAGGAGTCTCACTATGGATTTTTAGCATCACTCTTATGTTATGAATTCTGTCCTAGTGACCTTGTGTTTATCAGAGCCAACGTTATTCCTCTTAAATTTTCCATTTCATATAGAAGAGTGGCATTGTTTTATTCATAATTAAAACGTGAGACAGCCTTCGTAGATCCCATAGGATGAACACTACCACAAATTATTTTCTTACTCCTCCACATTTCAATTTTTGGCTTATATATTGCATGTCTCAGCTAGTTCTGGGTTTATCTTCATGCACTTTGGCCCCCACTTTCACGCTCTTTTGGATGTTAGAAATTGTTCCATACATATTGACATTCTCTTCTATTGAGCATGTTGACTCTATGTCATGATCTATCAATTCTAGTTCCCTTCCATGCTCATAGAGATGTTATGTCCAATCCAGAAGATAAGCCATATTTTGTAGAAAGCTAATGTTTGTGTTGCTCCTACTGCTCACAAGTTCTAAAGAAACTACCCCAAATTTGAATACATGTGCCCTCTATTTAAGATGACCCTGCATGAGACAAATATCCAATTGTTCCAGCAACTCTGGTGCTAATATGAATTTTATTCTCATCCCATAGTTTAGCCAAGCCAAAATTTGCTATCTTAGGGTTTAATGAGTCATCCAATAGAATGTTACTGGCCTTTATGTCTCGAAGAATTATCTGAGTATTAGACTCCTCATGAAGGTAAGAAAGTCCACATGCAATGCCAATACAGATATTATATCAAGTAGGCCAATATAGTTGCATATGATACTTCTTATTACTCAATAAAGATTTTGCAATGTTGTTTTTTTCCAAATACTTATAGACCAAGAGTCGATTATATTCTTCTAGACAACATCCATGAAACTTTACAAGGTTCCTATGTTGTATTGTACATATTATAGCTAATTCATTTATAAACTCGCATTTTCCTTGTCTAGAATCAGAAGAGAGCAACTCTACTGCCACCATTTTACCATCTGAAAGAATGCCCTTATAAACTGCACCATATCTTCCCTCACCTAATTTATTCTCTCTATTAATATCTCCTATTGCAGGTTTCAAATTTGCATAGCTGAAATTTTTAAGTTTTGAACGTATAACATTTATTGCTTCATCTTCCTAGACATTTGTTACTGTGATCTTCCTATCATCTTACTAAATGTTGTTTGGTGAGTTAACTTTTAAAAACCACAAAAGCTAAAATAAGTATGTTCTATGGAATATACAAAATTTATTTTTTATTTAATTGTTATAACTTCATAAATTTACATAGAGTTGAATTTCTAATGTAAGTGGTTCTTCCTTTGTATTATTATTGAATTTCTTACATTTTCTTAACATCGAACATAGTCCCATTCAAGCTGGCTAAAAAAATTTCAAACACGATTTCCTTCACAATGGCTGCAAACGTAATGATATTTTCTTTACAGGATGGTGATTTCCTAGAGGATAGCAACATTCTTCCCTTTTATTTGCAAGTGATGTTCAATATTATAATTGAGTATTTCAAATGAAATAAGCATTGGATTTGATGAACATGAAATACAATTTTTTAGTTTTAGCATATTTTTAGAAGTAATTTTTCATTTTCCTCATGAGAAAACCAATTTATGATCAGATTTATTTTAAAATTGTTTGATAAATATGCAAATCTTTTTTGTCTGTAGTGTTCAATTTTGTCACATGAAGTGAGTAACACAAAGACACAACTTTCAAGGAGAAACTCTTCCTCTCTTCTTTCACTTTTCTCACATTAGAATTGATGTTGAATTTTAAAACCAACATGACACTCATGATAATACTAGTATAGTGGTAGAAATAACTTCAATGTAAATTGTTGTATCTATTCAAATATAGATAATTTTGAGTGAGTTGCAGACTTGATAAGCTAGGATCATTTACTTTCTTTGGCGTCACTGATATTATGTGGGTCATATGTCATAGTTGACAACTAGGTGTATGCCCATTAATAATGGCATGTCAGAATGGATGCTAGTGATCAAAAAAGATGAGATATGGTTGGTGGTCGAAGGTCCTAAGTCCTCAGCGGCATCATCAACATATGGTAACGACCAAATCCAGCTAATTTAGAGAACGGAGATAGATTTTATCATAGGTCCAGTATAGTTATTCTCTTTCCTTTCCCATTCTGATATGCAATGTGTGCACACATTAGATATTTTCATTATCATGGTTGCATATTATAATTGATTACATACTTTTCCTATAAGTGGACTATCAGATTTTCTACCTTGCTCCTCTACTTTTTAATGAACAACCAACCAAGCGGACTTAATGTGCTTCTTTAATTAAATTTTGTTATGCTAATCCTACTTCCATTCATATTATGTTTGAGTTTTATTAAAATCTTAATCCCTTGTCGAGATTTACGGTTAGAGGAACAGTGCATCTCCATAAATCGCAACTTATCTAGTCACTTGTTGATGTGTATTGCCACTAGACATAGTTTCTTTGAAATCTGAATAGCTTGAAAGTTGGTCTCTTGTAGTTTATTTATTTGGATGAATATTTGAGTTAGTTGTTATGTTGCTCAAAAATATCAAGCATAGGTTGGACGTGATTCCAAGTTGTTCATTCTTTTTGGCTAATACTTTTATGCTTAGCGTCAGTTTAAATTTCCTGATATTTATACAAATAGTTTTATGTAAAAGGTCAAAGATAGGAACAGATTAATCTATTAAAAAACCTTATTTCGGTATTTGTATTCTCACACATATCTCAAATTTATATTTTTTTGTCAAATTCATCTTTATTTTTTTCAAATTCATCTTATTTATATTCTCACGCATATCTCAAATTTATATTTGTTGTCAAATTCATCTTTATTTTTTTCAAATTCATCTTTTTTAATAAATATCATTAGCTTTTTCCTTAGTTTATAGTTATTTTTATTTTTTATTTTATAGAGATAGTATTATATTACTTATAATTTTAATATTTTATCATTATAATTCGAAAAATATATTTTATTATATATATATATATATATATATATATATATATATATATATATATATATAATTAACATAGAATTTTAATAGTTTATCAATAATAAAAATAATTTGAAAAATACATTACATTATTATTGTTTAAAATAAAATTCTTATTATTAAAATAAAATTATTATTATTAAAATAAAA
The DNA here is from genome assembly GCA_034641835.2 of Pinus albicaulis. Classification (NCBI taxonomy): domain Eukaryota; kingdom Viridiplantae; phylum Streptophyta; class Pinopsida; order Pinales; family Pinaceae; genus Pinus; species Pinus albicaulis. The sequence goes on along the minus strand of CM076578.1, from coordinate 1,742,614,352 downwards.
TTAATATTAAATATAATTGGTAAATATTTATAGATATGAATTTATAATAAACATCAAAATATTAGTTCACTTTATAATACATTTTAGATTACCTCTCTCCATACCATGGAGAGGTATATGAATAAATATGGTCAAGATATATAATGTTAAATAGAGGGTGATCCTAAGGGTTTAAGGGTGATAAATATTGTTTATTTCGAAGCTATTTCTTATTGATATCTTGCTCGAGGCAACACAGTAAGTAATTGTTTATAATATGTTCAACGTCACTCTTTTTCTTTTTAGGTTGTATTAGGTAGGTTATATTACATTAGTTTTTTTTTTTTTTTACAATGCTTTTGATTTCATTATATAGATTTGGAATATATATAGAAAGAATATATTATGAGAATTTAATTCCTACAGCATGTATGTGATATAGGTTTTTCATGTACATAATGATACATGACATCGTCCCAAAATTTCCTTTATATAGGTATACCTATATACTCTATGTTTCTCAAGTTGTGAAGTGGAATTTGGGGTTTGATTCATAACTAGCAATGGGTTTTGGTTTGCATTAAGAAGTGAGGATTTCCTTCATGGGTTAGGTTATTGGAAAAATATTAATATTTTGTTATTACTTAGAATAATGCTATATAATTTCCTGAGAGAAAAAAAAAAATTAAGTGTGCTTTCTAGGTATTATTATTAATAATATTTTATCTATGTATCAAAAAAGAAAAAAGAAAAAAATGGATAACACATTTCAATTTAGACATGCAGAGGTATTTGAATTAAAATATATGCATATAATATTATAATATATATAAGTAATAATATAGTGTAAATATATTATGGATGTATATAATATATAATTATGTATATGATGGTGAATATATAATAAATATGTTAACATATATATATTGTAATAAGATAAAGAAATATTATACATTGTCATGTATTATAATATATTACCTTTAAATTAGGACAATGAGACAGCGATACCACTTTTCTTGATCTCAATATCAGTAACACGTTTCTACAGGTAATTATAGAAGAAAATCTATACCCACATTTGAGCTTGAACTTGTGATGTTATATTTTCTAAGTTAAGTCGCACCTCAAATACTCATAACCATATTTTGTGGCCAGGACAAAGTTGTGATGGTATAGATACGTTGACGATAAGGCCGATCGAAAGTCGCACCATCACCACTATCACCCAGAGTCATCACCACCAACATCTTCGTGAGTTCCAACCTCTCTTGCACCTAAGCTAGCCAATATAATGTGCTCATTGGAATAAATATTGGAAACACAAAAAGGGTCACTGACAGCGAGTACCAAGGAAGAGTGGCCTCACATTGAGGAAGGAAACTCAAAGGGATCTAAAGGGTCAGGTCATAGACAACCTCATGAGGATATTTCTAGGGAGTTAAAAAAGACTACGCTCCCATAATTCTCAAGAGGGTGAGTGGGGGAGAATGCAGAAACATGGTTGGAAGGTATGACAAGGTGTTTTTCACTAAGCGAATATTCTTCTACATCCAAGACAAATATCCATATATTCTAGCTAGGAGGAAGTGCTTTGATTTGGTGGGGAAATCTACAAAAATAATTGCATCTCACATCAAAAAATGTTCCCTGGGAATTTTTCAAGGAAAATTTCCATGCAAAGTGATTTCCAACCTACTTTCAAGAATAATATACTAGAGTCTTTCACGCATTAGTCCAAGGTAACAAAATAGTGGAGGAATATGAGATGTTTATTGAACCCGTAAAATTTTTCCCCTATCTAGATATTTATGAACGCCATGTTGAGTGTTTCATGTATGGATTGAACCCTTGAATCAAGGCCATGGTCAAAATGTGGAGACCATCATCCATAACAGAGATAGTTGAATGTGAACCTTATGCAGAAGAGCACCTAGGGGTCAAAAGGGAAATCATGCCAATGGGACCCCCATAGATGGGATTTTTGGGGAAAACCCCCCCTGAACTTATTCAAGGGAGGTAGTTCGAGGCCACCTCGTTGTGGTAATAGGTTTACTCCAAGGGGAGTAGGAGAAAGGACTCCAATATCAGTTAATGTTGTATTCGTGGTATCATCTTGGTCTAACATGAGACAATGGAACTCTTAAGGAACCTTCAGCATAGGAAGAAGCACACGGGGAAGGAAATAATTTTCAATAAACTCATAAAATGGTGCAAGGGGATCACCACAGGTTAATTGTTGGGGATGTAGAGGACCTCATTTTTAGCGTGATTTCACAGCAAATTCAACAAGTAGGGTGTATAGGGAAGGAAAAGAACCATCATTAAATACCAATGGCAGTCATAGAATCCATGAAAATCATTAGTTCATTGTAGTGGAGTTATAAAGTACTATTAACATTATAAAAATTAAAATATTATTTTATTTTGGTGTTATTGATAGTTTCATTTCTTCATATGCATTAGATAAATTTGGGTTGGAAACTCATGAGAAAAACAATTTTAGACAGGTAGAAATGGCTTCAAGGGAACTATGGTCAATAGATTTAAGTGTTTAGGAATGTGTAGTTGATTTAGGAGTTTGTTCTAATAAGTTAAAAGTATATGTCACTTCCCTATGAACTTATGAAATCATCAAGGATTGGTTGGAAGCTCACCAAGCTTAGGTGGATTGTTATGTGAACAAAATTCTCTGCATAAATGATGGCAAATTTAATCCAAATCAAGGGTATTAAAAGGAAGGTATTTTTATGCTTAATATCAACAATGAAAATGAAGTGTTTCCTGAGAAAATTTTGTCAAGTATATGTGGTAAATGAAGTAAGCAGGGAAAAGGGACCATCCTTGGAGAAATACCTTGTATTTCCTGAATTTCTAGATGCTTTTCTAATGGAACCGCCAGGATTACCTCTTGAAAGGGAGCTTGATTTCACAATAGGATTCAAACCTAGTACAAAACCAATATCTAAGACACCCTGTCAAATAACTGCTCCTGAGCTTCAATAAATACAAATACAACTAAAGGACCTATTAGACTTAGGATTCATCTGGCCCAATATCTCGTCTTAGGGTGTACCTGTAATTTTTTTCAAGAAGCAGGGTGCTTAATTGTGGCTATGTATATACTATGGAGACTTAAATCAAGCTACGGTGAATAATAGGTACCCAGTGCCCTAAATTAAAGATATTATTGACCAAATGAAAGGGGCTTATGCCTTTTAAAAAATCAACCTACAGCTCAGATATAATCAATTAATAATTAAGGTTAGTGATGCTCCTAAGACTACATTTCAAACGTGATGTGGGAATTACGAGTTCACCGTGGCACCATTTGGGTTAAATAATGCACCTGTAGTATTTATGAATCTTATGACTAGTGTTTTAAGTAAGTACCTCGATCCTCAATCACTTTATACAAGTCTTCCTAGATGATATTCTCATCTACTCCAAGAATGAGAAGGAGCATGAAAAACACTTGTGAATAGTAATATCATGCATAAGGAAGCACCAATTATATGGAAAGTTATTGAAGTGTTCTTTCTTTCAGAAGGAGATTCATTAACTACGTCATATCATATCTGGAGAATGGATTTTCGTAGATCCTGAGAAGGTAAAATAAATCATGGATTGGACGATTTCAAATAATGCACATAAAGTGTGTAGTTTTATGGGTTTAGCAAGATACTATTGAAGGTTTGTAGAAGGGTTCTCAAAAATTGAAAATTCTATCACAACCCTACAATGAAAAGGAATTATGTATGAATGGATCGAGGAATGTGACATTGCATTTACTGAGCTTAAAATATTGTTGAAAAACACACCAATATTGCAAGTACCTGACATATACAAAGACTTTATTGTATGTATTGATGCATCCAAGCAAGGATTAGGTGTAATATTAATGCAAGACCAAGGAGTAATAGTGTATGCCTCAAGGAAGTTAAAGCCTCGTGAGGAACTCTATGTCGCGCATGATCTAGAGTTGGTTGTTGTAGTTCTAACTTTAAAAATATGGAGACACTACCTCGTAGGGAGAAGTTGTGTGCTCAAAAGTGATCACCAAAGTTTGAAATATGTGTTTACTCAAAGGGACTTGAATTCCACTAAAAGGCGTGGAGTGAATTCTGAATTGAATACGACTTTGTAATTTCATACATCAGAGGGAAGTAGAATGTAGTGGAAGATTCTCAAAGTATAAGCCCAAGGATATTTTCCCTTATACCCATTAAGGTAGATTTGAGGTAAAAAGTGCTAGAACATCTCTTGGAAGATAGATGGTATTTAAAAGTAAGATTCAAGATTGGAAATAAAGACCCAAGAGAACCTAAGTTTTAGTTATATGAACTAGAGCATGATAGACTGTTACGATTCCATGAAAGGATGTATATCCCTGATAGTGGCGATATTTGAAACACCATCCTTAAGGAACCCTACAGGGAACTTTATTGTGTGCATCATGGTGTAAATAAAATGTATGTTGAAACGAGGAAACTCTTCTTTTTGGCAGGTATGAAGAGTGATATTATCCAATTATAATCTATAAATTGTTGTGGATATTCCACTGGATATTTCATCACAGAAGATCTAATAAAATTATATTTAACATATGAAATTTTTCACTATTACGGTGTGATTAGATTTCTGGATCTGTAGATTTGTTGTCAATAGTGCATGCATGCAAATGAAAATTATGCATAAAATAGAGAACAACGAAATAGCAATCTCACACATGCATAAGACATAATATATTCTCTAGGAAACCCTTTCATTATAAAACCCAGATGGTAGGTGAGGTCGCTTTGCTCTCTTTTTCTATCTGGAAATATGGTTGCAAGTACAAAGAAGTATGGCTTATGGATTGTGGGTTGCTACAACACAAATATTCTCTATGTACTCTACCTCCTATCCCTCTTGGCTATTTTTTCTCATATATGGACTAAATGCACTTGAAAATTTTGAATGCCTCTTCCTCCTAGTGGCTTGGTTATAACACAGCACGACAGCCTACAAGTGGTTAAGTTTGACTACCTCAACTCTTAACCAGAGTTAAAATATAGACTCTTCTAGCCTTCTCTTACATCATAATCATGTGGCTAGCCCATTTTCCATGAATAATGGGGGCTTATGTGGCATCCTCTCAAACCTTGGTGGTGAAAACAGGAAGGTCAACTTCTAAGTGGCATAACTTTCACATATTGACCCTAATTGATGTGCTTCTTACGTCGTTGGAAATATCTCTCTGTGTAGAATAGCATGAAAAGGTTCCATGCTAAAGCAACGATATTTTACCCCTAAAAAATTTCATTTTATGCCTCAAAATGCTCCCAAAATGTTTTAGATCTTCTTTTGCCAAACTCGGTCCCACTAGTAAAAATGGTCCCATGAGCTAATTCCTCCACTTTGTCCACTTTAAATGCATCGAGATGGATTAAAAATAATATAATGATCCAATATAGATATTACCTCCCATTTTTGGAGGCTTCTGGTCCCAAAAATATTTTACTGAAAGAGGTGAGGAGATTTTTTCTACACCTTCTCTCTGGTGTACCATTTAGCTTTACCTAGAAGTTATCCTTTCAACCCAATCTACCAAAGTTCACGTTGCCCATGTCTTGTAGTTCTAGACATATTCTGAAAAAAGGTATCTTTTGTCAACTATGCTTGAGAATTTGGTTCCAAATCCTCCATAGAAGATAGGACTTGTTCCTCTTCCTGATATAGCATAGAAGGCTTGTAGAGTTTCATATTCTCTACATTCACAACTGAGTAAATGAGAATATATGGTGGTAAACTGAGTCAATAGGCATTATCACCCACCATTTCCAGTATCTCAAATGGACCATACCTTAGAGACTTGATTTTCTTACCATGCCCCTACAACCTCTCCTTGTTCAATAGTATCCATACTCTGTCTCCCACATTGAACAAATTCTTTATTCTATGTTTATCATGCCTAACCATATACTTCTCTTGTGACTTTTGTAGTGTCTCGTGTACCTGTAGATGGATTTTCTTAATATTCTCTATCAATTTTTCAACCCTCAAGTCATCTCCTGTAATATTTTATCTCACTCCTCCTTGCTTCCCATATGCAATGTCCAAAGGTTAAGGCAGAAAATATCCAAAATAGGTTTCAAATGGGGAATTTCCTGAAGAAGTGTGGACTTATTCGTTGTAATAATGTTATGTGTATATCATATTGTCATCCCAGGTCTTCGAATGCTTCTAGTTGTATCTCCTTAGAATTTTCACCAAAGTCCTATTGACTACTTATCTCTTCCCATTTTTATATGGATGGAATGTTGTAAATATATTCAAATTCATGTCCATATTCTCCCACAATGTAGTACAAAATGCACTGATAAATATTTTATCCATGTCTCAAACGATTCTCCTTGGTATCCCAAAGTGCACCCATAACTATCCAAAGAATAATTTCACTACTTATTTCCCATTAATGGTCTTCTTACAGGGAATAAAAACACACATCTTGTGGAACCTGTCAACTACCATGAATAGGTAGTCATATCTCTTCCTCGATATTGGTAAAACTCCCAAAAATTCCATGGAAATCCTTTCCCCAGGACGATTATGTACAGGTAAGGAATGATATAGACCCGTTTCATGTTTCTAGGCTTGTTGGTACAACAAAGCATGCATCCTCTTATGAACCTGGCTACTTTCTCTTGCATCTTGGGCCAATACCAATACCTCTACAAGTTAGCTATTTTCCTCCCTACACCAAAATGGCCTACAACCTTGGAGGTGTGAGTCTCTCTAATCAGTTTCAATCAATCACTTTTAGGAACACATAACTTATCTAGCCTGTAGAGTATCCCATCTTGAAGATGGTATTCAACAGCATTATCGCCATCATGAACATAACTCTGACTCTATAACCATTGAAATGCCTCCTTGAATTCCTCATCCTCTGAATATGCCTCTCTATATGCATCATGGGTGAATGGCTCCATGTTCATAATATTCCCTGAAGTTGTGATATTTGGTGTGGGTGGACTTGAAATCATGTTGTCCAACTTGTTTTTTCTACCCTTCTTGTACTTGATCACCAAATGAATTTTTTGTAGAAATCCCATCCACTTGTAATGCCTAGTATGTTATAGTACACTTTGGGCCTACAACTATAATAGCATATGGTGATCGGTGTGGATTAATGTCTACTTTCCCATCATATAGTTAATGCCTTCCCCATGAAATACTTCAGAATGGTAGCATACAGGCCTTCCTCCCTACATTAATACTGCTCCCATAGCATACCCACTTGCATTTGTCTCCACTTCAAAGGGCTACTGTAATTTTTTCAATGCAAGAATTTGTGCTTGAATGGTCTTCTTATTTATCTCCTCAAAAGCCATATGTTGACCCTTTCCTCACTGGAAACTCTTACAACTTGTTGTTATGGCATGGAGTGGTGTTTCTACTATTTAAAATGAGGCCATGAAACTCCTTAGGTATTTTGTTTCCCCAATGAAACGTTTGACCTTAGAAACATTACTAGGCACCATCCATTTCATGATGGCCACCATCTTAGAGGGATCTATCTTTAGCTCTCCTCCATCGATCACATAGTCCATATACACCAAATATTGTTGTGCAAACTCACACTTCTTGAGATTTGCTATAATTTTGTGCTTCTTTAATGTCTCCAACACCTACTTCAAATGTGATATGTGCTCCTCCCAAGTAGTATTGTATACCAACATATCATCCAAATATAAAATAAAAAATTAATCTATAAAAGGGTGCAGTACATCATTCATTAATCTCATAAACGTAGTTGGTGCATTGTATAGGCCAAATGGCATGACTAACCACTCATACAAACCTTTTCTAATTTTGAAGGCGACCTTTAGGTATATTCTTCTTTGACTCGAACCTAGTGATATCTAGACTTAAATTCTAGCTTAGTAAAGTATTATACTTATTGCAGCTTGTTGGAATTGTAGCACTGGCATTGATGTCAACAACTTCATGGTGATACTTGTCGCATTCTTATGTCAATCCAATGATGATGCGTGATGAGTGTTTGGTAGTTGTAGTGTTCAGCTTTATGGTCTTAATTGTTGGAATTTATGTCAGCATACTTATGACATGACTTAGTCGAGGTGATTTAGAGGCTGAGTAGATATGGTTGCAAGGAATTTTATGATTGGCTTGTCATATGAGGCTGCTACTGCAGGTGGTTGGAGTGTTGCTACAGGTGTTTCATATGCTTCTACATGTGTTGGAAGCAATGGATATGTTGCTACATATGTTTGAGGTAGTTGGATGACAAGATGTTGTTGTTGAATGAGTTGAAGATGTTGCTACAGGATTTATGGATGTTTCTATAGGTGCTAGAGTTGTTTAGATAGTTTTTCATTGTTGCTTGAAGAGCTAGAGGTGTTGGTCTTGGTGATGAGGTTGGAAGACAAGGGACTTCTTTTCATTGAATTTTTGCAAGAGTCCACGGCCTATGTCATCAGTTGCAGGCTTTTCATGGTGGCTTGGAGGTGTGTTTTGGAGCTGAATAAGGTGTTCCTGAAGTTTGGAAGAGCTTTGAACTGACTTGGTTGTGTTTTTCCTTCATCCTCTACCCAGTTGCATGGATTGTGAGTCATGGGAGTGACAAAATTTATATTCACTAGCAAGTAGGATTTTGGGAGAAAATTAGGAGCTCCAATCAAGTTTGTGTAGTGTACATGCATACGATTGAGCCTTTTCACGAGTTTTTCTCCACATTCCTCGCTCAATTCAACTAATTTTGGTATTATAGCGACATTTTTATCATAAATTTTTGGCAGATGGTCGGAAAATTTAGTGGGGCCTCTAGAAGCTAATTAAAGTTGAAAATGTCCAAATTTAAGTGGAGTTAGTGGCTTGATTGAGTCATTGAGGTAAATCCAGATCAAATCAAGCATATGTACAGAGTTTTTGGGTTCAGTATTTCTTTGTAATTATTGAGTTGAGCACCTTAGTTCATCCATATATTGGAGGAAGCTCAAAGGTAGTATGGTTGATTCTCTTGTGTGGTGAGTGAGTGAGACCTTGGAGGATTGTGTGCAAGTTGTGTGAGTTGTGTGATGCAGAATTTATGAAGCAATTTGCAGGTGTTGCAACAGATAGTAGAGTATTTTTCGGCCAACATTTTGTATAGTTAGCAAGGAGAAGAAATAGTATTTGATTGCAGTGTGTGGAGAGATTGTGTTGCAGTTTGTTTTGAAATTTGTTTTTTTATTGTGTTCCTTAATGATACATTGTTGTAGTGCTCATGTTGAACAGTTCTCAGTTCTAGTATGAAAATATATGAAATGAGAACCACATAGAGGAGTGGAGTTGGAGGACTCCAATGAAATAAATTTAAGTGAGTATTTTTCTCAATCCAATGGTATTTGGATAGTTCGGAAGAAAATGGGAAAGGCTTGTTGGTCGTGGTGGCTTCCAACAGATCGGAGTCTATAGATTTGATTGATATTTCAGGAGTAATTGTGTGAGGATCGTTGCTCGTGGTGGCTTCTAGCTGATGGTAGTCTCTATATTTGCATGAGAAAGATATATCCATTTGATAGTAGCCATTTGTGACTCTATGTAAATAATTTTCTTAACATAATGAATATTTGAGCATCACAGCAGTAGCGGGTGGTTTTTTCCTAGAGAGGATTTTCCATTAGAAATATATGTGTCCATTGTGTTGATTGATTTCATGGTTTTATGTTTATATTTGATGTTTTGGCCTATGATTTTGTGTTTCAAATTATGAATGATTAAATAATAATCATGTGGATAAAAAATTATAAGTGCCTTTTGTTATCACTCCATAATTTCTCAAGGCTAAAGAAAGAAATCACCGAGGTAACCACAAACCTACTTTGGAGTTTAGTATCTAGCCCTCCTAAACTCAGAGAGGGATCTCTCTGTATGATTTAGATTTATTTGAAATAGATATTAGGCTATTTAATAAGTACAAAGGTGGTTTTTTAAATTGGTTTTGTTGGAAATGCAGAGGAAGGCCATTGGGCAATGGAGTCAAAGAGGCTTGGGTGATCAATTTGCAGAAGTATTAAGCTTAAGTGGAACAGGGCAAGATAGAAATTTCTACTAGATCCTTTAGATTTGGATGGTGAAATGGTTTCAATCGGGATGAGAGAGAAATTAAGGGTTCTTAGATCCAGATATCAAAATGAGAGAAAATAATCGAGAAAAGAGGGCAATGAAGGATCCTCGAAATCGAATAATGAACGAGGTCAATCAAAATCAGGGAGCAATGAAGAATTCCCTAATCTGGATATCATAATAAAACATGTATATTACTAACAGTTAAAGGAAAAGTGTATGATCTCAACACATTCTACAGTAATACTCCTGTTAGAAAATTTAGAATTAAGAAAATAATAAGATGGAAACAAAGGAAATCACATATACAATAAGGAAAACTTCACCAGTAGATATGGCACATGAATCCTGAAACAACTGCTCTTTTATTAATGCAAATAATCACTTGAACTTAGTGGACTACATCACCCTGAATGGTGGGGCTCTTGGTTACAAAATCCAACCTCTATTACTTCAAATGATGAAGTATTTATACAAATTCTAAACTGAAAGATCTTGAAAAAATATCAATATTTCTTACAAATATCTCCAACTGTATTACATAAATAGAACTCAAAAATAGGACATTAAAAACTAATGAATATACTTGGCACTATCCTTGTGAATTTTTGCTGACAAAGAAGAAAAATTCGAATTTGATAGCAACTCTTATTTGATGAGGTGGCATCCTAGTCACTAACTATCTTTAAGCTTTTTCCTCCTGAATTTCTGAAAAATAGGGTCTAGAAATTCCTCTCTATATCTCAAACTGAGATATATATTTAAAAAGTGAAAGAGGTTATTGTAGATAAATATTCTTTTGAGATAAACCTATATTAGTTTCCTAACAGTCCGCTCCAGTTGTTCAAAATAAGCTCTACAAAAATATGTGTAAAGTAGAACTTTGCACAGTCCAAAAAATAGGTTGTGAAGATGTGCATGTATCTCTCATTCTGTAATACCTATGCATAAAGTGAGATAGGTTTTTGTAGGTTAGCTTCTTAGGAAAATAAACCTCCTCTAGTTTTGCAAAATTCATTTTGGATTGGCCAAAATATTCTCTAAAAAATTATGACTAAACAGGAATTTTCTGTAAAAAGGGCTTTCAAATATTGTCTAAAATTTCCAAAACCATAATGGCTGTTAGAAAAGTGAGAGAGGTTTTTGTATATGAGGATGTTAGAAACAAAAAACTCTTTTATATTTTAAAATTATTTCTCAACTATTTGTTTGTTCCATTTGTCTTCTTTCACCTGTATGTAAGCTTCTGCTGAGTAAAAGCCTTTCCTCTCTATTAGAACATTATTGTATCTATGTAAATGATTTATTTTTGCTCTTTCTCTGATTTGATTTAATTTTATCTTCGTACAAAATTTTTTGTTGAATGAAATATTTTGAATTCAGATGCTGAGAGTCTGGAGTAAATAGGTTTTGTGACTAGTATCCAAATTGTTTGTCCAGGTCTTGTATAATCACCTGCAAAAATAAATCAATAGTTAATGAAACATAGTTTTGTCAAGAAGGGATGATGGCTTCTGGGCATGGGGGAATACTGCGAAACGAGTCTAAACTGAAATGGATTTTCAATTCAGTGTTAGTAATGATATTCTTGTTTATTTAATTCAAACAGAGGTAAGGGAATGGCAGAATCTCATATTGTGGAAACTCTGTGATTCTTATATTGTACAGAGGTATTTTTTGAACAGTGATGGCTTTTTCACAAAGTAGGGTGCATATATTAATCACAACAAAGGAGCAAACAAGTTTATCGCATGGGTGCAGACATTAATCATGATAGTCTATCTCATGGTTCAAAAGGTGGTTTATCGCAATGGACAGGAGAAACCGCTGGGTGGTTTTCGCATGAGCGAAAGGTGGTAAGCGGTATGACTTGGATTGATGCAATTTAATACGGGAATGATGTGTGGGAAGGGGAGGAGGAACAAAAAAACCTATTTCACAAGGTCTCGTGGTGTTTAATGGTTGGGATATTGGGGATGCGATAATGAATATTATCCGTTGGATTAGCTGGTGTTGATCGGACGGATGTCGGGGTTGAAAGCTATCAACGATGGTGGGGTCGGGAATTGGTATGTGGAGGGGATATATATGTGCGGGTTATAATAAAAATAGGAATCAAAATTTTAATATAGTGGGGGGATTTATTAAATATATGAAGTGAGAATGTTAATTTAATGTAACGGAGGGAAAGGCTTATTTAAATGAAATGGGTTAAATATATATATAACGGGAATTAATTTAAACTATAGGGAAAAATAATAAAAGGGGTGTGGAGAAATATATGTAGAATAGAATATGGGGGATATTAGAAATGTATGTATATAAAATAAACTATAGGTGGGAATTAGGAATTTTTTAGGGATGGATTAAATCAATATCAAGGGGAATCCAATATAATATGCTAATAAGTGAAAATTGATAGCGGGATAGGTTTTAATGGAGTGAGCCTGACATATTTTAACCATTAAAACTATGCAAAAAGTGGGTTTTAAGCTAAGTAAAAGGGGTTTTAGGGAAGGGAAAATGGTTAAAAAAAGGGGGAAAGGGATAATTTATAAGGGGGAATATGTATTTAGAAAGGAAGTTAGTAAATGAAATGACCAATTTTCTGCCATGCATGCCTTGTGAAAACTGCTTTTACCTACCCATCGTCTATCCTAACATTTTTCCTTCATTTACCCGATTTTATTGAGCTTGCAAACCCTTGTTCATTTTTCTTTTAAAACAACAAACTAAATAATTCTATCCTTATTTCTTCCAAGGGCTCAGATTAAGCTATTGAGCTCCTTATTTATTCTCTACCTAACTATTGATCTGCCAAGATTAAATTGTCTGGCTAGATATCTATTCTCTATCTAATAACATGAAATTTAAAACATGATAGGTTTAAGATTAAGCTATTTAACCTTCATGGATTGTGGCATTGTAACAAGCTGCACAAAATATTTATTTTGCAGAAAAAGTAAATAGTAGTGGCATTTGAACTTGCATCACTTTAATTTTTTATTTTTTCTCTTTTTTGTTGGGGTTCATATTTTATTTTCCTTTTGATCCTTTTTCCTTCTATCCTTGGATTTAGGACTTTTACCCTCTTTACAGTTTTTTATTTTTATTATGGGAAAACAATTTTGCAGAAAGCAAAGTTTGTACATATTACAAGACTAATCAAAGTCAATTAAAAATTATGAATCCTATTATTATAGGACCCTAACACCTTCACTACTGATTCACCCCCCCCGCGCCCCCCAGTAGTGATCTAGTTTCCAACAATTGGTATTAGAGCAGGGCTCTTGATTGCAGCTTGATCGTTGGAGAGTGGATCTTGGATTTTTTGGAAGATTTTTGCAAATTTTCCGAAATGGAACAGCAAGGAATTCAAATGCTTCATGTATGTAAATTTTCAACTCGGAAGATGAAATTTTAGTCATATTTTTTATCTCTTTATGAAAATATTTTTCTATCAGTTGAATATGGAGTTAAAGATTAATCTAATTTTTTGGCTAAAAATATTATTTTTCATAGCATTTCAAAATATGATAGCATGTATGTGATACAATGTGAGACTGCAAAAGAGATGTTGGATAGGTTGCAAATTTTGTATCTTGGAGTAAAATTGAAGATTTCAAAAATGGAGAAAAATGCAAAGTATTCTACTCTTATTTCGGTGATAAATCAAGCCTCCTCACAAGAAGAAGACGAAGGCACTAGTGATAGGAGTGATAGATCGAGCATCAATCTTGAGGAAAATTAAGAAGAGATCAGTAGAAAGGATCACGATCAATCCAAGATAGTGGCACTGGAATCAAAGATTCAAAGACCCATGCCCGAAACTAAAGATCAACGAATGTTGATACAAATGTTTGATGAAAAAGAGTGTGCTTACAAAGAAGAAATTTCAGACTTGAAAATGCATATGGAAGAAGGAATGAAGAGTGAAATTGGAATGAGGATGCAATACAATGAGTTGGAGTATGAGGTACAAAAATTCAAGGCTGAAGTAATTTCTACAAGAAAAGAATTAGATCAGTTCAGATCTAGTGCTTAAGCATCAACAAGAAAATATGAAAATGTTGGAGTAGTAGTGGTACAGGAAAAATAAAAATCAATATCCATGCATGAAGCAAAATAAAAAGCGAAGAAGGACAAGGCGGAAGAATAAAATCAGTAGATGTTATAATTGTGGAGTTTATGGACATATAGCAGCAATTTATAGTAATGGACAGATCAAACTCTCTCATTAAAGGGAGCATCCAAATGAGAAGTTACATCAAGCATGCATGCAAATAATATGTCCATCTGTCATTTATAATATTCCATTTTATGGTTATTGTTTCTCACGCAATGATTTTTTCCATAGGTCTATTGATTGCAGGGCACATTGAAGGAATGGAAATCATATCAATAGAGGACAACATCCTATTACTTTATTCCTTGGTCAAATAATATGTTTTTTGTGTGAAAATATTGGCCATAAGGCTAAGGTTTGAAAGTTTCCAATGTGTTAAAGGAGATTCAATTAGAAAGAGGAAAATATGCAAGGCCAACTACACAAGAAGAAGAAGAATAAATATATGAAGGTTTGGGGAGGAAAGAAAAGCAAGGAACTCCCACCAAAAACTAAGCTCTACATGGTCTCAAGGGAATCATATGCTTGCATCATGAGTTGCATGTAAATATCCATCCATATCGAAAAGTACGAATGAAGAAAAATCTGCATATTATAGGATATGCATGTGTTCGGGGGGATTTCATGAGGTTTTGTTAGGTCCCTACATTACTAGTGTAGTCTCTTATTTTTGTTAGTGCAGCCCCCTTATTTTTATTGTTATACCCCTGTAACCCAAATTTTGTTATTATTGTGCCCTTACATTATTATTGTTAGGTCGGCTAGGATTATATTGTCACCCCATGGACTCCTATATATAGAAGGATGTTTTTTCATTTGTATCATCCAATAATTGTTCATTTGTGTAATTTAAAGGAGGTTTCCCCCTCAAAGTGGTTATTTCTAAGTCATTGATCTCTATTTTCTTATATTTTTGGAGTTGGTTTCATAACATTTGGTATCAGAGCTTTGGATTCTATGGTTTCGCTGCTCTAAATAGGTCATCATGGAATTTTCTCTATAAATTTTTTCTACGAAGGTTCAGAATCTGAAATCCTGAGGAAATTTGTGTAAAAATTTCAGATCTTAGTTCGCAATATTTTCAGAGATATGATCTGTGGAAGTTAGGGTTTTTTCAGGCTCCTGAATTTTATCTAAAAGAGGTGACCATCGGAAAATAGTCATAACTCTCTCTCTGAGCATCAAATTGGAATTTTGTAAAAATTGGCCATAATCACATGTACTTTAGTTCATTGTTTATCAATTTCAGAGTTGAATGAGTAAACGATGACATGTGGCACGTCGTACAAGTTCGCTCTACTGAACTAGTCCATAATTAGGTCATTGTGGGAGATTGGACATAAATTTTCCTTGAAGAATCCAAATTAGGTTAGACATGTGGCATTCGAAAGAAGATTCATAGAGATACTAAAACACCAAATTTCATATATTGAAGATCTGAAATAGCATAGTTAATTCAGTTTCAATATCAAGCTCCTCAAAAGCAAGAAAAATGTGTGTATTTTTTTTGGAATTGCATAAATCTTGTTTGAAAAATCAATTTGAATTGATTCCAAGGGCATATTGTAGAATAAATATCAGTATTGGGTTCTAAAATTCCCCCTAAAAATAATTCAACACCAATTAAGCCTTCAGAAAGCTCTACTATGACTCATGAAGACGAAGAAGTGCAACATGAGATATCAAAATTACAAGAGCAAGTGCACCAAATTTTGCACTCGCAAAGAGAAACAAAAAATGAAATGGAATTTTTGCAGAAAGGCGTGGAAGCAAAGATAGATGGTTTGAAGAAATGCGTGGAAGCTAATATGGATGGCATGGAAAATGGCATGGAAGTTAAAATGGATGACATGGAAGCTAAGATCAAAAACATGAAGAATGATCTAAAAGCAGACATGGAAGGTTTGAAAAATTTGATACAAGAAATGTTTCCTAATGGCAAAAATATAGTAGAGGAAACTCATGATGAGAATAAAATAAATGTTAATCATGATTTCATAAACTCTAATGTTGGATGGAAGACCCACCATATTCCAAAGATCGATATGAGGAATTTTTATGGCAAAGATCCCATAACATGGATACTACAGATGGAGCAATATTTTGATCTCAATAATGTTAAAAACACACAAAAGGTGTGTATTGAAACTTTACATTTAGAAAAAAATACATGTGTATGGTATCGATGGCTTTGATCCCGTAAAAAATTGTCACTTTTTCAATTTTTGCGAAGAAAATGATAGCACATTATGAGGATACAAAGAGCAACACCTTTTTTAACCAATTGATAAATCTCAAACAAAAGGGTTCAGTGGGGGAGCACATTGAGGACTTCCAAAAATTGAATATAAGGGTAACTGATATTCCAAAGGAACACAAGATTGATGTCTTCATAGGGACTGTAAAGGATAACATCCAACATGAGGTTTGTGTTTGGGAACCTGATTCATTGGATAAGGCATTCAGGTTGGCAAGAAAAAATTAATTTAAAATTATGGCGACAAGGAAGCCTACCACTCACATGTATAAACATGGAAGTGTTTCTACTCCTAGACTTCCACAACCTACAAGGTTGACACCACAAAAATTGGAAGAAAAAAGAGCAAAAGGGCTTTGCTACAGTTGTTATATAAAATACACTAATGATCATAAGTGTGCTGAGAAGAAATAATTTTACATAGATTGTGAAGAGGAGGAATAAAATGAACAATGAACTTCAAAAGAAGAGGATATACACCAGGAACCAACCCTAGAAGAAGAATAAATGTGTCTGAACATATCATGTAATGCATTGGTAGGAATTACCACACCTCAAACTCTCAATATAGAAGGACATATCAAGAAGGAAAAGGTAATAGTGTTGATTGATTCGGGTAGTACCCATAATTTTATTCATTGTAAGGTAGCCAAGAACTTGAATTGTTTCATATACCTAGCACCATATGTCAAGTGATTGTTGCAAATGGAGGAACTATAAATTGCTCTGGAAAATGCCATAATATCAAGCTAACCATGGGGGAATATGGATTGAATAGTCCAATTATTTCCATTACAATTGGAGGTGTTGATGTTGTACTAGGAGAACAATGGTTACAATCTTTGGGGACGGTAGCTTTTAATTTTTAAGAGATTTTGTTGAAATTTTTTCGAAAGGAAAGGAAGTTGAATTATGGGGTATCATAGGGAATCCAGGAAATATAATAAGCTCTAATGTCATGAAAAATCTTCTGAATAAATAACAACGAGGTGTAATTGCACAATTATGCTCACTATAAGTTCCAACATCAAAATCATCTGTTTCTCTAGAACTCCAAAAATTCTTGGACAATCATTCCAAGGTGTTTGAAACTTCCAAAGGACTCCCACCTATTTTTTATCATGATCATGCTATTCATTTGATTCCAGTAAGTTTTCCTCCAAACATCAGGCCTTATAGATATCCTTATGTCCAAAAGAGCGAAATTGAATGTATGATTGCAGAAATGTTAGAGGCTGGTATAATTCAACCTAGTCAAAGTTCTTTCTCTGCTCCAGTAGTATTGGTGCACAAGAAGGATGGATCATAGAGCATGTGTCCGGATTATAGGGAGCTCAATAATCTCACTATTAAATATAAATTTCCCATTCATGTGATTAATAAATTATTGGATGAATTAGATGGAGCAATTTATTTTACCAAGTTGGATCTTCATTCAGGATGTCGTCAAATTAGAATGAAGACTGAAGATATTCCGAAAACAGCATTTAGAACTCATGAGGCTCATTATGAAATTTTTTTCATGCCTTTTGGCCTTACCAATGCACCTTCTACATTTCAAGGGTTTATGAATTCCATTTTTAAACCCTTTCTTAGAAAATTTGTGCTAGTATGTTTTGATGATAAACTAATCTACAGCAGGTCTTGGAAGGATCATGTTCAACATGTTGACGGCGTGCTCAAACTATTGGAGGAGAAATAATTATATGCAAAAACATCCAAATGTTCCTTTGGAGTACAAAATTTTGAATATCTAGATCATATTGTATCTCACGAGGGTGTTAAGGTAGACCCTAATAAAATTAAAGCCATTAAGGAATGGAAAGCCCCCACAACCATAAAGTAATTGCAAGGATTTCTCGGGTTAACATGGTATTTTCATAATTTTGTTAAGAATTATGGGAGAATAGCAGCACCTCTAACAACATTATTGAAGAAAGATGCATTTTCATGGACTCCTGAAGAAACTAAGGCCTTTGAACTTATTAAAGAGGCAATGTGCCTAGCACTAGTCTTAGATATGCCAGACTTCACAATAACCTTTATTGTGGAATGTGATGCCTCAAGAAATGGAATTGGTGTTGTTTTAATGCAAGAAGGAAGACCCATTACTTTTGAAAGTCGTCCAATCAAAGGAAAGTATTTACAGGAACCTATTTATGAGAAGGAAATGTTAGCAATACTACATGCACTAAAGAAATGGCGACCTTACCTAATGGGAAGACACTTCAAGGTAAAAAAAAATAATGATATTCTTAAACACATTTTGGAACAAAGAATATCTTCAGAAGAGAAACAAAAATGGGTCACAAAGATGTTGGGTTATGACTTTGAAATAATCTACAAAAAAGGGAAGCTAAATGTTGTTGCAGATGCACTCTCAGGAAAGAATGAAGAGGTGGAAGCATTGTTTTGTGCCATTTCTATTATCCAACCATATTGGATAACTGAAGCAAGGGATGAATGGAAGAAGGGCGAAGAAGTGTGGACACTCATTCATATGGTATAAATATCGCTTATATCTTTGTAATAATTCCCAACTAAAACAAAATATTATTTTGGAATTGCACACTTCTCCTTTAGGAGGACACTTAGAATTTTTAAAAACTTACCACAGGGTGAAGAAAGAATTTTTTTGGGATGGCCTTAAATCTGATATTCAAAATTTTGTGGCGAAATGTTTGGTTTTCCAACAAAATAAATTTGAGACAATTAAGACCCCGGGTCTTCTACAACCTTTATCCATTCCAAGTCAATGTTGGGAGGAGATTTCAATGGATTTTATCACAGGTTTACCTAAGTCCAAAGGAAAGAGTGTCATCATGGTGGTAGTTGATATACTTACCAAGTATGCTCACTTTTTTGCATTATCTCATCCATTTAAAGCAAGTATAGTTGCTACTGGATTTCTGGAAACAATTCAAAAGCTACATGGAAACCCAAAGATTATTGTAAGCGATAGAGATTAGAAATTTTTGGACGGAATTGTTTTCTTGTTTGGGTACTCAACTAGCTCATATCTCATCTTAGCATCCTCAATCTGATGGTCAAACTGAGATAGTTAATAAATTTTTGGAAGGATATCTTTGTTGCTTTGTATCTGATAAACAAACACAATGGGTCAAGTGGTTACCTCTCGTTGAATGGTTCTATAACACTTCCTTCTATACTACAGAAAAAACAACCCCATTTATGGCACTTTATGGATATCATCCAATGTCCATCACATCATGTTTAAGAGAAAATTCTAAGGTTCAAGCAGTGGAAGATCACATCGAGTATCAACAAGAAGTTCTCCAACTCTTAAAGGATAACCTAAATTTGGCACAAAATCGAATGAAACAATAGGCAGATCAACATCGCGGTGAGAGAAGTTTTGATGTAGGATACTAGGTATTTTTACTGCTACAACCATACAAACAAATGTCCCTCAAGCAAGCTAAGAAGGATAATAAATTATCACCAAAGTACTATGGTCCTTACAAGGTGCTGCAAAATATTGGTACTATGGCATACAAATTGGAGTGTCTTTCTTCTTCGCAGGTGCATCCAGTTTTCCATGTTTCGTGCTTAAATAAGGTTATAGGTGAAAAAATTCTAGTTTGAACAATATTTCCAGAACTTTATGAGCAGTAAAAATCATATTGGAACCTGAAGCAGTCACAGAAACAAGAACTCGACAGCTACGAAATCGATCAATTTCAGAGTATCTCATTAAGTGGAAGAACTTACCAACTAAAGATTCTACATGGGAGGATGAGAATTTTATACAGAAGCACCCATAGCTACTCAAACATTGAGGACAACACTTTTTTGAAGGAGAGGGGCGTGTTAGTTCCCTATATTACTAGTGTAGTCCCTTATTGTTGTTAGTGTAGCCCCCTTATTGTTATTGTTATACCCATGTAACCCCAATTTTGTTATTATTGTGCTCTTACATTATTATTGTTAGGTCAGATAGGATTATATTGTGACCCCATGGACTCCTATATAAAGAAGGAGGTTTTTTCATTTGTATCATCCAAGAAATGTTCATTTATGTAATGTAAAGAAATTTTCCCCCTCGAAGTGGCTTATTTCTAAGGCGTTGATCTCTCTTTTCTTCTATTTTTGGAGTTGGTTTCATAACAGGTTTGAAGATTATTTTCATTTTTGATCTATTTCTTTCTATTTTTATTATAATTGGATCATCTACATTGTTACTGATGGCTTTTGGAGCAGCTGCATGTTGAAGTGTTTATGATGTTTTTATAGGTATGGTAGCCACATATTTTCCTTATGTGAATGGTCAAGGTGTGATGGAGGATCACACATTCAAGGGGAACATTGTTGCTTCCTGATGGAGTTGCAGATGGTTGGAATTGTGTTCCTATGTGGGAGCATTCAGTGCATATATTTGAAATTAATGCAGGAAAGGATCAATATTTTTGTTATCACATGTTGCAGGATGGCATGCTTGTATGACATAGTTGGTACATTTATAGTGCTCATATTTTGTTATATATAGAGTCCCTAGATATTTGATGATGTGTTCGAGATATTTCATCTAGATTATGTACTTTATTGCTCTTTTTTCCTATGCTATATGTATCATGTTACTGCTCATGTGTTTTTGTATGGATGAGACATGAGGAGGATTATTACCACTACTCATGTTATTTTGATGTGTGTTGATGATGAGATATTGTCTATTTATGGAGAGGATAAAAGTATGTGTTGCTAACCACATTATATTTTTGGACCTTATGTTGTTGTTTATTTATGTTGATGTTTTACTTCTCACTAATTTATTGTTGTTTCCTTATTGAAAATATGTTGCTCACCTATGATGAGGAGATAATGAGTTTAGTGTTGCAAATAGTGCTATAGTTCAATTTCTTATGTTATTTTTTTTGCTACCTATTGATGTATTGCTTTTTCTTTGAGTTTATGATTTGTATATTTATGTTTGATGAACCTCGTGATGATATGAATATATTTGTTGCTACCTATATAACATATTTCCATGTTTCTATAATTATATTATTTTATTATTGTACCTATGTGGAGAATGGTGATTGCTATTGGTTATCATGATCTTGTTGTAGTATATTCATTGATGGGATGGTGATGGCCAAGGTGTTGAGTGCCCATGCACTACCATATGTTTTGGATAATACTTCTATTGTTGCTGCTACATATAGAAATCATATGTCTTTGCTCATGGAAGCCTTGTATTTGATGCATATGCCATGGATTATATTATTGTTGTTCATGCCATATGGATTACATATCATTGCTCATTGATTCCATGCACTCATGTTATTTCATGTTTTGGGCATGTATAGAACAGAGCACCATTATATGCAGTTGTAAAAGTGATGTATTTTCATTGTATCATATTTTAGGTGTATTTCTTATGGAGAAACCCATGGTGTCTACTATGTCTTGTCATTATCTATGTATGGGTCAATGCAAGTCCAATTCATGTATTATTTTGTATATCATTGATGTAGCCCCGTTACATTGGGTGCATGATGTAAACTTAGGTCCATAAAATTCTTGGTTAGTGAAAGGAGAGTTTCTAGAGGATTCACATATTGGTCCTATGTATTTTTCACATCGATTTATTTGCTCCATGAAGAATTATATGTATTGTACTTCATTGTATACCTTGTCCAAAATTAGTTGGAGTCTTGGTTCATGAAGAGTATTCGATTACACTTGCAAAGGAGGATTATTGCAGCAGGGAGATGTGTTGCTTCAGCAACAAAGAGAGTGTGATTTTAGCTTCATTACATGCTTAGGGGGAGCATGTTTAGTTTCATAGATTGCATGGCATTGGTTAGAGATGTTGACAAGAAAGTTTCATGTTACACATGCTTATTTTTCAGGAGATACTTCTTGGTTTGCGTCTACATGGTGTTAATAATGATAGGAAAATCACTTCTATCATTTGACACATTATTGGCATTCTATTCCATGCTGGTATGGTCATTTACCATTTGTTTTCAAAGGGGGAGAGAATTTGGATGGATAGAGATCAGCTTCAGTATTGGAGAGAGTTGGAGTTCAGCTTTAGATTTTGGATGGAGGTTTACATCAATGCCAAAGGGAGAGCCAATTGGCATTGTAGTGTTGTAATTTATGTCAACAAGGTCATGGTGCCACTTGTCACATTATTATGACAATCCAATGATGATGTGTGATGAGCTTTTGGTAGTTGTAGTGTTCATCTTGATGGTATTTCTAGTTAGCATTAATGTCAATATACTTATAACATGACTTAGTGGAGGTGATTTGGAGGTTGATTAGATATGGTTGCAAGGTATGTTATGATTGGATTTTCATATGAGGATGCTACTACATATGGTTGGAGTGCTGCTACATGTGTTGCATATGCTTCTACATGTGTTGGAAGCATTGGATATGTTGCTGCATATGTTGGAAGTTCTTATACCAGTGTTAGAGGAAGTTGGATGACATGATGCTATTGTTTACAGAGTTGAAGATTCTACTACAGAAGTGAGAAATGTTGCTACAGTTGCTAGAGGTGTTTAGACAGATTGGCATTGTTTCTTGAGGAGTTGGGGGTGTTTGTCTTGGTGATGAGGTCGGCAGACCAAGGACTAATTGTCAATGCCTTGTTGAAAGAGTCCTTAGCGTATGTAATCAGTTGTAGACTTGTCAAAAAGTCTTAGAGGTGTTTTTTGGAGTTGATTAAGGTGTTCCTGAAGTTTGGTAGAGCTTTGAGCCGACTTGGTTGTGTTTTTCCTTCATCCTCTACCCAATCGCATGGATGGTAAGTCATGGGAGTGATTGAAAATTTACATTTGATGGTAGGCAGGCCTATGGGAGTGACTAAGGAGATCCAGTTGATTTTGTGCAAACTAAGGATATTTATCTAATACCAATATTATCCATAACTATCATGGATATTCTATTGATGGTTCGTCACAATAGGTATAATAAGAATATATTTAAAATATGAAATACTACAATATTGCAGTTTGATTATATTTCTAGATTTGTAGATTTATGGTTAATAATGCATGCATGAAAATGAAAATTATGTAGAAAATATAGAACAAAAAAATAAAATGCTCACACACACATAAGACACAAGATATTCTCTGGGAAACCCTGTCGAGAGAAAACCCAGCTGGAAGGTGAGGTCGCCTCGCTCTCTTTCTCTATTTGGAAATATGGTTGCAAGTACAAAGAAGTATGTCTTCATTCTAATTTGATGATATCCTAAATGAAGATCCAACTTGGTAAAGTGAATTTCTCCATGTAATTCATCCAACAATTCATCAATGATGGGGATGGGAAATTTATCTTTAATAGTGATATTTTTGAGCTCCCTATAATTATGACACATACGCCATGATCCATCCTTTTTGTGCACCAATACTATTGGAGCAGAGAAAGAACTTTGACTAGGTTTAATTATACCAGCCTCTAGTATTTCTGCAACCATACATTCAATCTCACTTTTTTGTTCATAAGGATATCTGTAAGGCCTGTTGTTTGGAGGAACACTTCCTGGAATCAAATGAATAGCATGATCATGATCATGAATAGGTGGGAGGCCTTTGAGAGTATAAAACACCTTGGAATGTTTATCCAATACTTTTTGGAGTTTTGGAGAAATAGATGATTTTTATGTTTGAACACCTAGTGAGCATAATTGTACAAATGTGCATCGTTGTTATTTCTTTAGAATATTTTTCATGAAATTAGAGCTATTTATCTTTCTTGTTTTCCCTATGATACCCTGTAATTCAACTTTCTTTCCCTCCCAAAAAAATTTCAAGACAATTTCTTTAAAATTAAAATCTATCATCCCCAAAGATTGTAACCATTAGACCCCTAGCACAACATCAACACCAACCATTGGAATGGAGAGCATTGGATTATTCAATAAATATTCCCCCATGGTTAGCTTGATATTATGGCACTTTCTAGAGTAATTTATATTTCCTCTAATTGCAACCATCACTTGACACTCTCATGTTGGATATAGGGAGCAATTCAATTCCTTGGCTATCTTACAATGAATAAAATTATGGGTACTACCCAAATCAATCAGCACTATTACCTTTCTCCTCTTGATACATCCTTCTATCTTGAGAGTTTGATGAGTGGTAATTCCTTCCAATGCATTACAAGATATGGTCAGATTCATTTCTTCTTTATCTAGGGTTGGTTCTTAGTGTATATCCTCTTCTTTTAATGTTCCTTGTTCCTTTTCTTCCTCCTCTTCACAATCTATGTAAAATAATATATTCTCAACGCATTTATGACCTTTAGTTTATCTTCTATCACAACTATAAAAAATATATTTTTCTCTTTTTTCCTTCAATAATTGTAGTGTCAACCTCGTAGGTTTTGGAAGGATAGGACCAACAACACTTCTATATTTA
This sequence comes from Pinus albicaulis, assembly GCA_034641835.2. NCBI lineage: Eukaryota > Viridiplantae > Streptophyta > Pinopsida > Pinales > Pinaceae > Pinus > Pinus albicaulis. The sequence goes on along the minus strand of CM076578.1, from coordinate 1,742,589,475 downwards.
TAGTTGTGAGTGGTAAACCTCCATGTTGCCATAAAAAAAAATTCAACTTTTCTCGCCACCTTGAATGCATTCGCTAATGAATCAGGTTCCCAAAGGTTAACCTCACATTGTATGTTATCCTTTAAAGCTCCTATAAATACATAAACCCTATGCTCCTCTAGAATATATGTTACCTTGATATTCAATTTTTGTAAGTCCTCAATGTGCTCTGCCATTGAACCCTTTTTTTTGAGATTTATCAATTGGCTAAAGAAGGTGTTGCTCGTTGTATCCTCATAATGTGCTATCATTTCCTCCATAAAAATTGACCAAGTGACAAGTTATCTAGGATAAAAAAGTCAACAATACCATACAAAATGATTGGGTTCTAAATATAAAGTTTCACTGTGTATCTTTTGTGTGTGTTGGACATTATGGAGATCAAAATATTGCTCCATTTGTAGTATCCATGTTACTGGATCCTTGCCATCAAACTTCCTCATATTGATCTTTGGAATATGGTGGGTCTTAAATCCAACTTTAGATTCTATGAAATCATGCTTAACATTTCTTTTGTTCTCAACATGAGTTTCATCTAATACATTTCCACTATTAGGAAGAATTTCTTGTAGCAATTTTGTCAAATATGCTTTTAAACCATTCTTTAAATCTTCCATGTTTCCTTTCATTTTTTATTATATACCATCCATATTGTATTTCATGTCATCCTTCAAACCATCCATATTAGCTTCCATGTCTGATTTTAAACCATCCATGTCATCTTTGGTTTCTCTTTGTGAGATCGAAATGTGTCGCACTTGGTCCCGTAATTTTGATATATCATGTTTCAATTCTTCCTATTTGTGCATAATAGTAGAGTTTTATAAGGGATTAATGGGTGTATAATTATTTTTGGGAGGAATTTTATAACCCAATACATATATCTATTCTTCAATATGCCCTTGGAATCACTTCAAACTGATTTTTCAAACAAAATTTATGCAAAACAATTTTAAAAATACACACATTTTTCTTGCTTTTAGGAGCTCGATCTTGAAATGGTTGTAACTTTGTAATTAAGTATCTCCAATATTTTAACTTGGGTCATATGGTATCCCTTTGATTCTTCTTTCTAATTCCACATGTCATACCTAATTTGGATTCTTCAAGGTAAAGTTATGCCCCATCTCCCACAATGACCTAATTATGGATTGGTTCAGTAGAGTGAAACTGTACAGCATGCCACGAGTCACTGTTCTTACCTTCATCCCTAAACTTGATACACAAGAAACCAAATTTCATGCACTTTTTTCCACTTTTTACATAATTCAAATACGATGTCTAAAACGAAAGTTATGATGATTTTCCCTCGGTCACATGTTTGAGATGAAATTATGGAGCCTACAAAAACCATAAATTCCTCATATCATATCTCTAAAACTGTATTTAACCAAGATCTAAAGTTCATACATGAGGTTCATCAATATTTATAATCCACATGGTTTCAATTTCAGCTTATGAGGATTCATATGAAAAAAGTTATAGCGAAAATTCCAAGATGGCATGTTTGAAAAGCGAAACCATAGAATCCAAAGATTTGATACCAAATGTTATGCAACCATTTCACAAAATAGAAGAAAATATATATCAAATACTTATAAATCGGCCTCTTTGAGGGGGAAACCTCCTTTAAATTACATAAATGAACAATTCTTGCATGATTCCAATGAAAAAACATACTTTCTATATATAGGAGTCTAAGGGGTCACAATATAATCAGAGCCGATATAACAATAATAATGTAAGGGCACAATAATAACAATATGGGGACTACATGGGTACAAAAATAACAATAAGGGGGTTACAATAACAATAACAATAAGGGTATATACGAGTATTATAGGGACCTAACAGTCTCCTATAACCACACAACATTCCTATGAGAAAGTAGGAGGTGATTTCTATGGATTTTGTCATAGGGCTACCTCTTTCCCCACAAAGAAACAATGCCATTTTGGTTGTGGTGGATAAACTAATGAAAATTGCTTACTTTGTCCCTATAAAATATACTTATGATTTTTTTTATGTAGCTCAATTATTTATAAACGAAATTGTTAGGTTCCATGGATCTCCTAAGAAAATCATATCAAATAGGGATTCGCAATTCACTTCAAGGTTTTGGACTTGTATGCAGTCTACTTTAGGAACCCAACTATGATTTAAGTACAGCGTATCACCCTGAGACTAGTGGAAAAAAAAAAGGTAAACCAAGGAGGATGTATGTTATGGACCAACAAACACACTATGAAAAGTACTTACCCTTGGTTGAATTTACATACAATAATAGTTTCCATAGTTCAATCGAAATGCCTCCATTTGAAGCATTATATGGAGTACCTTGCAAAACACCAATAAGCTGGGACAAATTAGAGGATCGGGTGATTTTGGTACTATAATTGATTCAAGATATGGAAGAATAGGTCAAACAAATTATGCAATGGTTAAAAGAAGCACAAGATAGATAAAAAAGCTATGTTTATTCTCACAAGATGGAAAGGAAGTATGAAGTAGGGGATCGGGTTTTTTTCCATATCATACAAAACAAAAGCACTATCCAGTTTTGGAAAGGAAAAAAATTTTCACCTTGGTTTATTGGGTCATTTAAACTCTGGAAAGAAGCAGACCTATCACCCACAGTATTGCACTTCCACCCCACTTGTAGAAAATCCATAATGTTTTTCACATATCTATACTAAGACATTACATAGCTGAAGAATATTATACATTCAATGGAAGTAACTACAGGTATTAAATGAGTGAATCATTTCAATCAAACTATTATGTATACTAAAACATAGGGTTTGACAACTCAGGAACCACCTAGTGGACCAAGTTAAGGTCCAACGGGACAAGTATAGTCCTAGGTATGCTACCTAGGAAGACACAGATACTATATGTCAGAATTATCCCAACCTGTTTTGATTTTTGAAACACTAAGAAAATATTTTGTATATCCTTACTTTATTTTTCCAGATACATAAGACTATCATTTTGAACTTATCTACAACTATGAAGAGTTAAACATAAAAAAATTATTTCAAATGATTATGTTTTGTCATGTGTTCTTAATTAAATATGTACATGTTTCTAGTACATGGATACCAATGTGAATTATGTCATGAATGAAATGTCTACATATTATATTTTACCTATCAGCATGTGTGATGATGTTAAAAAACACATATTTTATGTGTTATTAATGAGATTGATATAACTATGGTGACCACACTTGACTATTGAATGTGAAGGTTAAATGTGGGTATATTGGCTAGACATAACCAAATATGTTAGGTGAACTCAAAGACTAATATCATAGATGTCAATAAAATGTATGTTGGAAACTGTTATTTGAATATATTTTGGTTTTAAATATATTAGTGCTTATGTTATAATGTGTAGACAAGTGTTTATATTTCATATGATATATTTATTTTGGTTTTGAATATATTTATGCATATGTTATAATGTGTATACAAGCATTTATAATGCAGATGATATTGTTACCAAACTGACCATGTGATGATAAAACTCCAAGAATAGTTTAGGCTCAACGAGATTCCATTATAAGGTTTGACCCTAGTCTTACTAGGAGCGGTAGAGGATTTTCCCACTGTTTATCCTCCAAAACCTTGAGTCATGTGAGTACTGTGTGAGTCGTGCTCCACTAGATGTGTGATGATGACTGCTAGATTCCTACTACGGAAGATAGGTTGATGTAGTTGATTCTCCCAACCTTGGGGTTTTTATGGATGGTTAGGTCAATATAGCTGACATAATGGCATATTTGAGTAGAGGATGGATATGATGGGAATGGAAGAGATTATAAAGGATAGGATGATTATAGAATAGGTTGTAAATTATATTGGGGCAAGGCATGACTACTAAATTTGTAAATCACTAAATGATCAAAACACAAATGTTAAAATGTCCTCACATTATAAACTAGAATTCAATCACAAGATGTAATCCTTACATGATTATACTAAACACTAAAATAATTATTGATATACTATATAAACCCTAACTTCGTGACGAATTTTTCTAAAGGAGGGATGTATGTAACGACCCACCTCGAATTACAGGAAAAATAGGAGTATTAGCATGCATAAAAGGCATGCATATGATAGCTACATATACAGGCATCATATGCACTACACTAGTATACATACTAACTTATTATGAAAATGTCTAAGAATAAATGAATTAATTATTGAAAGTACTAAATAAATACCTAACTCGAAAAAAAATAATGAATATATTGAGTGGGGTACTTAATGTGTATACTACCATCATAATATATATAACTATATTATACAAAATAAAAGTTAAATGCAATGTATTATAAAAAATAAAATAAGAATATAATATATATAGTACAAAAATAAATTGAATATAATATATATTATACAAAATAACAAGGGAAATATAGTATATAATATACAAAATGAAAAGAAATTATAATAAATATATTATACTAACTAAAAAAGAAATATAATAAACACATTACAAGGGAATTATAACCCATGGTTATACACATTATTGTCAACTATAATGAAGTTGGTGATCGTTTGAGCAGATCAATGAACCCACCTTGTCATAAGGTAGCAACTACCAGAGAATATCGGAAATACTTTATAAAAGGGCGGTGAAGAGATGGCTTGGAAAAGAAGGAACTAGACAGATATAAGGATATAGGTGGAGGCTAATTATGGGGGAAAAGAGGAAGAGGATTCAAGGCTCTAGGAAAAACCAAAAACTTAGATAATTGAGCATTGTTCTTGGGGCTTTGGGCACCAGGGCTAGAATACTTCAATTTCGAAGTCCTCTAGAATTGGGAACCGGTGAGGTTCATCCCATCTAGGTAGGGAGGAATCGGTTAGCTTGGTAATGAGGGCAGAGGACTTGGAGCAACAATATCCATCGACATCAAATGGGAGAACCAGGTATATACTTGCATTAATTTGATAGAATTTACATGCAATTTTCTTATTTTGTTAAAATAAAATAGCAGACCATGCACTGCCTCACTTTAAATACCCCATCTGAGGAATAGAGTATATTAAAGTTGTAGTCTATTTGTTATAGGTTTTTTAGCTTTTCCGAGCATATTTTTTGGTCAAATTTGCCCATAATGTAGGAGGGATTTGTTGGAATCACAAGTTTGAGTTGTGAACTCCCCATGTGTTTTTCATGGTTTTTAATCCATACATGTAGTCAAAAACACATTTTAAATAACAAAATATCAGGATTTGACCAAAAATAGTTTCACTAGATTTCAAGAAAAAACTCCAAAACCTAAAATAGTTATAAAACACCTCTATTATCTATTAAGGTATATGTGTTTATTAATTAAAAATTACATAATTTATGGATTTTATATCATTTTATTTCAAATTAATATAAAACATGGTAGTATTTTTGCAAATAAAATTTAGAAAACATAATGCATAATAATTTAACAATGTTATAATATTATAAGTTTTAACCTAATTTATGGGTATCTAAATCATCAATATCATAAGAATTATACTTATCCTAGGTCACACAAACCCTTAACATGGGTGTATTTTTTTTTATTTCTCCTTTTAACCTCAATTCAGAAACTTAACCACTTTACACAATGAAAATAATTTTAATATTTAACATTACAATATTAAACATTAAAAACTAAAATATATAAAAAAAAAATGGAATTCACTAATATAACATATAATGTGGAAAAAAAATTATAATTTAGAACATACAAAACTCTATCATTTATATTTAAGTGTGTTTATTTTGGAATTGAAATTTTATAATTTTAATTTAATCATCAATAATTATTAGGTGGATTATAGGGATTTAACCTATATAAAATATTCTATAATATTATAAATAGTAATTACAAATCAAAGGTTAAGATTTATCTCAAAAGTAGTTATGACCTTTCTACCCCTTTAATTAAATTGATTAAATAAATAAATTCATATGAACTTGAGTGATGGTTTTTTGGGTATATGATATTATTAAGACTTGGTATTATAACAAAGTCTATTTAAAAGTTTAAAATATCCATGGGAAAGTAGGGGATCTCCATGGTTAATAATCTTGTTACATGTTTTTTAAATTTAAATATATTTAATTCATATATTAATTATTTTTATAATTATTAATTATAATAATTTAAAATAAAGTTATAATATAGTTAATTTTTATGATTTTTATTTTTTTTGGGCAATGTGAGATATATAATAAAAAAAATTGTTTCTATACCTATTGTCATTTACCATCCATTTAATTTATATAAATGTACTAATTGCACTGAGAGGCACTACACATCTTAGTATGGGTTCGATGTTGTAGTGGTGTAAATGTTTGTAAACATTTAAAATTTATATTTCATCTCAATTAACATTATAAATTTATAATATCTATCTTAATATATTATTCAACGCATACGTATGTTTGTTGGAAAAAAAAAACCATGGATTTTGATTTATATGGAAAAACAAATTCTTCATATAAAGAATGTGTGTTGAATAATTGGAATTTATAACTGATTCCATACTGATTCCCATTAGCATGGAGACTCCACCTCATATACAAAGTCCAAATTTGATTGGCTAGGATACTCTATACTATTGATCATATCGGAATACTTTGCTCTCTATAGATCTCTAGGGACTACCATCCGCTGAATGCCACCACGATCAATTGATCCTCGCCCAACTAACATTGAACTATCCAACCACCATTGGATAGTGAAACTTATTCCTTTTGCTGAAGCTTCGATATCACTACTTCACCTCCATGAAGTCATTGCTCCTCACCACCATGCGGACCTCCTTTCATGTATTTTCAAACTAGATCCCAAGAAATTATAATCAACAAAAAATTAGCTAAACATTCATGCTCTCTATAGCAATATCTCATCATCAAATCAATATAAAAACTCTACAAATAAAATGTGCTCCAATATAGGAAAAAGGTGGCCACATCAATCTGAAGACAATCAGATCCTCACAATAAAAGAATGTTGCATAATACACATGACATCATAAGATAATATGGTTGTGTTTCAAATGTATCAACCAATCCTGCATAAAACAAGTGTGATAATCACCAACAAAAACTCTACCTAATAGTGTACAACACTCTCTAATCAACCTCTAAACCATCATCTCAAATTCTAATTTATACTCAATCATGCTTTAAATCTGGACATTATTCAGTGATTAACATGCATGGACTGAACCACCTATGCTCTCCACTAGTTTTGAAGTATAATCTACTTCTATGCAACCTTCTCACTTACTCACTATTATCATCAATCAATCCTCATCTCCATGATCAAGTATAGAAAACATGTAGGGTGAAATTGAGCTTGGGAATGGGATTAAAGGTGCACAAATTGGACCAAATCAATACACTAAGGTCACTACTAGTGCAATAAATGCATTCACATCATAAGAGGACATTTCAAACCATTTTCTACCTTTTTCACTAATTCTAGAAGCCTCTAGGAATTTCCAAGTTAATTTCCCTCTGAATAGCGCGAGGAATGCGGAGAAAATATCGTGAAATCCCAGTGCCTCCCCCTTTACATTGTCTAAACTCTAATAGGGCTATAATCACTCCCTTGAGCCTATCTCCATGTGACTATAGGATTCCAGCCACTATCATAGCCTTATGTGCATGCGAATATGGCTAAAACTGAGGTAAAACATCAGTCCTTCAGCTCAGGACCTCTTCCATTTTTTCCATCCTCTTCTTCAGCTCTTGTACTTGTGTCCAAACCTATGACATGGCCTTTGACACCTCTGTAATTATATCAAACATGCCTCCCAAGTGTCGCTTCCAATTTGACCTTGAAGGGCCAACAAACAAGGTTGGAAAGTGCGCCAGCAAGTCCTCCACTCTCCATCAGGCCTCTCGGCAATATGCAACACATATAAATCACCTTTGCAACCTCTGTAGAACCATCATTAAGCCATAACATCATATTTATATCAATTCACATGCCAACACATGCCAACTCCATCAAGCTCCTAATGTTCCATCGCATACCGACACACACCATGGTCCATCAATCTGCAACATCATGAGGTTGACATAAGTGCATGACCTCAAGAGTTTACATCAATGCTAACACAACCATATCACTGTCAATACATCAATTCCAACCAATAGGACCACTAATTAAACATCCATCACACATGCATATGAAAAGTATGACCATGACCATGACCTTTTTGACATCAATACCAACACAAAAATGCCAACAATTTTCCTAGGGCTTGAATATACCGTAAGTAGCATAGATCAAGCCAGATTATGCCACCAGCTTTATTCCCACAACTTTGTTGAATGGAAATTATTTCTTCTTGTGAACAATTGTAGCATTGATAGGTTGTTACATCTCTCCTACTTGTAGAAATTATACAAACAATATGTATATCAATGGATTCAATCTGATAATGCGATATGCTAAAGCAAGATACTAAATCCTTCTACAAATTAATTGCGGAAAATAAACATGATCGCCAATCACAACAAGTAAATAAAGAAGCAAATCAAACCACAACACAGATATTTTCCCAGGGAAAGCTTTTTGCTCAAAACCCCTCTATCTTCTATTGTATATTCACCAAGGAATCATGAAATAATTACAATGCACTCTTCTCACAAGAGTATTTTTCACTCTCACAACTGTCTCACACTGATTCGGAAAAAATAACCAACACTTAGCCAATTTTCAACCCCTACTCAGCCTGCCTGCGTTGCGCAATTCATGTGGAATGAAATCCCTATTCTTTAGGAATTTTTGCCTTCCAAAATTGCACAATGCCCATGGGAAATCCTATGGGTGTTTTACAGCATGCGGGAAGCCTATTAATAATCAAACTAATAGTTAACATCCCTTTAACCTTTGTCTAAACTAGGTCTCCACTGGAACTGACATGCATGCAGCTATTATTAGTAAATCAACAGTCACTTGATAGATCACTGCATGTGAATTAAATCTGATTTTATTTGCTTGACCTCTCACTAGTGCAAAAATCAGTTACAACTAGTGAAATTGATTTTAACTCACTTAATTGAGTTAACTAATTTCTCATGCATTAAACTAATGCACTAAATGAAACTTGGACTCAATAACTAATAGAATCACTCTGGATGCCTCACCAACCACCTTCAACTCGAAATTCATGAGCTAACTGACTCAATTAACTATTACAAGTGATTATGAGATAATATTACATTTTATTTTCCAATTTAATTAAGGGAAAATTAAATTAGACACACATTTCTTGTTGAATTTCAACACTCCCTCTCAACAAGAAAGGGATTATCAGCTACCCTGATCCTCCCGCTATGGTATTCGAATTTTCTCCTGGTGAGCACCTTCATCAAAATATCTACATCCTGATCTTCCGTGGGAATGTACTGAAGCAACATAATGCACCTTTGAACATAATCTATGAGATGGTGGTATTGGATGTCTATATTCTTGGACCTATCATGGAATACCAGATTAACCAAGAGTTTAATGCAACTCTGGTTATCATAATTTATCATTGTCAGATCTATCTGATGACCAAACAAACCAACTAGAATCTTCGTCATCCAAATGGCCTCACATGCAGCTTGAGTTTCTTCCATGTACTCTGCCTCTGCTGAATTGAATACCACAAATCTTTGCTTCCTGATGTACCAAGAAACTATTGTTGATCCTATGCTGAAGATCCCTCCTGATGTGCTCTTTCTGTCTTATGGACTACCTGCTCAATCTGCATTGGTGAAGCCTTGAAGCTTCACTCCCTCTTTCTATCTGTACCATAATCCATACTCTATAGTTCCCCTTATATATCTCAAGACATGCTTCCCCGCCTTCCAAAAGAGCTTGGTCGGCTTAACCATAGATTGAATCAGCTGGTTAACTTCTTAGAAAATGTCTGGTCTGGTATTCACCAAGTGCATCAGTGAACCCAAAAGCTGCTTGTAAATAGTAGCATCCACTACCTCACCTGAAGTAACATCCTCCTTACCCTAGTTTTCTGGAAGAGGAGTCTCCATGGGTTTACAGCTCTCCATGTGAAACTTACTCAGATTTCCTTTGGCATACTTGTCTTAAGAAACAAATAGCTCACCATCCCGCTGCCATATTTCCAAACCAAGGAAATAGTGAAGGAGTCCCATGTCCTTCATCTCAAACTCTCTTGCAAGATCCTCTTTGCAAGAAGTTATGATTTGCTCATCACCTGTCAAAATTATATCATCAACATAAAGTAAAATAATCAAGAGCTTACCATCAACCAAAATATTGTACAGGTTTGCATCCACTTCACTCTTCGTGAAGCCCAACCCGGTGAAATAGCTTTCAATTCTGGTGTACCAAGCACGAGGTGCTTGCTTCAGCCCATACAGTGCTCTCTTGAGACTTCACACATGTGACTTACTATCAAAGGTATCAAAACCTTTTTTATTCTCTATGTACACTTCTTCCTCAATAACTCCATTGAGAAACGCAGTCTTCACATCCATATGATGTATTTTCCACCCCATATACATTGAGAGTGAAAGGATAGATCTAATCGATGAGTATCTCACAACTGATGCGAAAGTCTCTACATAGTCGATCCCCTAAACTTGTGAGAATCCTCGGCCTAAAAATCTAGCCTTGTAATTCTCCACACTCCCATCTGTCGCTTGCTTCACCTTATAGATCCATCTAGATCCAACCACTGATTTTTCGACTAGTCTTGGACAACTTCCCATGCATTGTTCTTGACGATGGAGTCATACTCCTCAACCATGGTGTCAACCCAAATTGGTTGCTACACTGCTTCCTCAAAGGAGGATGGTTCTGTCACAATAAACTTTCTCATAAGAGCCATGTATCTAGTAAACGTGTCTGGAGACTATCTTTGTCTGTGCAGTGAAGTAGGTTCTCCTACATCTTCTGTCACATAAAGTCTCGATCTATCAGCTTTTGTGGTGCGCCTTCTACCATGTCTGGTGGATGGCTCTGCATAAGTTTTTTTTTCCACTCCATGATCCTCTGCGTGTGGCTTCTTCACATCTTGAGGTTTATTGTTTAGAACCAAGAGTTCCTCATCTACATGCAAATCAAGCTCCCTCTCAAGGGACAATCGCATGGTTTTCTCCTCATCAAATTTTATATCATGTCTCATAATAGTCATCATGTTGTTTTGAAAATACACCCGATAGTTGTGGGGAGTATCAGTGTACCCCAAAAATATCCCAATCTCAGATGTTGGCTTTAGCTTCTTCTTGGAATATTTGGTCACATGGAAATAGACAAATGAGGAAAAAATTTTAAAATATGAAACATCAATTTTCTTACCAGAAAAAGCCTCCTCTAGTGTACTCATGCCAAGTATCCGATGAGGACTACGGTTTTTCACAAATATTGTTGCGTTGCATGCCTCTGCCCATAGATGCAACAGTAGGCCCTGATCATGCAACATTTCTCATGCCACACCCACAATTGTTCTATTCTTTCTTTTTGCGACCCCATTCTATTGTGGGTTATGAGGCACAATAAAATCTCTTTGAATTCATTCTTTTCTACAGAAGTTCTTGAATTCATTGGAGATGTACTCACCACCATTGTCACTCCTCATAGCCTTCACATGCTTCCTCGTATATTTCTCCACCAGTGCTTTGAATTCACAAAATTTTGATAACGTTTGATATTTATTCTGCATGAAGTAGATCCAACACTTTCTAGAAAAATCATCAACAAAGATCACATAATACATGTGCTTTGATGTCGAATCTGTAGAGAATGGTCCACACATGTCTGAGTGAACTCTCTCAAGGATTTCTTCTACTCAGTTCTCCTTCTCGTGAAAAGTGGCCTTTCCATACTTCCCCATGGTACATCCCTTGCATGTGTCTATATACTCAAGAGTACCCTTTCGAAGCCCTGTATAAATCTATTGCATGACTTTCAAGGCACCATGGTGTAGATGGCCCAATCTCTTGTGCCATAACTCGCCCTCGTCCTGGATCACCACTTTGTCTACCTTACCCATCAATGTTGCACATCCATCTACATCAAGTTTGTAGAGATTATTCACATGAATCCCAATCTTCTTGGCTTGTCCTATGGCTTTGTGATGAAGGAATTATTTCCCATCACCGAAAACCACAACATAACCTCTATCCTCTAACATTGCAACTGAAACTAAATTATTTTTCAAACCTGGTACATGCATTACATATTTTAATAAGAAGGGTTTACCTGATTGTCTCTGGAAGGTAACTGTACCAATATTGGTAGATTTTTACCTCCCTTCATCACCCATTTTGATATGCATATGGAGATCCTTCTCCTCCAAGCTACTGAAAGTTCTTTGTCTCTCGTCATGTGGAAAGATGCACACCTATCTAAGTACCACACTAATCCCATCGCACTTGAAACCATGCATGCAATGAGTGAGAAGTCCAACTCAAACTGCAAGTCCAAAGCCTCACCAGCTGCAAATCCTAAATCCTTCTTGTTATTCTTCTTATGTCAACAATTAGTGGCATAATGTCCTTGCTCGTGATAGTGAGAACATTTCACTTTGCACATGTCATGCTTCTTGCCTTATTTATTGGCCTCATATTTGGAATAGTATTTCTTTCCCTTCCCCTTCTCTGCCTTACCAGCCAAGGCACAATTTTCCTCATCATCTATCCTAGATGAGGGTCCATCCCTGGTATTCTGCCTGAATTCTTCTTGCACCAAATTCGACCAAATTTTCTCCCAATCTGGCAGCTTCTCCCTCCAATTGACAGATTCCTCATAACTATGCCAAATCTTGGGAAGGCCTAGAAGAGTTAGGCTCACCAAGTCATCATCCGCTACATTAATTCCGACGCTCCCAAGCTCATATCAGCATTGGACAAACTTGGTTAAATATTTCGGAATAGTGGCACCTTTGTACATTTGATTTTCCTGAGCTTTTCCTTCAGTGCCAATTTCCTGTGGTCACTGCTACTCTGAAACAAATTTTTCAAAGCCTGCCACATTGCATATGGAGTCACTTTTCCATGGAGACTTTCAAAAATGTGGTCTCGTACTCCCTCCAATAATATCCTCCTCACCTTTGCAACCTTCTTTTTCCAAGCATCAAGAAGAGCGGCATCTACTACTGCAGGTTTGGGAATGTCATTATCAATGAATTATTTCAACATGTTGTCCTCCAAAACTACCTCTATCCTGTCTTTCCATGAAATATAATTGGAACTTCCCTTGAGTTCATATTCTAATCTCAAGCCATTGAAATCCATCTTGATCTGCCTATCGCACTAAAGAATGTTTCTGCAAATTCGAATTCTATTCAGCACAAACTCAATTTATTCTCCACTATAGTGATTTCCTGCGCTCTGATACCATGTAGAAATTATAAAAATGATATGTATATCAATGGATTCAATCTGATCATGTGATATGCTAAAGAAAGCTATTGAATCCTTCTACAAATTAATTGTGGAAAATAAACATGATCTCCAATCACAACAAGTAAAGAAAGAAGCAAATCAAACCACAACACAGATATTTTCTCGGGGAAAGATTGTTGCTCAAAACCCCTCTATCTTCTATTATATATTCACGTGGAGGAATCATGAAACAATTACAATGCACTCTTCTCACAAGAGTCTCCTGCACTCTCACAACTGTCTCACACTGATCCAGACATAATCAGCCAACACTTAGACAATTTTCAGCCTATGCTCAGCCTACCTTTCTTGCGCAATTCATGTGGAATGCAATCCCTATTCTTTAGGAATTTCAGCCTTTCGAAACTGTGCAATGCTCATGGGAAATCCTATGGGTGTTTTACTGCATGCGAGCAGACTACTAATAATACAACTGATAGTTAACATCCCTTTAACCTTTGTCTCAACTGGGTCTCCAATGGAACTGACATGCATGCAACTATTAATAGTAAATCATCAGTCACTTGACAGATCACTGCATGTGAATTAAATATGATTTAATTCACTTGACCTCTCACTAGTGCAACAATCAGTTACAACTAGTTAAACTGATTTTAACTCACTTAATTGAGTTAACTGATTTCTCATGCATTAAACTAATGCACTAACTGCAACTTGGACTCAATAACTAATAGAATCACTCAGCATGTCGCACCAACCACCCTCATCTCGAAATTCATGAGCTAACTGAGTTTATCACACTCAATTAACTATTACAAGTTATTATGAGATAATATTACAATTTATTTTCAAATTTAATTAAGGGAAAATTAAATTAGACACACATTTCTTATTGACTTTTAAACACTACATAGGAGAAGGCCATATATTTGGTTAGGTTAAACCCAGTTTGAGACGTGTGTTGAACAATACTATTGAAGATTGTATTGAGATTACCCTCAAATTCATTTCCTTTTGTAAAATGGAAGCCCTGGTTGCAAATAAATACTTGTGTGTTGCAAATTTGTCCATGAAGAGTAAATGTAAGATCAATTCAGTGTCATTTTCAACAAACTTACGATTCAAACATTATAATTATGTAGCATTTCTAACTGTAATCTAGTGAATATTTTAACTGTAATTTTGTGGCACGAATTTATTATGAACCATGGAGAAAACCAATGCCAACTCATATATTACAATGATGTTGTGTTGCTTAATGATTCATAAATCCACTAAGTAGATTTCTTCCATCTTGTTTATGATTTGAAATATATGCTTAATAATTGTGTCATATTTTTGTTTCCAATATTTGAGCTTATGTGTAGTTATGTTAAGACATTTTCAATGATATGTTGCAACTATTGTTCTAGTTTACTCCTCGTGGAAATAAAATTTTCAATTTGGATCAATTTTTTCCTCTTTAGTGATCTTGATAAGTGATAGCGCATTATCTCCTTTGAATAATTTCTATTGTGATATTCCTCACTTTTAAGGGCAGTCAATGTAGGAACCCTCGATATGGACCTATATCGCATAGTATTCTATGGAAATTAAACTTTAAAGTTATTGTGGAAGGTGTTAACAGACTTATAACATCCATGCAATACCCTACAACAAGTTGTGGTTTCCTGCTTCCCATATAATTATACCTTCATTATGTGATCTCAACGCTTATATTGGATAGAATGGATAGAATGGACTGATAAAAACATTGATCCCCATAAGGTAGTAATAAATCACAACCTGTAAAAATATTGCAATTGTTTTTCTATAAATATTAACGCTATATATCATAATTCTTGGTAATGTGACATGCAATAAGCCATGATGTGCTCCTCATGATTTAATAAAGAACATATGACATTAGTATTTTAAATCAAATAATATATATATATATATATATATATATATATATATATATATATATATATATATATATATATATATATATATATTAATATTTATGGAGAATAATCATAACATTTAATAATAATTTAAAGGATTTATAATGTTAAATTTAGATATATATTCATATTGAATACTTAATATTTGACTTATTATATTATTATGAACAAATTTGTATTGACAAATTAAAATACTCTCGAACACTTGGAATATGAATATGTTCATTAGGTATACATATATATATATATATATATATATATATATATATAATTGTTACAAATGAGGGGTCGCTTATATACCTAGGTAGATTCCCCTTCATGAATGGTCATGACCTTAGAGACATGCCTCTTCTATACTAATCACTAATTAATCATTATTGTGTTTGTTTATTTTATTTATGTTTACATTATTTATACATTTTATATTTATAACATTTTCTTTCCCTTAGAAAACTATCTTCAAATATTACTGATGAAAAGGCTTGATATATTTTTCTATCTTGAATGTCTTCTCATCTTGGAACTATCACCTTTGATGATACAAGACAATATGAAATTTTGAGTGTGGTAAAAAATTATCGTACTGTGGAACTATCTAACCATCCCAAAATAATTTCCTATGGAATATTGTGATTACTGGAAATTTGGGATGAATTGTTATCATAATATTGGATTATGGTGACATTGATGTTCTTGAGAACATAAGTCACTTGTTGTTGGTTTGAGTGATAAGGATATGCAGACTAGTTGAGGTGTATGCTTTTATGATTTTTGTTTCGATAAGTAGTTCATGTGATCTGATTTCCCCTTAACTTGTTGGTGGCAATTCCTTATTTTACTAGAGGTATCTTATTACCTTCAGGTACAAAATTCACTTAGTTTATTGTTGGATCTTCACTTGAAATTTGTGTTGTTTTAACTAAAAAATTTGAGTACATCATCACTTCAACTAGATTAGTATATTTCTAAATTGTGGTATTAGTGGGATCAGTGTTTGTTCCCTTTTCTTTAACTTGAATTTGAAAATATGAAGATTTTGATGCTTCTTCTTGACTAAGTTGTTATAACTTGTCTTTTAGTGATTTATTATTATTCTTAAGCTTCTTAATTTGAGTGAGTAGACTTTTATTATTATATTTGAGACGTAAGAGTTCTTAATTTTCTGAGTCAACTTTATTTTTACATTCAAGCTTCTCATCTTTTAAACACTTGATTTTTTCTAATAACCTTTGATTGAGGTTCTTTAAGTGTAAGTTTTTATCTTATTGTTTTGGTAGGTGCTGCTTAAGTTTTTTCTTTGTGATCTTAGCCTTTTTAACTTGTGCAAGTAATTTTTAGTTATGATTTCTGAGGTGTGAAATTTCTGTCCTTTTCTATTACTCCCTTGTTTTTCTGAAGTTTTATCATTTTGTATTCTAAATTTTTAATATGTGAATTCTCTTGATATTCCAACTAGGATTTCTCAGTACACTAGATTACATTGTCTTCTAGGAGTGGTGTTGGGTGTTCAACTTTCAAGTTGGATTCTATTTTCTTCAATCATTTATTAAAATATGCATGTTGTCGCTCAAGTGGTCACCATTAATTGTTTTATCCCTTCATAAAAATTGACATCTATTTTTTCGGATTGATTTTATGTGTCGCTTTGATATTCAACTAAAGTAAAAGTTTTGTGACATTTTTCACATATGGAATTTTGATTTCTAATGACTCTTGACAATTAAAATATCCTTCCAAACAAAAAATACATTTTGAGTGGACCTCATCTTTTGCTTTTTTCTTCACTTCTTTTATCTCCTTAATTAATTAATTAATTATATACATTATTGATAATTCTTTATATGAGTAACTTTTATATCTATTTTGGTTATTTTTCTCCTCTAATACACTTTTCAGCGTTATTCTTCCACCTTCTCACTTTTTCTAATTATTGGTAAAGTTATTTTAGTATTATTCTTCCACCTTTCTTTTCCTAATTATTGGTAGAATCCTTTTGTTAAAGATATATATCTCTTGTGAATGATTTTATAACATTAATATTTATCATCTATATATAAATGTTTTTATATATGCCCTTTTAATTCCTGCTTTGACAATTTTAATTGAAGTGTACTCTTTTTTATTTTATTTTTATATACGCTCTTTTAACTCTTCCTTTTATAATTTGAATTGAAGTGTACTCTTTTTTTTTGTGGGTGATTACTTTTATCTTATAATAACTCTTTCATGTTTCAACTTGTAAATAATTTTTTATACACTTTAATAATATGACATTTTTTGAATTGATTAAACCTCCAAAACAATGTAACTTTGGCTTTTAATTAATTGAATTAATTGGGTTTTCCAAGGTTCGAGAGTCCTTAATTTTATCCTCTATTGAACCATTTTGTTTGAGATTTATCAATTGGCCAAATAAGGTGTTGCTCTTTGTATCCTCGTAATGTTCTATCGTTTCCACCGTAAAATTTGACCAAGTGACAAGTGGTTTATGAGAAAAAAGCCATCGATAACATATAAATTTATTGGGTTCTAAATATAAAGATGCAATTTGTACCTTTTGTGTGTGTTGCACATAATGTAGATCAAATTATTGCTCCATATGTAGTATCTATGTTATTGGATCCTTGCCATCAAACTTCCTCATATCTATATTTGGAATGTGGTGTTTCTTAAACCCCACATTGGAGTCTCTAAAATCATAATTTATATTCCCTTTTTCCTCATCATTATTTTCATGTAGTACCTTGTCGCCATTAGGAGGAATTTCTTCTAACAACTTTGTCAAACCTTTCTTAAAACATTCCATGTTTTCTTTTAAACCATCCATCCTAGATTCCATTTCTACTTTTAAATCATCCGTCAAACCTTCCATGTTGCATTTCATTTTTTTCTCTAAACCATCCATACTAACTTCTAATTCATTTTTTCTTACTCTTTGCGAAAGCAGAATCTTTTGCACTTGGTCTCGTAATTTTGTTATATCATGTTGCAATTCTTCCTCTTCTTCATGCATCATAGTAGATATTTCTGGTTTCTTACTAGGGGTATCCATTTTGTTTTTCGAAAAATTTTGGAATCAAAAACTGATATCTATGCTTCACTATTCCCTTTGAATTACTTCAAATTGATTTCTTAAACCAAAGTTATGCAATTTTTTAAAAACAATACACACATTTTTCCTTATGTTTTGGAGCTACGTATTGAAATTGTTGTATCTCTATAATTTCGACTCTCTAAGATCTTAAATTCGGTCCTGTGGTATCTCTCTAAGTCTTCTTTTGAATGCCACAATTCATACCCAAATTGGATTCTTCAAGATAAATATATTCCTAATCTCCCACAATGACCTTATTATGGTATGATTCTATAGAGTGAACTTTTATGGAGTGCCACATGTCATTGTTTCAACTTTCAGCCCTAAAAATGATATACAAAAAGATACAGTTCGTTAACTTTTGGTCACTTTTTACAAATTTGAAATCCAATATTCGGAGAGAAAATTATGATGATTTTCCCTAGGTCACCTATTTGATATTGAATTTTGGAGCTTGCAAAAACCCTAACTTCTTCAGACCATATCTTAGAAAATAGAGCAAACCAAGATCTAAAATTTATATAAGAATTTCACCATGATTTCATCTCCACGTGGTTGAAATTTCCACTTCTGAAACTTCATATAAAAAAATGATAGCGAAAATTCCAAGATGTCTTATTTGAAGCAGTGAAACCCTAGAATCCAAAGCTCTGATACCAAATGTTATGTAACCAACTCACAAAACAGAAGAAAAGATAGATCAATGACTTAAAAATTATCATCTTCGATGGGGAAACCTCCTTTAAATTATATATATGAACAATTTTTGGATGATTCAAATAGCAAGACCTCCTTTCTATATATAGGAGTGTAAGGGGTCAAAATATAATAGAACCTACATAACAATAATAATATAAGGGCACAAAAATAACAATAATGGGCTTCTATGGGGCGCAACAATAACAATATGGAGACTACATTAAAAATAACAAAAAAAAAACTACACTATTATTATAGGGACCTAACAGAAGGGTCTGAAGATTAAAATTGTAGCCACATTTAAACATCCCTCTCTTAATTCACCTAGAATAATGTCTTCTTGTCATTTGATTTTAAACCTAAAAAATAACATATTTTAAAATGAATTTTTAGGTAGGATAAATACATTTCACATAAGAATATTAAAACCTTGTGTAAGGTGCACAAGATTTAACCTCTACCCAAATATTCAATGATTTCATACGTCTAAATAGAATTTAGAAACCCGGAGACGACAACATGAGTGATCACAGGAATATATTTAAACTCTCAGGGTGGGCGGAACTCAAATGATTGGTTTTGTTATTTACAAACGATATTATACGTAATAGGGTTTTATTATGTCACTGGAATTGAGAATAGACATCCACATTTTTTTGAATATCGGCGGGATATAGGGGTTTTTTATACATAAAAATCAAAGAAAATCCCTTGTAAAGTATTCGAATTTTGGCTGAAAAAAGTGTGCTTTTTTTCTTTGGTAGAATACAGGGAACCAAAATGAGGGTTTTGAGAGCCAAAATGATGTTTTTGTTTCTAAACCTTGTGAATACTTGTAATAGAGGTGAGTATTTTACTTTTTAACTGAGAAAAGAAAAAAAAAACATTTAAAAATGTACAAAAACAACTTGGTCGTAGGGTGTTTTTTAAAAATTGAGGATTCAAAGTGAATTGTTGAAAGTATCTAGACAGAGAATAAGTGTTCTCTTATTTTATACATAGCATAGAATGAGAGAAATTTATACATAGGATGAGATAAAATGTTTGGTGTTCTTTTTTTTATTTTAATTCAGAGTATTGTGAGTGTGTATTCATAACAAATAATAAGGAAAACATTGTAAAAAAACTCAGAATGACTGTAGGATGTGATACCCTTCCACTAAATATACGGGAGAGCGAAAGAATTCATCAAATAGCGTATTGCGGATTTTTTATTTCCGTAAGGAAAAGAAAAATACTCAAGTTATGGATGGATGCCAGTAAGTCAACAAATAATTATCAATAAACCCAACAATTATAATTACATAATTAACGACAAGTTGAGCCGGAAATACCGGAAGATGCAATGCAAAAAACCATATTCCAGTTGATTAAAATAACACGCAGTCCAGCACGCGGTCCCTTTGTCTGACGGAACGAGCTTAAATCTCCCATGCAGAGTTTGTTTTGGAAACTACTTCACGTGCACAGAAGAGGGAAACAAAATTTAGTCACAATGATCGAAACATCATAGCGAAACGGCCAGAGTGAAGGTGAAATGCAAGACTAGAGTTGCATTTCCTTACAAAACCCAAAAAAAAAAAAAAACAACCACATGCATGCAACCTAAACCATAGAAATATCAACCGTTGATCAAGTGCATGACAGAGGTATGCATTAAATTAACCACCTAGCAATCTCTTTTCATGCCATACAAATAAACCATGTTATGCCAAACCAAAACAAATGATGCATAAACCAAACATAACATATATGTCATCATAATCCGCTTCCAACAGATAAGTCATGTCACCATAATGTTATTCCCATTCAACAACAGTTGTATACCATGAGCCGGACATGTATGCCAACAATATAATTGTGATATAAACCCACTTATAACCATTAACAATAAAATATACACATTACTTGTCAACCATAATATAACCATGCACCATAGCAAGTCAACCATAATATAACCATGCACGTGCACCCTTGCCAAGTCATCTCAGCTGTCCCACACTGGAAACAATCCAAAGTATCATACAGCATAAATTAAATTAACCCCAATCCATAAGAACAAATAACCTAGCACACATCTTATTGCAACATAAGCTTGGTATTTGTTGATATTTGTTGTTGGTGTATCAAACTTTCGACGTTTAATACCAATTTTAAGAGAGTTGTCAACATATATATACAATTGCTTGAATACAAACCAATGCTTATGAACCAAAAAAATGATTTTTTGCATTTTTCCATCTTCCACTTTTAAAATGTGCTTTTAAATTCATCCATTCTTCATGGAAAACATATCATTTATTTTGCAAAGAATTCATATCACCTATGGCATAACATATGATATATTGGCATATGCATTAGTAACTTTAGAACTAACCACTAATATTGAGTTGTAGCAACATTTATTAAAACAAAATCATCCATTCATATAGTTGAATCGATTATTTAAATTATAAATAGGCTTATAATTCATTATGTTACATTCTCCCTAACCTATGGTCATGGTAGAGGTTTAAAATATAAATTATTGGGTGTCATGCTTTGATAGGTTTGACAAGAAATGTGGGGCACTTTTTTTTCCTTAACGAAAAAGCAAAAAAAATTCAAATTGATATCAATAGAGCTTACCTCAATAAATCATTAATTTTGAAAGAGCCAACTTTATCCAAAAAAATCAATAATTTAAATTTCAAATTCTTATTCTGACTGAGCCAACCTAATCACAATTTTTTGAATTGTTTTCTTAATAAAAATCTTTTATAAACCTTCCTTTGCAAATACAACTAGGCTAGGATAGTCCATATTTGGCAGGAAGATAACCCCAACATAATTTTTAAAAACAATCTTAAGTTTAAATGTCAATAATTAACCAATCATCTTGTTGACATTGGTATCTCTTTTAGGGGATCATGACCACACATTCAGGGCTCCAATTTTGACAAGCCATATCTCCCCAATCGTGGGGATTTATATGGCGTGCCACCTACCATTGGAATTAGAACAGCGAGGACAAGTAAATGATGATGGTCTCACTTGCAATTTCAATTATCTTCTCACAAAATTCTTCATCAAAAGTGGGGCATTATGACCACACCATAGGAGCTTCTCATCCTTCCAGTGCTTCTTAACCAGTGGAGCTTCCAATCAATGCAATCCATTGACGTATATTAAGAGTGTTCAAAGATTATGTTGGCATCAATGACAACATCATTCAAGAAACAATATATAATATTATAATTTTAATTTAATGAATTAAGTTTAATATATATTATAATGAATGTATTAAGGTGAAAAAAACTTTATTATAATATGAGATTAATATTATTATTAAATATTTTATATTAATATATTATAATATTAATATTATTAAATTCAATTGGAAAAAAAGGCTGCAACGCGCCTTGCTGCCTGGCAGCGACCCATTGACTAACACATGGGCGTTATGTCTCTCCTCCTGCGCGAGGCCCTCGGCTCGGGCCCTCCATGGCCTCCTCGATTCTTTGCCATGGGAGGGTCATGCTACTCGGAGGAACGAGCGAGAAGACGCATTTACACAAAAATATTATTAAATTCAATATATTTGTGAATCAAAGTTTTTCTATTAATTTAAAATATTAAATATCCCCATAGAATTTCTAAAAAGCCTATTGGCATCACTCTTAGTAGATTTATTGGCCAATAGATGCATAAATTTCCAAAATGACAAATATTTACATTAACTAAAAGGAAAAGTGTGCCAAAAAACCCATAAGACCAAAATATAACCATCATCAAACATCTTTATAATTTACTATGGCAGAATGAGCTAGACCTGAGCCAGGGGATGGTATAGGTTTTAATTCATAGTGAACATGCCCCTCCATTTGAACTAGTCTAGTTTCCATACGATCAAGCTTCTCTTGAATGCTTTGTTTCCCTCTCTGTAGACTAACCATTCTATCATGCATCTCTCACAATTTTTGTTGAATGTGATTCATGAAAGCTATAATTTCATTTGGATCAGCTTGTCAAGCCTGATTAAGTTGATCCAAAGAACTACTCAACTTCTGAATGATACCATTATTTTCTTCAAGAAATAAAGCATTCATCATTTAGGGAAATGATTGAGAGAGAGGAAGTTCTACAATTTCTCCATGACCCGACTCATTTTTCTACTATTTCACCTGAAATCCACTCGCCTCCTAACATCAATGTGCCCAACCTCGCTAAAGATGCATATTCAGCACCCACCTCTTAACTTTGTGTCAATTAAAGAAAGTGTTTATGTTGCACCAACTAATTTCACTAAACAGTCGAAGATTCCCCTTCTTCATGCTTGGGGCTACAAACTTCCACAATCCCCAATGCAAATGCCTTTTACTAGGGAGAGCCCCACATGCCACCATAGAAACCACCCAAACTTGCAATATAACAATCACTTTGTTTCTACCCATATCGAGACCCGTGAAGGTTACACCTTCCAACCTCCCCAAGAGGTTCGAAGGAAACTTGAATTGGAGTGCGTATAATTTCAGGGCTTTGAAGGCCACACTAGTAATCGACCATTCAAGCTTCCCCATTTCTGGAAAACACCAAACCCATGCACATACAAAATCAAAAATTCTTGCAATGCTAAATCTCCCATGGTAACATTTCAACATCTTCTAACAAACCACTAGACTTCTCAGATTCCCCAATTCATATAGAAAATGCGAGTCAAATTTCAACTTACCATCCACTCCACCCAGAATACCAAGCAAAACTAAATATTATAAACACACAATTAACCAACACAAGTTGAACAATCGGGCTTAAATATTTATGTCTGGTGTGGCTAACCCATAATAGCTTTGAAATTGAATCCAGAAAGCCCACATCAATATTATATTATTTGTATCTCAAAAATTATCCCACCACAAATGTCAATTCCAAAATTCCAATTACCCTTGCTCTAAAACTCCTTCTCTCTATGCCTCTCAAGGAAAATTCCTCTCAGGATTCCCCCTTCCACCATTAGGCTAGGATAGAGAGTCTTCCCCCTATATTTATCCTTATCACTCAGCACACAAACATAAAACCTACCAAACATCCTCCCTCCTATTTTACTCTAAGACAATTTTCATCTTCGTACATACCACCGGTCACTCCTCTAGTTTAGAATGTCATTGAATGAAATGACTAGCCTTAATACATTGATTTCCACTCTGCAATGGCTTGGGGTTTCACACGGGTGTGCATGCATCCCAAATACCACGAAATGACTTACAAGATATCGAGAGGTTTTGTGGAGTGGTGAACCCCATCCATAATCCCCAAAGCCTAATGATTTTTCACTCCCATGGGGGAATATTATATTAAAGTTTTAATAACTTTAAATTAATATAATATTAACTCTAATATAATATAAAATTTAAAATATTATATATATACACTATGTTAAAGAGCTTTAATATGATATTACATTTATTATAATATAATATTAAGTTTTAAAATTATGGATATTAATATTATATTATATAATAATTATTGACTAATATAAAATAACTAATATAACTTTATATTATAATAATAATATATCGATCACGAAAAAAGGTAAGCTAGCAAGGATCCTATGGACTTAGAGAAAGTGTAAAAGTAGGAAACCCTCATGGAAAACGAATCTCCTCTTTATTTTACAAGGAACGGTGCTAGAAATGCAATTTCTTGGGCAAATCAAGAAAATGAGGAACAACTCAAAAATAGCAATGCTCACTTGCCAAAAAATGAACTATCAGAAATATCATAAAATATGGGTTGGATTCAAGTTGGGAAGAAAGGAAAAAAAAAATCTCCAAGAAAAACAAGAAGTCACACTAAATTAAATCAAAAGTAGTGAAAAATGGAATGTAAACGTATTTGGATATTGGGGGTTTTTGAAAAAACAAATATTTGGAAAGGGACTCGAATTTTTATATTATGGGGTACTCAATAACTCAATATCAAACCTCTGAGGAAGCCTAGAATATATATAGGGTTTGGCTTGTAACCATATGACTTTTACAAATGGTAAAAGAAGTTGGATTTAAAAGTCATCAAATCTCAAAATTAAATAAAAAATAGGATACCAAAAATTATTGAAATTTTACTAAATTAAATGGGTAAAATATATGTAAGGTTTTAACTCGAGTTTATATTAATTTAACATTAATATTTTTTTGTTTTATTGAAATAGATGCATTCATTTTAGTGTAGATACTAATTGCTAGTCCTACTTGATTGATTATACTTGATGCATTGATTTTAATGTAAATGTTGATTTATAATCTTATTTGATTGATTTCACTTAATGCATTGATCTCAGTGTAGATATTGATTTCTAATCCTATTTGATTATTTACACTACATGCATTGATTTCAGTTTAAATGCTATTTTTTTATTTGATATAACTAGAGGGATGATGTGCATTACTTTTAAATAAATGAGATTTATTATCTATATTGATTTCAAAGTGTGTACAAAGGAAGTATTAATGATATGCATTAATTTTTGTGCTATAATAATCGTCAACTAGATCTATATTAAATAGAAATTAACAACAAAGAACCTAAATCTATATTAAATAGAAATGGACTAAAAATATTAACTCAATATAGAAAGACACAAGAAATGACAATGACCTTATTATAGTATGGTTCAGTAGAGAAAACTTGTACGAAGTTCCACATGTCATTGTTTCAATTTTCGGCCCTAAAAATGATACACAAAAAGCTACAGTCCATTAAATTTTGGTCACTTTTTACGAAATTGAAATCCAATACTCAGAGAGAAAATTATGATGATTTTCCCTAGGTCAGTTTTTGATATTGAATTCTGGAGCCTACAAAAACCCTAACTTCTTCGGACCATATCTCAGAAAATATAGTGAACCAAGATCTTAAATTTATATAAGAATTTCACCATGATTTCATATCCACGTGTTTGAAATTTCAACTTTTGAAACTTCATATAAAAAAATTATTTCAAAAATTCCAAGATGTTTTATTTGAAGTGGCGAAACCCTAGAATCCAAAGCTCCGATACCAAATGTTATGCAACCAACTCACAAAACAGAAGAAAAGATAGATAAATGACTTATAAATTATCATCTTCGATGAGTAAACCTCCTTTAAATTACATAAATGAACAATTCTTGGATGATTCAAAGGACAATACCTACTTTCTATATCTAGGAGTCGAAGGGGTCATAATATAATCAGAACCTACATAGCAATAATAATATAAGGGCACAACAATAAACATAGTGGGCTTCTATGGGGCACAACAATAGCAATATGGAGGCTACAATAAAAATAACAATAAGGGGACTACACTATTATTATAGGAACCTAACATAAGGGTCTAAAGATTAAAAATGTAACCACATTTAAACATCCCTCTCTTGCTTCACCTGGAATAATGTCTTCTTGTCATTTGATTTTAATCCTAAAAAACAACATATTTTAAAATGAATTTTTAGGTAGGGTAGATACATTTCACATAAGAATATTAAAACCTTGTGTAAGGTGCACAAGATTTAACCTCTACCTAAATCTTCAATGATTCCATATGTCTAAATAGAATTTACAAACCCGGAGATGACACATGAGTAATCACAGGAATATGTTTGAACTCCCAAGGTGGGCAGAACATAAATGAGTGGTTTTATTATTTACAAACATTATTATACGAAACAGGGTTTTATTATATGTCACTAAAATTGATAATATACATCTACATTTTTTTGAATATTGGCACGATATAGGAGTTTTTTTATATATAAAAACCAAAGAAAATCCCTTGTAAAGTATTCAAATTTTGGTTGAAAAAAAGTGTGTTTTTTTCTTTGGTAAAATATAGAGAACCAAAATAAGGGTTTTGAGAGCCAAAATGATGTTTTTTGTTTCTAACCATTGTGAATACCTTGCAATAGAGGTGAGTATATTCCTTTGCAATAGAGGTGAATATATTTCTTCGTAACAGAAGAAAAAATAAATAAATAAAACAAAAATAAAAAATTAAATTAAATTAAATTAAATAAATAAATAACAAAAAACAAAAATAAATAAATAAACAAACAAATTAACAAATTAAATAAAAATAAATAAATAAATAAAACATTTAAAAATATACAAAACAACTTGGTGGTAGGGTGTTTTTTAAAAATTGAGGATTCAAAGTGAATTGTTGAAAGTATCTAGACAGAGAATAAGTGTTCTCTTATTTTACACATAGCATAGGATGAGAGCAAAGGTTTTGTGTTATTTTTTTTGTTTTCTCGGACACCATCAATAGGATTTAAAAATTGGAAACAATGAAAAGTTGTATTCAAAACAAAGAATAAGGAAAACATTGTAAAAAAACTCAAAATCATTGTAGGGTGTGATACACTTCGACTAAATATACGAGTGAGCGAAATAATTCATCAAATAGCGTATAGCATATTTTTTTATTTCTGTAAGGAAATTAAAAATACTCAAGTTATGGATGGATGCTAGTAATTCAACATAGAACTATCAATAAACCCAACAATTATAACTATCAGTTGCCCCAGAAGGTGCAAAGAGAGGCCGATAGGAGTCTTATCTTGAAGTTTGAAAGTTTGAAATATAAGAAAGGATAATTTGTTTGAAATATGTTCTTTTCATTGTTGAAGACATTAAGTCAAAATTTCTAATAATGATTTCATTATTTAATATAAGGTTTAGAAGTATGACATTTTTATTAATAATATTTTTAAATATTTTATGTTTATTTTACTTATAAGTATAATATTACGTTAAAAAATTAATATAAATTATAGATATTTTTTCTTTTTTTTCTAAATTAGAGAATCTAAACACTATGACAGGTTGTTACTAATTGGACCGCATGACAGGAATATTTTTGAAATGTTTGCAATCTCAAAAATTTCCAAAACTTTTTTGCCCAAAAATCTCTATAGTTTTTCTTCAAAACATAAATTTCCAAAAATTATTTGTCCAAAAATCTCACAAATAAACACATATTCTAAATTTATTTATTTACAATAGCAATTTATAAAAATAGAAACATATCTGTTTACAATAACAATTTATAAAAATAAAAACATATCTAAAAATTAAACATTAATCCAGGTCTAACCATCTCTAACACTTCATCCAAGTGTCATGGTGCATGATACTAATGAGCACGGTGCTTGGTCAGTTAAATCCACAGAAAAAATTTGTATGTTAATAGGTGCCCGAGAAAACAAATCCATGCAGCAAACGAATCGAATTTGACCAAGTTACCAAAATCTATTATTCCAATGAAATAATGCTTCTTCCTATTTTCGTGGGAGGACGAAATAATGGATCTCATACAAGACACTCGAGTTCTTTGTAAAATTTAAAAATGTTGGACACCTTTTGTAATGGCTCCTCCAAGTTGGCCACTGAAGTGAATGTTTATTGTGAAACCTTGGCATATCAAATAGCCACTTACTATTCATTATTAGTAATGTTGTTTCTTGCTAAGTTTTATTTGATTCAATAATAAAAAGAGGAGGAAAAAAGATAGAATTTGTGGTACTTTCTCTTTATTCATGAGGGTAGTCTCCAAAATTTAAATGTTGAATGTTCAACTTAAATTAAATAAATAAAATAACATATAATAATTTGCATAAAAATAAAATGATCTGTGTGAAAAACAAATAACCATGGTTTTATATTCAATTTACAGGGAAGATAAATTTGAAATTGTAGGATTGGTATTGTGATAAATATTAAGCACCATACAAATTATTGGATGACTAACTTTATATCTTTTACATTCCATAAAAATAAAGTGATTCAATGGCAATACGAAAACAGTACACGAAGAATTAAACATTATGTTGCATGTCATTTTTTGTCTTTTGCTACTGAAACAGAATAGCCAGAGACAGTCTCTAGACTTTAAATGTTGAATGTTCAACTTAAATTAAATAAGTAAAATGACAAATAAGAATTTTCATAAAACAAAATGATCTGTGTGAAAAAAATAACCATCGTTTTATATTCAATTTACAGGGAAGATAAATTTGAAATTGCAGGATTGGTTTTGTGATCAATATTAAGCATCGTACAAATTATTGGATGACTAACTTTATATCTTTTACATTCCATAAAAATAAAGTGATTCAATGGCAATACGAAAACAGTACATGAAGAATTAAACATCTCGTTGCATGTCATTTTTTGTCTTTTGCTACTAAAAAAGAATAGCCAGAGACAGTCTTTAGACTTTAAATGTTGAATTTTCAACTTAAATTAAACAAATAAAATGACATATAAGAATTTTCATAAAAAAAATGATCTGTGTGAAAAATAAATAACCATGGTTTTATATTCAATTTACAGGGAAGATAAATTTGAAATTGCAGGATTGGTTTTGTGATAAATATTAAGCACCATACAAATTATTTGCAGGAAAAGGACATCGCTCTTCATGCACTTCTTCAACAAATTATCCAGCTGCGTGCAAGAAATTTTGAATTCGCTCCGTTGAACTCTGTCACAATTTTTTTAATACAGGGACAGTCTCATCATCACTTGAAATGCTTCAAAATTTGGAGAGGTTTGATATGGGAGGTAACCATTTATATGGAAACCTCCCAGCTCAAATTTGGAAACTTAGAATTTTAGGGCTACTTTCTATAGAGGAAAATAATATTTCTGGAAATATCCCTAATTATATTGCCAAAAGAATCAGTTATCAAGGAAAATTCCTAAAAATTTAGGGAAATATGTGAACTTACTACTTTTTTTGCACACATGTCTCACTAGTGACATGTGTCATTACCAAAATGAATTGGTTGACAAAAAAAAAAAAGGATTTGATTCAAAAGAGAAGGCCTATCGGCCTAATTACATAATTAACGAAAATTTGAGTTGGAAATACCTGAAGATGCCATGCAAAAAACCAATTTCCAATTGATTAAAAGAACATGCAATCCAGCACGCGGTCCCTTTTTCTGGCTAAATGTTTGAAAGAACGAGCTTAAATCTCCCATGTAGAGTTTTTTTTTGTTTTGGAAACTACTTCGTGTGCACGGAAGACGAAAACAAAATTTAGTCACAATTTTGGAAAAATCATAGCGAAATGGCAAGAGTGAAGGCAAAATGCAAGACTAAGCTACATTTCCATACAAAACCTTAAAAAAACCAAACACATGCATGCCACCTAAACCATCGATTACCCAAAACCATAGAAATATCAACCATTGATCAAGTGCATGACAGAGGTATGAATTAAATTAACCACCTTCCAATCTCTTTTCATGCCATACAAATAAACCATGTTATGCCAAACCAAAACAAATGATGCATGAACAAAACATAACATGTATGTCATCATAATCCACTTCCAACAGATGAGTCATGTCACCATAATGTTATTCCCAATCAACACAATAGTTGTATACCATGTGCAGTACATGTATGCCAACAATATAATTGAGATATAAACCCACGGAGTTGTCTAACGAGATGGAGGAATTTCCTGGATGGTCAAAATTGATCGGAATCTAGGCCAAAAAAATTTAAGAAATATTACAGTAACAGTGTTTGAATCATGATTTTGATGGTGGAAATGGATTCATCACCATCAAAAACCTGTAGAGCACCCAAATTATTAAATTTTGATAGCTATAACGTGGATTTATAAAAATCCCTGCTGGATTTTCTTAAAATCTTACCAGAATTTTCATGATTTTCAAAGCTAAAAAGAATTCTAGTTAGACTACAGCTAAACCCACTTATAACCATTAACGATAAAATATACACATTCCTTCATAACCATAGCAATTCAACCATAATATAACCATGCACGTGCACCCTTGCCAAGTCATCTTATCTATCCCACATTGGAAACAATCCAAAGTATCATAGTGCATAAATTAAATTAACCCAAATCCATAAGAACAAATAACCTAGCACACATCTTATTGCAACATAAGCTTGGTATTTGTTGATATTTGTTGTTGGTGTATCAAACTTTTGACATTTAATACCAATTTCAAAAGCATTTTCAACATATATATACAATTGCTTGAAAACAAACCAATGCTCATGAACAGCAAAAATGATTTTTTGCATTTTTCCATCTTCCACTTTTAAAATATGCTTTTAAATTCAACCATTCTTCAAGGAAAAAATATCACTTATTTTGCAATGAATTCATATCACCTATGGCATAACATATGATATATTGGCATATGCATTAGTAACTTTAGAACTAACCACTAATATTGAGCTGTAGCAACATTTATTAAAACAAAATCATCCATTCATGTAGTTGAATCGATTATTTAAATTCTAAATATGCTTATAATTAATTATGTTACATTCTTTCTAACCTATGGTCATGGTAGAGGTTAAAAATATAAATTATTGCGTGTCATGCTTTGACAGTTTTGACAAGAAATGTGGGGCACTTTTTTTTCCTTAATGAAAAAGTAAAAAAAAAATTCAAATTGGTATCAACAGAGCTTATCTCAATAAATCATTAATTTTCAAAGAGCCAACTTTATCCAAAAAATCAATAATTTAAATTTCAAATTCTTATTCTGATTGAGCCAACCTAATCATCATTTTTTGAATTGTTGTCTTAAAAAAAATATTTTATAAACCTTCCTTTGCAAATACAATTAGGCTAGGATAGTCCATATTTGGCGGGAAGATAACCCCAACGTGATTTTTTTTTTTAATATTGAGTTTAAATGTCAATAATTAACCAATCATCTTGTTTCCATTGGTATCTCTTTTAGGGGTTCATGACCACACATTCAGAACAAGCCATATCTCCCCAACCGTTGGGAGTTATATGGTGTGCCACCTACCATTGGAATCAGAACAACAAGGACAAGTAAATGATGATGGTATCACTTGTGATGCAGCCAAAAGGCCTCTTTACCCACATACGTAGAAAATTTTAATAAGTTTGGCCATTCCCTAGATCCAATACTCGTAAAAGGGTATTCACTTTAATTTATGCGCAGAAATAAAATTTACCTTTATATCATGGCTGACTCTTTACATTACGTGTGGCATCAAATATGGTATTACCAACCATATCTCATTTCTAATTTAAACCGTATCACATACACAGCATCACCTTCACAATACAACCATGTGGGTTATGGCCCACCCAAATGGTGACCAATCATGTTGAATCGCGCTTTTATTAATTTACCGCAAATCGCAGAAATTAATGTTTAACATTAAACAATACCCTTATTCTGTGCAATATGCGATCACATCGCATCGCACCAAAAATAACTTATCGTGCAAACTCTTAACAATAACCACAGAAGTCTGCAATGTGCGATATGCGTTGGAGTGTTATGCCAACACATGGCTTCCCTTCACCGCATTGCAAAAAAAATAACTTATCATACGATGCGTTAGTGCTAAACACTAAAATCTCTGATTTGCGAAATCGCTCTAATGCGATTTAATCTCCACCGTTGATTAGTGCCCAGATATAATGGTTCTACCTTGTCCTTGTTGATCTACTTCGCATCACAACACAAATAGTTTTCCTTCCAAGTATTAACGCTAAACCTTAAAATCTTTGATTTGCAATGTGTGCTTGGCTGCTCCGCCCAACACGTCTCCACTTCTCACTTTCACAAATATAACTTTGCGATGTAATATAGACCATCGATATTTCTTGGATCTTTGTGATTTAATCCTTGCCATATGTTTCCCTTCCTTTGGAAATCTATAAAGGTTTTTCTGCCATAGGCTTTTCTTTGTTTTCTTCGACCACCACTACTCTGCATCTCCACTATCCTTCCTGAGATTTATTTAGTTTTTGAAAGCATTGATCTCTCTTGAGCTTGTTCTTCTAGTTATTCATATAACCATTTCACTTCTTCAGCCCGAATATAGAACACCCTCTATATTTTCTTCTCCGAATCTCGATTTGGATTTCTTCTCATTCTCGACCTACACACGATTATTATCTGCACTTCATTTGTTCTCACACAGCATCAAAAAATTACCTCCCGGACTGGAATCATACAGATTCTACCCAACCACTAAGTCTTATTCACTCATAAGACTTATTCATTCATTTAAGCATTTATCATAATTCATACCACAGTGGTTTATTACACGGAAACCATAATTTCTCAGTTACGGATCACTCAGCACGTAAAAGGAATGTGTTCCATTATGGATCACTTAGCACATAATAGAAATGACACACAGTCACAATGAAATTTGATTTCTCATTAATTAAAAAATGTACAGATACAAATAAAACATGTTTACACTTGGTCTTTGGCATGCTCCTCTCTTTGCATGGCCTTCTCTTCCTACAGAGAACCATTAGGGGAATTTTGAGGTCCAAAATGGGCCTCCTAAGGAAATTATTAAATAATAATGAAAATTATAAAATAATATTTGATTACATCATCAAATTTTAGAGGGAAAAAAGAAAAGATTACTTTTTCAACTCATATTTTCAACTTATCTCCCAAATTTTTGACTCAAATTTTGAGCGCAATTACTCGTTGGATGCAAAATTTAATTTCTCATCCAAGGAGTACCCACGTTGCATACTTTCGATGGGTTCTACTACATGAAAAAATGAGAAATACATGAAAAAGGTGATTGCAATCACGTTTTTTTATGTATTTCTCATTTTTTGTGTAGGAGGGTCCATCGAAAGTATGCAACATGGGTACTCATTGGATGAGGAATTAAATTTTTCATCCAACAAGTAATCCTGCTCGAAATTTGAGTAAAAATTTTGGGAGACACGTTGAAAAAGTAGTTTTATTATTTTATTATTTTTTAATATTTTTACCCTTTTACTTAAGAAATGGTGAATCATCCCCCATGGTTGACATCATCATCTTGAATCCTATTGGTTATTATAAATTTTATTTTTGTTGTACATTTTTCTTAGGAGGCCCATTTTAGACCTCAAAATTCCCCTAATGCCTCTCTACCTCTCAAGCTTCTCCTCTCTCTCCGCAATATTTCCTCTTCCCAATGAAATTCTATCCTTTAAATCTTTATCCACAGGTTCCTAAATTTTAGCAACTAACTCCTATAATTAGAAACCCATACTTAACTCTATCTATGACTCATTTACTAACTCCTTGAATCACACCTCCATCTCAGGGATTTGTTACATAGTTCATTATGACTAATCTCTTTGACTAATGAGTCAACACCTATCTAGAACCTTCTAGACTAATACTTGTGAACTATGAATTTTTTAGAAGAATTTACAATGATTATACAAAGAAAAATGTCCCTCTTGGACCAATTTTAAGACCTTAGCCTTGAATTACATTACAAATTTAACTTGAGGCCAGATGCTCCTGCATCAAACTCCCAAAGTAGAAAGAAGACATGATCACCTAATTATGTACCTTTCGTCTTTCTTTCTCCTGGATCCCAAACTCTATTTTGTTGTTCTCCATAAGCTGCATTGTCTTCAATATTCTTCAGTTGAATCTTCCAGGCTTCCATGCTTTTTATTGTAGTTCTCCACTATCTCTACCTTCATTGTTCTTCACTTTCCAAACAATTCCATAGTGGACTGATTTCTTCATTATGCTACAACTCATCTTATGTATTTTCATTATGTTCCATAGTTCATCTATGGCTTCTTGTAATTCAGTCTGTTGCTGCAACCTAATTTTTTTTTCCTTACTTTTCCATTGCACTTTGCTGCACTTTATCTATTCATCACTAAACTGTTTATTCCTTTCTTCAGCTCTTCTTGCTTCATTTTCTACTTTTTCACTTGGAATTACTCCATTTTCTGCTGAAAATATTACTCGTGACATTTCATTCTCCCATACTTCCTAAATATCTCTTAAGATATCTCCATCTATAACATCCCTTTTCTTCTCACTACCTGCAAATTTACTTTCAAAAAATAAATTGTCTTTTGATTCTTTGACTGCAGTAATATAATCATTCACTCTTCTTTGTATACTAGCAAACATAATCAAGTTTGGAAAACTAGTATTTGCTCCTGCCTCTTTCACAACTTGAGACATTTCCACATCATTGTCTACAATTCTTTTCTCATACTCAGATTCTTCTAGTAACTCACTTTCTACTTGATTCCTCTCAATACATCACTATGATGTTCATCAATTCCAACATATTTTCCTTTATCTTTCTTGACAACCTTCATTGATTGTCCTTCACCTCCTCGACTAATTCTAATAGTTAATTCAGCTTCTCCAAACAAGACATCTTCATCTTTCTCATCATTATGCCTTACCTGGAAACTTCCGGTCTTCTTCAGTTCTAAAACTAACTCTCCTTCAACTTGTGATAGGTTTGTCTCATCTTCATCAAAACTTGTAATCATAAACCAATTATCATGAAAAATATAAGGCCTTATTTCCTTTTCCTTCTCTGGAAACATCTCAGTATGTTGCTCTGATTTTTCCTCTAACTCTTTTGTGAGCACATCATTATGTTGATTTAAATCCTCCAAAGAACTCACGAGACTGTTAACTAGTCTCTGCTCCATATATTCTATTTCAAGGATGTCTCCCTTCTCTGGTTCACAATAATGAACTCCTTCCTTTGTAATGTCGATTTGTTGAACTCTTATTACCATTCTTGCATCCTTATCTTCTTCTTCATGATTGTCAGTCATGAAAATTTCTTTGTCTTCCTTCTTCAGTAATTTATCCTGAGTATATATCCTCTGCTTTTCCAAATTTGTTCTTTGAAGGTCTAACTTTTTATATAAATCAAAAATTTCAATTGGAGTAGAATTTGGAAACTTTACACAGTTTTCAACACCTTCACTTGTTTTCGACCAATCATCAGATGGCCCTTATGGCTCTGTTAAATCTACACATATGTCTAAATCACCATGCTTAAAAATTTCAAACTCATTAGGAATAGTAAATACCTTTTATTCATCTTCAGGTCTTAACTCATATCTGTTATTCCAATCTTCATTGTTACCAGCTCCAATATTATGTTGCACATTTCCATGGGACTTCTCTGTCTCCTTTTTTTTCTAAGATCTTGCTATCTTATCCTTAATCTGAATAGATTTCATACTTTTCTCCTTCTTCTTAAGAAAATCTAAAGTTTGCTCATCATCCTGTGATGTACTTGCAGACATACACAAAATATGAGTTTTAAAAATACAATACCTTTTGACCTCGTTTGGTGCTTCAAGCATCAATATTTCATACCCCAGTTTACAATGGACACTCTGGATTTCAACAAATCCTCTTGGTTGTGACTCAAATCCTTTGAGTCTCTCCTTCTTTAACAAGTCAATATGTATCTTCTCAAGTTCTATGAACTTGTTTATCAGTTTAACATTCCATCTCTTTTGCAATAGGTTCCATCTAACCCATTTCCTCATTTTCCATCCATATATTTTGTCCTCTTTATCTTTCTCTTGTAGCCATCCCTGTAGTACTTTCAACTGTATTCTCCTCACTGCAAGATTTCTCTCTCACTCTTAATTACTCATCTTACCTTTATGGAATTCTCTAGAACCTCTTCTATGACCCTTCATGGTCATCTTCCTCATGAGTTCATCTATGCTCAATTGGTGATCTACAGCATAGCCTTCTCTTGTAGAAATCTCCTCTTGCTACTCAATGCCCTATCAAGCTTCCTCTATGATCTTGATCTCTTCCTAGGTATTCTCTCTCTTGGTTCACTCCCTTGAACCCTCTAGAGCTTCGTTTCTCCCTTGGCTGCTACACTCAGTCACCTCTCTCCTTTCTTCCAATCTCTAGTTGGATAGGTTCATTGCTATCAT
Organism: Pinus albicaulis; assembly: GCA_034641835.2. Lineage (NCBI taxonomy): Eukaryota > Viridiplantae > Streptophyta > Pinopsida > Pinales > Pinaceae > Pinus > Pinus albicaulis. Next base: position 1,742,552,532 of record CM076578.1, on the reverse strand, counting down.
CATCAAAAACTCTACTTGTTCTTGGCTACAATTATCAAACATCTTCACAGTATTTCTTTCAATAATTCATCATTAATTAAATAAAAACATGAAGACCATACCTCACTGTCTAATTTTTTGAAAACATGTTGATGTTGCAGTTTCTCTTTTATGTCGTTCAATAATCTGATCTACTTTCTCCCAAAGTAGGTTTTCCTTCTATCTCTTTACTATTTCTTTCTCTTTAAATAATTCTTGTTGTCCTGATTTCTCCTCTGAAGAGCATTTCTGCTCTAACTTTCTCCCAAAAGAGATTTAACCTGGCTCTGATACAAAAAATGATGTAGTCAAAAGGCCACTTTACCCACATATGCATAAAATTTTAATAAGTTTGTCCGTTCCCAAGATCCAATACTCGTAAAAGATTATTCACTTTAATTTATGCACGGAAATAAAATTTACCTTTATATTGTGGCTAACTCTTTGCATTACCCGTGGCATCAAATATGGTATTACCAAACATATCTCATCTATAATTTAAACCATATCACATACACGACATCACGTTCATAATACAACCCTATGGGTTATGTCCCACGCAAACGGTGACCAATCACGTTGAATCGCGCCTTTTTTAACTTACCGCAAATTTCAGAACTTAACGTTTAACATTAAACATAACCCTTATTCTGTGCGATATCCTTGAGCTTCTATATCTCTTGAGCTTCTCCTCTCTCTCTGCAGGCTTTCCTCTTCCCAGTTAAAGTCTATCCTTTAAATATTTATCCACATATTCCTAAATTTTAGAAACTAACGCCTATAATTAGAAACCCATACGTAACTCTATCTATGACTCATTTACTAACTCCTTGAATCATCCCTTCATCTCAGGGATTTGTTACATAGTTCATTATGACTAAGCTCTTTGACTAATGAGTCAACACCTATCTAGAACCTTATATACTAATACTTGTGAGCTATGAAGTTTTTAGAAGACTTTACAATGATTATCCAAAGAAAAATGTCCCTCTTGGACCAATGTCAGACCTTAGCCCTGAATTACATTACAAATTTAACTTGAGGCAAGATGCTCCTTCATCAACTTGTAATTTCAATGATCTTCTCATAAAATTCTTCATCAAAAGTGGGGCATTATCACCACACCGTAGGAGCTTCTCATCCTTCCAGTGCTTCTTAACCAGTGGAGCTTCTAATCAATGCAATCCATTGACGTACATTAAGAGTGTTCAAAGATTATGTTGGCATCAATGACAAAATCATTCAAGAAATAATATATAATATCATAATTTTAATTTAAAGAATTAATTTTAATATATATTGTAATGATTGTATTAAGGTGAAAAATACTTATTATAATATGAGATTAATATTATTATTGAATATTTTATATTAATATATTATAATATTTATATTATTGAATTCAATAGTATATTATTATTTGTTTTGTGAATCGAAGTTTTTCTATAAACTTAAAATATTACATCTCCCCATATAATTTCATAAAAACCTATTGGCATCACTCTTACTAGATTTATTAGCCAATAGATGCATACCCGAATACATAGCAAATTTCCAAAATGACAAATATTTACATAAACTGAAAGGAAAAGTGTGCCAAAAAACCCATAAGACCAAAATATAACCATCATCAGACATATTCAAAATTTACTATGGCAGAATGAGCTAGACCTGAGCCAGGGGATGGCGGAGGTTTGAATTCATAGTGAACATTCCCCTCCATTTGAACCAGTCCATTTTCTATACAATCAAGATTCTCTTGAATGCTTTGTTTCCCTCTCTGTAGACTAACCAGTCTATCATGCATCTCCCACAAGTTTTGTTGAATGTGATTCATGAAATCTATAATGTCATTTAGATCAGCTTGTCGGGCCTAATTAAGTTGATCCAAATAACTACTCAAATTCTGAATGATACAAGCATTTTCTTCCAGAAATAAATCAGTCATCGTTGAGGGAAAAGATTGAGAGAGTGGAAGTTCCACAGTTTCTCCATCACCCAGCTCATTTTTCTACTATTGCACCTGAAATCCCCTTGCCTCTTAACATCGATGCGCCCAACCTCGCTGAGGATGCATATTCAGCACCCACCTCTTAACTTTGTGTCAATTAAAGGAAGTGTTTATGTTGGACCAACTAGTTTTACTAAACAGTCAAAGATTCCCCTTCTTCATGCTTGGGGCTACAAACTTCCACGTTCCCCAATGCAAATTCCTTTTACTAGGGAGATCCCCACATGCCACCATAGAAACCACCCAAACTTGCAATATAACAATCGCTTTGTTGTTACCCATCTCGAGCCCCCTGAAGGTTACATCTTCCAACCTCCCCAAGAGGTTCGAAGGAAACTCGAATTGGAGTGTGTGGAATTTCATGACTTCCAAGGCCACATTAGTAATCGGTCATTCAAGCTTCCCCATTTCTGGAAAACACCAAACCCATGCACATACAAAATAAAAAATTCTTGCAATGATAAATCTCCCATGGTAACGTTTCAACACCTTCTAACAAACCACTAGACTTCTCAACTTCCCCAATGCATACAGAAAAGGAAATTCAAATCTCACCTTACTGTCCACTCCACCTAGACATACGCAGCAAAACTAAATACTATAAACACACAATTAACCAACACAAATTGAACCATCAGGCTTAAATATTTATGCCTAGTGTGGATAACCCACAATAGCTTTGAAATTGAATCCAGAAAGCCCACATAGATATTATAGTATTTCTATGTCTCAAAAAGTATCCCACCGCAAAACTCAATTCCAAAATTCCAATTACCCTTGCTCTAAAAATCCTTCTCTCTATGGCTCTCAAGGATAGAGAGTCCTCCCCCTGTATTTATCCTTATCACTCAACACACAAACATAGAACCTACCAAACATACTCCCTCCTATTTTACGCTAAGACAATTTTCATCTTCGTACATACCGCCAATCGCTCCTCTAGTTTAGAATGTCATTGAACAAAATGACTAGCCTTAATACCATTGATTTCCACCCTGCAATGGCTTAGGGTTTCACATGAGTGTAAATGCATCCCAACTACCATGAAATGACTTACAATATATCGAGATGATTTTTGGGGTGGTGAACCCCATCCACAATCCCCAAATCCTAATGATTTTTCACTCCCATCGAGGAATATTATATTAAATTTTTAATAACTTTGAATCAATATAATATTAACTCTAATATAATATAAAATTTAAAATATTATATATATACACTATGTTAAAGAGCTTTAATATGATATTACATTTATTATAATATAATATTAAGTTTTAAAATTATGGATATTAATATTATATTATATAATAATTATTGACTAATATAAAATAACTAATATAACTTTATATTATAATAATAATAATATAACAATGCATTTTATTTTATATTAAACATAATATTATAATATTTAAAAATAAAATGCATTATAAGTAAAAATTATCAGTCGTAAAAAAAGGTAAGCTAGCAAGGATCCTATGGACTTAGAGAAAGTGTAAAAGTAGGAAACCCTCATGGAAAACGAATCTCCTCTTTATTTTACAAGGAACGGTGCTAGAAATGCAATTTCTTGGGCAAATCAAGAAAATGAGGAACAACTCAAAAATAGCAATGCTCACTTGCCAAAAAATGAACTATCAGAAATATCATAAAATATGGGTTGGATTCAAGTTGGGAAGAAAGGAAAAAAAAAATCTCCAAGAAAAACAAGAAGTCACACTAAATTAAATCAAAAGTAGTGAAAAATGGAATGTAAACGTATTTGGATATTGGGGGTTTTTGAAAAAACAAATATTTGGAAAGGGACTCGAATTTTTATATTATGGGGTACTCAATCTCAAGCCGACAAGGAAGATTGGAATATATAAAGGTGTTGGCCTTGTAACCATATTTTTCTTTAACATAGATCTCCACCTATTTTGTTAATATGTGTGTGTGTGTGTGTGTGTGTGTGTGTGTGTGTGTGTGTGTTTAATATTATGTTATATTTAATTTTATTAACTATATACAAAGAGAATGTAAGATTTTTACAAATGGTAAAAGAAGTTGGATTTACAAATTCATAAAATATCAAAATCAAATAAAAAATAAGATACCAAAAAATATTGAAATTTTACTAAATTAAATGGGTAAAATATATGTAAGGTTTTAACTCGAGTTTATATTAATTTAACATTAATATTTTGTTATTTTATTGAAATAGATGCATTCATTTCAGTCTAGATACTAGTTGTTAATCCTACTTGATTGATTATACTTGATGCATTGATTTCAATGTGAATGTTGATTTATAATATTATTTGATTGATTACACTTAATGCATTTATCTCAGTGTACATATTGATTTCTAATCCTATTTGATTATTTACACTACATGCATTGATTTTAGTTTAAATGCTATTTTTTTATTTGATATAACTAGATGGATGATTTGCATTACTTTTAAAGAAATGAGATTTATTATGTGTATGTATTTCAGAGTTTGTACAAAGGAAGTATTAATGATATGCATTAACTTTTGTGTTATAATAATCATCAGCCTAGATCTGTATTAAATAGAAATGAACAACAAAGAACCTAAATCCATATTAAATAGAAATGAACAAAAAATATCAAGTCAATATAGAAAGACACAAGAAATGAAAACTAATGATGCATTGATTTCAATGTAAATGTTGAATTCTAATTCTATTTGCATTAGATGCATTGATTTTAGTGTATATGTTAATTTCTAATGTGATGGAAATAGACGGATGATGTGCATTCCTTTCAAAGTAGCTAGATTAATAGTTTCTATTGATTTTACTATGTGCACAAAGTAATTATTTACAGTAGGCATTTATTTATTTTTTATAAGAATTATCAGCCTATATCCATATTAAATAGACATGAAAAATAAATGTCGTATGTTTATTATGATGTGGAAACTCATAGCTCTCACTAATATGAATATTGCACATCAAAAATTGATGATAGGATTTATCAATTAGCTCAAGTTCAATTGTATCATATGTGTCAAGAGTCATATGCTAGAGTTTAGGTATTTAATAAAAATGCAAGTCCAATGTTAATGAGATATAGAAGATAAGGAACTCAATAAATTAACATTATTTTCCTTTATGTGACTATGGCATGCATAGGTAGGAAGAGTGAGAGCTAATCATGAACTATATAACATGGATACTCTTACTCTACCTGCCTTGCTCTTACTCATTACCCGTATTTCATCTTTGACATATTTAACATATTTAAAATGATTACATTAATCATTTTTTCAACAAATTTTGTGTGGCCTTTCATGATTGAAATTAGACTTCTATATATGCACTTGTATATATATGTGCATATACAGAAGTAGTGCATATACAGAAGATGTCTTTTCTATATGCGCAACTTCTATATATGCATATAGATATGGAAGTGTGCACATGAGGAAATGCAAGTGAATTTATGAAATTCAACTTCTATATATGTTCTTGCATATCTATATGCATATATAGAGGTCTACACTCATTTAATATGGCTTATATATATGTATATTTTTTTTATATGAACATAGATATGCAAGCACATATATACAAGTGACTTTCCTATACTTGCATTTCTAGATATGTGTGAATTTTTTTATATGTATGCTTCCATATCTATGTGCATATACAGAATTCATATTCCATATATGCATGCTTTCATATCTATTTTCATATATAGAAGTTGTACATATATACAAGTTGCGGATATATAGAAGTCATCTTTCGTATATTCCCACTTCCATATATATATATATATATATATATATATATATATATATATATATATATATAAACAGAAGTTGTGCATAAACAGAAGCCATATTTTGCATATGCACAGCTTCTGTATATGCACATATACATGGAAGCATGCATATACGAATCATGAATTGATCCAGGTGGATATTGGTGGCCACCCTCCTATTCCACTTGGGGCCCCACCATTGCCTCTTTCAGTTTTTTAGTTTCGGCACAACTTACTATTTTTAGCAGTTTTCGGGTCCTGAACTTCCGGAGCTGTTTTGAGGCCCTAAACGGAGATCGTATGCCGAAGTTACATCCCTGAGAAGTTGAAACACCAATTTACCCAAACGGGGCCCATAGTTTTGTTGCTTCATCTCCTAGGGTTAGGTTTTTGGACGTTTAGAGTTCTCCATTGTTTCTCAATAATAAATAGGCCCTCGAGCCTCATTGTAACATAGTTTAGAGGTTTGTAGCTGCCACATCTCTTCTCAGAGATTCACTACCAGCACCCTAGCTAGTTTATTTCCATTCTGTCTATAAGCAAATTTTAGTTACTTGATGTTAATGAAATGAAGTGTTATTTCCGTTGCATCTTTGTATTTATGGTTATATATGTATTCTGTTGTGTTCCTACATAAATATTGATCAGTGGTATCAGAGCGATATGATTTTTCTCAAGCCTTCTTTGCATGTCCCCAACAAGGTTGGGGTATAAGGAGTTAGGGCTCGATCTAGTGGAACCTTTGCAAGATCATCCTCGCAAACCCCGACGGACGCCCATGGGGGATGAAAAGAAAGATGAGGGAGCAGGAGATCCTATCAAAATATTGCTCAAGGAGGCCCTCAAAAAACAAAGGAATGCAATGATGGATAACTTTTCCCAAATCCTTCAACGACTACCCACTGGCGGCGCATCTTCATCCAGCAGTCACTCTGGAGGCGCGACTCCCTTTAAGGTACAAGTAAACTTTGACATTCCCATATTTGAGGTTCAAATAGATGCAAATGTCGTAGATAGATGGTTGAATCTATTAGAAGGATATTTCTCAGTTCATGAATTTTCCGACCGAGAGAAGATTATTTTTGCACTCCTCAAAGCTACCCCCCATGTCAAGGACTGGTGGGAAACCTACTGTGAGAAAAAGGATGAGACAGAACCCTCTATATTCTCAACCGTACCCACTTGTAATTCTTTCCGAGATGCCATCAAGGAAAAATAATATCCCATGGGGAGCTATGAGGACAAGTACATACAATGGACCACACTGCGGCAACAAAGGGATCAAGATGTGCATGAGCTGACGAATCTGTTCCATACCCTGCTCACAAAGTTGGCTATCAAAGATTCAGAGAAAAATTTGGTGCTAAAGTATCATGGTTGTCTGCACAGATACATTCAGGAGAAAATGGAGTTCCTCGACATCTCCTCACTTGGTACGGCATACCAGTATGCTGCCAAGATTGAGCAGAAAGTCAAACAGAAGAAGAGAGAATTTGGATCTGCGAATCAAAAGCAAGGGAAAGGTACCCCCAAACTACAAACCAAAGGACAAAGACAAGGCATGGTAGCCCAAGACAACCTGCCAAAGCCACAAGTAAAGAACAACACCACGAAGCCAAAGAAGGACATGGGAAAGTGGTGTGAGTTCCATAAGAGCTCCACTCACAACACAAGTGAGTGTCGGGCCAAGCAGTCGTTGGTTGCCGAGATGAGGACTTCTAAATCATATGCATACTCTGACTCTAAATCAGAACCTGACAAGGGAAATGATAAATGGAAGCATATTACTGATGCGGAGCCCAATGCTATTGTTGCCACTACGAAGATCCAGAAGGAGGAACTAGAAGATCCAGAGGAGGCAGAGCGTCTCTTCCACTCCCAGATGTGGGTAAAGGGTTCCCCGCTACAGTTCATTGTAGACAATGGGAGCCAAAAGAACCTCATTTTAGCAGATGTCATGAAGTGTTTGGGCTTGTCGACCACAGTGCATCCACAACCATACACCATCGGGTGGCTTCACCAAGGGTAGGATCTCCGTGTCAGCTAGCAATTTCGCCTTCCCTATAGCATCAAGCCCTTCACAGATGAGGTATTGTGTGGCATTTCTCCTATTGATGTTTCTGATGTATTATTAGGCCAACCATACTTGTGGAAGTGACATGTTGTGTATGAGTCCTGACCTCACGTTGTTATTGTGAATTTGGGAAATAAGTTGTATAGGATACCAGAGGTACCACCACCTCCCACTATCTCTTTGGTTACTGCAAAACAATGTAGTAAGCTCATTTCCCAAATCAGAAAAATTGTTTTCTTGATGATCCACCCCCAGGGCAAGAAGAAGATTTTGGCCACGACCTCCAGACATGGCTCCTCTGCACGACAAAAATAAATGGACAAGGTTGTGGAGTAGTATGGGGACATCTTCATCTCACCCACAGGAGTGCCTCTACACTGTCAGGTCAAGCACCCCATTGACCTGACCCCAGGTGCGCCGCTACCTAATGGATCGATATATAGGCACTCTGTTCTGGAGAATGATGAAATCAAGAGGAAAATTCAGAAGTTGTTGCAGAAAGGTCACATCCAACCAAGTTCATCGCCCTGTGGGAGCTCGATCATGTTGGTATAGAAGAAGGATCAGACTTGGAGACTCTGTATTGACTATCAAGTGTTGAACAAGATCATTGTCTGGAATAGGTACCTGATCCCACAGATCGATGACCTTCTGGACCAACTCAAAGGGGAAAAATATTTCAGCAAGATCGACTTGAAGTATGGTTATCACTAGGTACCAATCAAACCCTTTGATGTGTGGAAGACTGCCTTCAAAGACAAGGAGGGCCTTTTCGAATGGCTCGTCATGCCTTTCGGGTTGACGAATGCTCCCACAACCTTCATGAGGTTAATGGATGACATCTTTCATCCATTCACCAACTCATTTTTAGTGGTTTACTTGGATTACATTCTGATCTTCAGCCGGACTTGGGAAGATCACCTCCACCACATCCGATAAGTCCTCCAAACACTACGACAACACAAGTTGTGTGCCAATTTGGAGAAGTGCACTTTTGGCATGACCCAGGTTCAATATTTTGGATACATTATTGATGAAAGGGGGGTGCATGTGGACCCAGAAAAGATCCAAGTCATTCAGGATTGGCCAGCCCCAACCACTCTAACAGAGCTTCACAGCTTTCTGGGTCTTGCTAATTTATACCGCAGGTTCATGTTGGGATTCTCTCATATCACTTGGCCCTTGAGTCAAGTCACCAAGGGAGGAGCGAAAGCAAAAAAAATTTGGTCAGAATCTCAATAGAAGGCATTCTTAGAATTGAAACATCGCCTTTGTTCTGCCCTAGTGCTCACATTCCTAGACTTGCAACAACCATTTGAGATCAAGACAGTTTCCTCTGACTATGCTATTGGGGCAGTTCTTGCTCAATAGGGGCATCCAGTGGCATATCACAATGAGACATTGTTTGACATAGTTCTAAAGTATCCCACTTATGACAAAGAAATGTATTCCATTGTGCAGGCATGTTGATGATGGAAGCATTACATTTTGGGGAAGGAAATAATCATCCACACAGACCACCGACCCCTGCAGTTCATACAGACACAAGGGAAGTTGCAAAATGATCGCCATCAGAAGTGGTCCACATATCTGCAACAATTTCATTTGAACATCAAGTACAAGAAGGGTAGCACCATAATGTTGCCGACTACCTTAGTCGACCACCGATCGTGTCCATAACCACAATTCTCAACTCTTGTGGGCACGAGACTTTTGATTGGTCGCTTCTCTACAAGAGAGATCCATAATTCAGCCACACATACAAGGCACTCTTGGGGGGTACGCAAGTTCCAAATTTTCACCTCCAATATGCATTGTTATGTCACATGGGACACATTTGTGTTCCTTCAAGCGAGCGTGCCAAGATGATATGGGAAGCACACTACAGTCGATTGTTGGGCATTTTTTGGGTCAAGAAGACAATGGCAGTACTATAGAAGTATTTCTATTGGCCGAACCTTCGACAGGATGTCGAGAAGTACATCAGATCCTACACTGCTTGCGCCATTTCCAAACTGACCATCAAGAAGCAAGGGCTCTATACTCCGCTACCTACCCCTATTTGACCTTGGGAATCCATCTCCATGGATTACATGTCAGGCCTCCCTTCTACCAAGCATGGAAACGACTGTGTTTTCGTGGTCGTCGACAAATTCTCGAAGATGGCCATTATGGCGGCCTGCAAGAAGAATATCACAGTAGAAGCCACTGCTAAACTCTTATTTGAACGAGTGTGGGTTCACTTTGGGATCCCACAGTCTATTATATCATATTGTGACAGCAGGTTCCTCAGTACATTTTGGTCCAGCCTATGTTCAATGTTGGACACCAAGCTCACCAAGTCCACAACTTTCCATCCCCAAACTGATGGCCAGAAAAAGGTCATCAACAAGATGATTGTACACATTCTACGCATGTACAATTCAAAGCATCCATTCACATGGGATGAGAGCCTCCCCTATGTACAACACAGTTATAACTGAGCTCTCCATAGCTCAACCGGCCACATCCCCTTTCAGGTGGGCTTGGGATTCCGGCCACTATGTCCCATTGACGCAGCCATGCCATTTGCAGCTACTCCGGTCGATTCATCTCATGTCCAGTCTGAAGCTAACAAAGCAAAAAACTTCATCGAGCACATTCAGCACATCCACCAATAGGTTCATGACATATTCAATAGAGCCAATGCTAAGTACAAGCAATGACATGATCAACATCAAATGCCACACAACTTCCAGGTGGGTGACAAAGTGTGGCTACATTTGTAGAAGGAGTGCCTCACTGGACCCCACCGCAAGCTTCGCCCACTCCGATATGGTTTGTACACCATCACTAAGGTTGTAGGGAACAATGCCTTCGAGCTCAGTATTCCACCATTCCTTGGTTTTCACCCAGTATTCAATGTAGACCGCCTTCGTCCCTACTTCCCACCTCTACTAGGCACCTCTGACATTGCAGAATAACTCACACCAAAAGAGTTAAACCCAGACTGCATGGAACATTCCACCATAGATTGAATCATGGACATGCAAATCAAGAACACTCACCAACGAAAGATCCAACTGTATCGGGTTGTCAAAGCTGGCCAACTCTTGCACCAAGGCAAGTGGATCACCAGGGACCAAGTTCAACAGAAGTTTCCTCATCTCATGGAGGAACTCAACACAATGGGGACCATTGCTTCCTAAGGGGGGAGGAATGATCCAGGTGGATATTGGTGGCCACCAGCCTATTCCACTTGGGACCCCACCATTGTCTCTTTCAGTTTTTCAGTTTCAGCACAACTTACTATTTTTAGCAGTTTTTTGGGTCCTAAACTTCCGGAGCCGTTTTGAGGTCCTAAATGGAGATCGTATGCCGAAGTTACGTCCCCAGGAAGTTGAAACACCAATTTACCCAAATGGGGCCCATATTTTTGGTGCTTCATCTCCTAGGGTTAGGTTTTTGGGCGTTTAGAGTTCTCCATTTTTTCTCAATAATAAATAGGCCCTCGAGCCTCATTGTAACACAGTTCAGAGGTATGTAGCCGCCACATCTTTTCTCAGAGATTCTCTACCAACACCCTAGCTAGTTTATTTCCATTATGTCTGTAAGCAAATTTCAGTTCTTTGATGTTAATGAAATGAAGTGTTATTTCTGCTACATCTTTGTATTTATGGTTATATGTGTATTCTGTTGTGTTCCAACATAAATCTGGATCATGAATCTATGGAATCCATGATATTGGATGGTGTTCGGAAATTATTTGGACAAGATAAAGAGTTGGTGGACATAAATTCTAAATTTACACTTAATGTTAATAGCTTCTAGTCTTTTTTCTTATTTTCATGTGATGATTATCTTAGTTTAGTCTAATATAATATATCATTAATATGTAACTTATGATGAGCTTCCCATTGGCTATAATAGTATGTAGGTGAACTTAGGGGAAGGAGCTAAGGAATTGAATATAGGATAGAGAGATATGCATTTTGAGCACAACTTTCCACATAGTAAAAGAAATAATATCCATAGAATGCACATCGTGCTATAGGATTTTAAGGTAGTAGTGGCAAGTGAATGGAGTGATATAAAGATATGGAAATTGGAATTTTGGCTCTAGAAAGGGCCCTAGAATCACAACTAAAATTAATGACTTCAACAAGTTATCATAATTATGTTCATAGACTCAAAAGCATAACAAGTTTAAAGATATATGAGGGGAGAATGTGGACATGTAAATAGTACATTTTATTATTTCTTATGATAATTTTAGAGGTTTCCCAAAATTAGCTCTCATACAATACTTCCAAAAAAGCACTATATTACCATTATTTGTACATATAATGTAACACAACGGTCTGTGGTCAATTCTTTATCTACATGAAGCCCATAATACTAAAATAATAGTGTATCTCCATACATACTTATTTCTCCAAATCCACGTGGAAATCCTCTTACAAGCCCGCTATATTCTTTTAAGAAGTTTAAAACCTCTTAATTGAATGGCCCACGCACCAATCTCAAATCCCTCGTTATTATCAATGTAGGTCGGGAGTCGGACCATAAGCAGGTCGAGGGGTCGAACTTGCTCTCGGTATACCGCCACCCAAATATGTCACTCTTTGTGCAGTTTTGGGTAAAACCCGACTTGAGTAAGGGTTTTCTTGCTCTCTTACTCACTAATGTGTGTATCGGATACCCAACTGCTGAATACTGGTAGGATCCACAAGCAAGGTCGGTCGGATTTATTTTCGAAATCAATGGAACAAAAGGGCGAGCCTTATATCCCAGTCTATCGGCCCATAAATGCATCGAGAGACGAAATTTCCACCATCAGATTAAAGCAATAAATGAGCCTACGGTGGCCATTTCATCTCTCAGTGCATTTATGGGCCGATAGACTGAGATATAAGGCTCGCTGAACAAAAGAAGGTTGGAGGACCGACCTCTAAATACTACTCTATCAATTCAACTTGTGATGAAATAAAATAGAGAATCGTACATTTTTTTTTAAACTTGACTCTTCCACACAGATTTATACTCCATAATTAAAGTTTTGAATTCCCTTCAACAGAGCTTCATCTCACCCTTCTTTTAAACAAAACAAATATTTATTCAATCATAAATAATTTCCTGGACTAGAAACTAGTAAGGAACTAGGTTATCATCCTTTTCACTTCGGTGAAGAGTTATTTGACACAAATTTTTTAATTCAAGAATGAATCACAGGGAATTAATTGAAATCTAGATATCGACGGAAATAAAATATGATATGAATAATTTATAAAAGAAAATATTTGATTTTTTTTAGGCCTCTCCCATGAGGACTACAAACATGTATATATATACAACTACAAATAGAAATATCCTGGAATGGAAAATAGGTGTGCTACCAATAGCAGCCTTTCTAAAAGTGACAATGAGACCTTGTTCTATAAACTCAATATTAACAAATTGATTAGTTTTCCTAGGGTGAAAGCATGAATATGGGTTACATTTTTGGCCCAAATGTAGCGATGAAATTTCAAGTTTTTCCTCTTTTATCAAATTTCACCTCTCAAAATTCATATAAGAATTATGAATTTTGATCCGGAGTAAAAATACAATATGTGGAGAATTATGTTTGTGTCTTAATGATTTTTTTTGCAAAAAAACGTAGTGTCGTATAATCTCTCAATTTTCCATTAAATGCAATATATGTCCTTGCCAATTTTCACAAAAATTAAGAGGTATGTGTGTGTTCACATAGCATAACTTAGTCTAAAATATGTAATTTTAAAATATATATATGAGCATGATCTACATAGAGAGAACTAATTTTTTCATATTAAAAAAATTATTTTTTATGCAAAATTATATTTTTTATTATTTTTCAAAGTCGACGAAGTAATATTTCAATTCTATTTTGGCGAAACATGTGTTCACGTAATATTTTTTTCAACTCTTTAAATAAATTAAAGAAGCAAGAGTGCCCTTTTGAAGAGGACTTGTAAATGAAGATAGTGGTATTTTTTGAAATTTTTTAGTCGTGTATATTTTATGTTATTTATTTTTTATTCATCCCCTTTGAAATTGTCCAAAACAATTTCAAGTATTATGTTTAAAATAAATTAGATGAAAAATATCATATGAATTCAAAAGTGTCAGATTCATATGCCATTAGATAGAGGATTCTTTCACTAATCCAATATGGTCAACTATACCACTTAAGAAAAAATTCTTCCTTATATCCAATAGGGTACAATATGGGGTTGCAGTGAAATTTGTGGAAGAGGTGCAAAAACTGTAATTTTTAGGACTTCAAGAGCTCGATATAGCTCTTTAAATGCTCGAACAAGCACTTAAATTCAAAATTCAAATTACTAGATTGAGTGTTAAAGTAACCATCGATTAAGTGGCATATGTGGTTAACTAGTGGCTCGATCAAGCTCAAAGGCTCAATCGAACCATTAAAAAATCTAACACACCAACGCCCTTACCAACTTTTATTAATCGTATTAATGGTAAACCATATGGCTCAAGGACTTGATCGATCCATAACTCTCGATCGAGTCATTAACTCAGATTATAAAATAGCTTGATCGAGGGTTTGTTTAAATGCTCGATCGAGTTATTTTTATGTGCCTCAATAGTTCGATCGAGTGATTAAAATCGATTTATTAAACATCTATTTTTTAGAAAAACGTGCCCTCATTTTGTAAAAAAGTGTAACCCAACTCCATTCTTTGATCCCCACACGAAGGGACACATTTACGAATAGAAGAGAAAACAAATATGTATAGTTATCCCTCCAGTGAAACGTAGGCACAACTTACTATATGATATTTACAAAGTTGTTGTTGGATAAAAATGTCGAGAAATGCTCTTGCATCAAACTCCCTTGGAATAAAAAGTTTCATCAACTCCAGTCCATGAGGTCTGAAACAATGTTCCCACGCTTGAGGATATTTGTTTCATTCATCCAAATTGTTTTTTCAGCAGGAAGACCTTTCCACTTAACCAAATACTCATAACAGTTTTATTCTTATTCCTTTTGATGATATTTTAATCAAGGATCATTACCATTTGTAGCTTCATAGTTGTAGGTAATTGACTCTCCCACTAAATTTTTTCTTCTTCATTTTTTTCCTCTTCTCTAGGTTTTTTAGGGCCCTATATTACTAGTGTAGTCCCTTATTGTTTTTAGTGTAGGCCCCTTCTTGTAATTTTTATACCCCTGCAGTCCCCATATTGTTATTATTGTGCCCTTACATTATTATTGTTAAGTCGACTAGGATTATATTGTGACCCATGGAGTCCTATTTATAGAAAAGAGGTTTTTCATTTGTATCATCCAAGAATTATTCATTTATGTAATGTAAAGGAGGTTTCCCCCTCGAAGTGGCTAATTTATAAGGCATTGATCTCTATGTACTTCTATTTTGGGAGTTGTTTTCATAACATTTGGTATCAGAGCTTTGGATTCTAGGGTTTTGATGGTTCAAATAGGTTATCATGGCATTTTCGCTATAAATTTTTTTCTACGAAGGTTCATAAGATAAAGAAAAAACCCATTTATAAAGAAATCCTGAGAAAATTCCTGTAAAAATTTCATATCTAGTTCACAATATTTTCAGAGATATGATCTGTGTAAGTTAGGGTTTTTGCAAGGTCTTGAATTTCATCTCAAAGAGGTGACCTTGGGAAAATTTTCATAAATCTCTCTATGAGCATCAGATTGGAATTTTGTAAGTGAACGAAATTAGACAGACTATGGTTTCATGTGTATCGATTTCAGAGCCAAAGGAGGGAACAGTGAAACGTGGTACGACATACAAGTTCGCTCTATTGAACCACTCCATAACTAGGTCATTGTGGGAGATTGGGCTTAACTTTCCCTTGAAGAATCCAAATCAAGTCAGACCTATGGCATTGTAAAGAAGATTCAAAGGGATACTAAAGGATTGAAGATAAAATCTCGAGGATCAGAAATTATAGAAATACATCAGTTTCAATATAGAGCTCCTCAAAAGCAAGAAAAAGGTGTGTATTTTTTTTTCAAATTACATAATTCTTGTTTAAAAAATCCATTTGAAGTGATTCCAAGGGCATATTGAAGCACAGATATCAGTATTGAGTTCTAAAATTCCCCCTAAAAATATTTCAACACCCATTAAACTCTAAGAATGCTCTACTATGACTCGTGAAGAGGAAGAAGTGCAACATGATATATCAAAACTATTGTAGAAATTTTAATACAATTATGTATTTCCTAGATTCTCCTTATCTAACAATTATATGCCATTTTTAAATACATAATCGCTTCTACAAAAATTCTTGCGGAATTTAAAACACGATCACCAATTGCAATATCAAGAAGAAATATCAATCACACATAACACAGATGTTTTACCAGGAAATCATAAATCTAAAAATACCACTATCATATATTATGTATATATCATGGATCATGAAACAATCTCATACAAAACTCTAATCCAAGAGCTCCCAGTAAAATATACAATCATCTCACACTATCATACAAAAATTGTCAAATACATGTGCCAATTTATTGCCTCCAGACAAACTGCCTCCATTATGCAATCCCAGCTGATAGCAATCCCTGAATGAATGGAATCCTGCTTGTCTTGACTGTGCAATCCTCATGGGAACATCCAATGTGTGTGTGGTTGCATGAGTGCACCCACTAATGTCACAACTGATAGTCAAATTGTCCCTTTCACCTACATCTCAACTGGGTCTCCACTGGATCTGACATGCATGTAGTTAACAGTAGTAAATCTTCAATTGCATGTGAGACCACTGATTGTGAATTAATTAAAAATTAATTCACTGATATCTCACTAGTGTATCTTCAGTTACAACTAGCGCAATTGAGTTTAACTCACTTAACTAAGTTAAACTACTTTACAACTCACATAAGTACACATCCAACTCTGTTACAACTTCAAATCACTCAGCTACAACTAATTCCACTTGCATGTCCCACCAACAAACCTTTGAACTCGAATTTATTATAGCTAAATGATTTTCCACTTCAGTTAACTATTTCCAAGTGCTCAGTGAGAATAGATAAATGTTATTGTCCAACTATTATTAAGGGGTAATAATAGTCGACATGCATCTATAAATAAACATGTGATCTATAAATGGAACTCGCACATATATCTAAAAATAGAACATCATCTATAAATAGAATTCTCTCACCATATATAAATAGAAATCATCTATAAATAGAATTTTCTCATGCATTCTAAAAGTAGACTTCCACCTAAAAATAGCCTAAGGCTCCATCCTAGTGTAGGTGCATAATTTTCACTAGGATCTTCTTATTGAATCTCAACACTCCCTCTCAACAAGAAAGGGATTATCCTTCACCCTGATCTTATCTCTATGGTATTCAAATTTTCTCATGGTGAGCACCTTCATCAGAATATATGTATCCTGATCTTCCATAGGAATGTACTGAAGTAACATGATCTTCCATTGCGCACAATCTCTGATATAATGATACTAGATATCTATATGCTTAGATCTATCATGAAACACAAGATTAATCGAGAGTTTAATGCAACTCTGATTATCACAATGAATCAGTGTCGGATCTAAATAAGAACCAAACAAACCAACCAGGATCTTTCTCATCCAAATAGCCTCACATGGAGCTTGAATTGCTGCCATGTATTCCGCTTCCGCTGAAATGAGTGCCACGGATCTTTGTTTCCTGTTGTAACAAGAAAGAGTTGTAGATCTGATACTAAATATCCCCCCTGATGTTCTCTTTTTTTCCATTGGGTTGCCTACCAAATCTGCATTCATGAAGCCATGCAACTTCACCTCATCTGTCTATCTGTACCATAATCCATATGCATATGTTCCCCTCAGTTATCTCAGGACATGCTTGCTCGCCTTCCAAAAGAGCTTGGTAGGCTTAACTATCGCTTGACTTAGCTAGTTAACCTCATAGCATATGTTTGGTCTTGTGTTCACTAAAGACATTAGCAAACCCACTAACTGTCGATAGACAGTAGCATCTACTACCTCTCTAGATGTAGCATCCTCTTTCCTCCATTTTCTTGGAAGAGGATTATCCATGGGTTTGTATACCTCCATGTGAAACTTACCCAGTATCTCCCTTGCATACTTGCCTTGAGACACAAAAATTTCACCATCTCATTGCCATATTTCCATTCCAAGGAAATAATGAAGGAAGCCCATATCCTTCATCTCAAACTCCTTTGCAAGGTCCTCCTTGCATGAGTGTATCATCTCCTCATCACCAGTTAGTATTAAATCATCAACATAAAGAAAAATGATTAAAATCTTACCTTCCACCACAATTTGGTATAGGTTCACATCCGCTCAACATTTGGTGAAGCCAAGTCTAGTGAAATAGTTGTCTATCCAAGTGTACCAAGCACGGGGTGCTTGCTTCAGCCCATATAGCACTCTTTTGAGTCTGCACACATGTGACTCAATGTTGAATATCTCAAATCCTTCATGTTGCTCTATGTAAACCTCTTCCTCAATGATCCCATTGAGAAACACAGTCTTCACATCCATCTAATGAATGCGCCAACCCATCTACGTTGAGAGAGCAAGGATGGTCCTTATGGAAGAATACCATGCCACAGGTGCAAAGGTTTCTTCATAATCAATCTCCTTTATCTGTAAGAATCCCTGGGCCACAAATCTGGCATTGTATTTCTCAACACTCCCATCAACAACTTGCTTTACCTTGTAGATCCATCTCAAACCTACCATGAACCTGCCTTAGAACAATTTCCCAAGCACTGTTTCTGACAATGGAGTCATACTACTCCACCATTGCATCTAACCATGTGGGCTCCTGCACTGCTTCCTGAAATGAAGATGGCTCAGTCACAATACATTTTCTCATGAGAGCCATGTATCCATTAAATCATTCAGGAGATTGTCTTTGTCTGCAATGTGAAGTAGGGGCTCTTACATTCTGCGCAACATCAAGTCTCAGCCTATTAGCTTCTGTGGTATGCCTTCTACCTATTCTGATGTTTGGCTTTGCGTGAGTGGACTACTCCACTCCATGAACCTCCTCCTGTGGCTAATCCACATCTAGAGACTCATCTTTGGGAACCAACAGTTCCTCCTCCGCATGCAAGTCCAACTCCCTCTCAAGCGACAACTGCATGGCTTTCCCCTCACCGAATTTTATATCCCATCCCATAACAATCATCTTACTGTTAGGAAAATACACACGATAATTATGGGGTGTTTTTTTGTACCCCACAAATATCCCAACTTCAACAGTCAGCTCCAGCTTCCTCCTGGCATTCTTGGTCACATGCACATAAACAGATGAGCAAAAAATATTAAAGTGAGAAACATCTAGTTTCTTACCAGTGAAAGCTTCTTCAGGTGTACTCATGCCAAGTACTTTATGAGGACAACATTTTTTCACATAAACTGTAGTGTTTCATGCTTCCACCCACAAATGCATTAGTAGGCCCTGATCATGCAGCATTGCTCGTGCTGCACCCACGATCATTCTATTGTTCCTCTCTGTGACCCCATTTTTTTGTAGGTTATGAGGTGCTATGAGTTCTCTTTGAATACCTTCTTTGCTGCAAAAGTCTTTGAATTCATTAGAGATGTGTTCTCCACCATTATCGCTCCACAGAGCCTTCACTTACTTCCTCAATTCTTTCTCCATCAATGCCTTAAACTCACAGAAATTTGAGAATGTTTGATCCTTCTTCTGCATGAAAAATATCCAGCATTTATGAGAAAATTCATCAACAAAAATAACATAATCCCTATTTTTTTTTGTTGAAGCAACCGAGAATGGTCCACACACGTTTTTGTGAACTCTCTCCAGGAACACCGAAGCACAATTATCCTTTTCATGAAAATTGGACTTTACATACTTCCCCATGGTGCAACCCTTGAACTGATCTAACTGAGCAAGTGTTCCCATTGGAAGTCTAGTAGATATTTGCTGCATGAATTTCAAGGCTCCATGGTGAAGATGGCCCAGTCGCCTATGCCATAATTCGCCCTCATTGTGGCTCACCACTTTTTCTACCTTGCCCATCATGGCAGCGCAGCCATCTACCTCCAACTTGTAGAGATTATTAACATGAATCCCTATCCTCTTGGCTTGACCCATTGTTTTATGTCACAGGAAAGTTTTTCCATCACTGAAAACAACGTCATAGCCTTTGTCCTCCAACATTGCGACTAAGACCAAGTTCTTCTTCAGACCTGGAAGATGCATAACATATTTAGATTGAAATGGTTTACCTGACTCCCTCTCAAAGTTAATGGTACCAATGCCAGTTGCACTATATTGTCCATCATCGCCCATCTCTATATGCATTTGGAGATATTTCTCCTCCAAGTCACTGAAAATCTCCTTATCTCCTGTCATGTGGAAGGAAGCACCACTATCCAGATACCACACTGATCCCAATGCACTTGACACCATGCATACGATCAAAGAAAAATCAAGTTCAAATTGTGAGGAAAGGGCCTCACCAGCTGCAGCTCCAGTAACCTTCTTGTTCTTCTTATTCTATGGATATTTAGTAGCGATATTCCCATGTTCGTGACAGTGAAAACACTTCACCTTGGAAAAATCTAGCTTCTTGCCTTTAGACTCATATTTTGAATGGAATTTCTTCCCCTTCCCTATCCTTTCCTTGGTAGCTAAAGCGTAATCCTCTTCATCATCATGCTTTGATGAAAAGCCATCTCTGGTGTTCCACCTGAACTCCTCCTGCACTAGATCTGACCACAGTCGTTCCCAATCCGATAGTTTTTCCCATCCATTGATAGAGTCTTCATAACTGTGCCAAATCTTAGGAAGTCCCAAGAGAGCCAAGATCACAAAATCATCATCAGCAACTGTGATTCCCACACTCTCCAGTTAATTCTGACATTGGACAAACTTTCTCAGATACTTTGGAATATT
Organism: Pinus albicaulis; assembly: GCA_034641835.2. Lineage (NCBI taxonomy): Eukaryota > Viridiplantae > Streptophyta > Pinopsida > Pinales > Pinaceae > Pinus > Pinus albicaulis. The sequence continues at coordinate 1,742,531,724 of CM076578.1, read as the reverse complement.
GTCACCCTTTTCCATCTTGATCTTCTTGAGTTTATCTTTCAACGCCAATTTTTAATGGTCGTTGTTGCTTCGGAAAATATCCATCAAAGCCTTCCACATAGCATATGGTGTGGCTTTCCCATGAAGGCTTGAGATAATGTGGTCTCGTACACCTTCCAACAGAATCCTTCTCACCTTTGCCACTTTCTTTTTCCATGCATCAATTAATGCAGCATCCGTCGAAGTGGGCTTAGGAACATCACTATCGATGAATTCCTTCAAGCCATTATCTTCAAGCACCACCTCCATCCTGGCCTTCTAAGAAATGTATTTCGAGCAATCCTCAAGTGCATACTCTAGCCACAAGCCATTGAAAGCCATTTTTATGTTTAATCAACTATAGCACCAAGAAAATCTTGCAGCAAATTCGAATTGTTTCCACCAACAAACTCAGCTCCTACTTAAAAATTGCAATATTTTGTGCTCTGATACCATGTAGAAATTTTAATACAAATATGTATTGTATGGATTCTCCTGATCTAACAATTATATGCCACTGTTAAATACAGAATCGCTTCTACAAAAATTCTTACGAAATTTAAAACACGATCGCCAATTGCAATATCAAGAAGAAAGATCAAGCACACATAACATAGATGTTTTACCGGGAAAGCATAAAGTTAAAATCCCCACTATCATATATTATGTATATATCATGTATCATGAAACAATCTCATACAAAACTCTAATCCAAGATCTCTCAGTACAATATACAATCATCTCACATTGTCATACAAAAATTGGCAAACACATGCACCAATTTACTGCCTCTAAATAGCCTGCCTCCACCGTGCAATCCCAGCTGATAGAAATCCCTAAATGAATGGAATACTACTTGCCTTGAATTTTCAATCCTCATGGGCACATCCAATGTGTGTGTGGTTGAATGAGTGCACCCACTAATGTCACAATTGATAGTCAAATTGTCCCTTTCACCTACATCTCAACTAGGTCTCCACTGGATTTAACATGCATGTAGTTAACAGTATTAAATATTCAGTTGCATGTGAGACCAATAATTGTGAATTAATTAATAATTTATTCACTGATCACTCACGAGTGTATCTTTAGTTGCAACTAGCACAACTGAGTTAAACGACTTTACAACTCACATACCTACACATCCAACTCTGTTACAACTTCAAATCACTCAGTTACAACTAAGTCCACTTGCATGTCCCACCAACCAACATTTAAACTCAAATTTCCTATAGCTAACTTATTTTCCACTTCACTTATCTATTTTTGAGTGCTCATTGAGAATATATTAATTTTTATTGTCCAACTGTTATTAAGGGATAATAATAGTTGACATGCATCTATAAATAGACATGTGATCTATAAATAGAAATCGCACATACATATAAAAATATAACATCATCTATAAATAGAATTTTCTCACCATCTATAAATAGAATTTTCTCATGCATTATAAAAATAAACTTCCACCTAAAAATAGCCTGAGGCTCCATCCTAGTGTAGGTGCATAATTTTCACTAGGATCTTCTTGTTGAATCTCAACAATTATAATACCAAGTGCAAAAAAAATTTCTCTCACAAAGAGTAACAAAAAATGAAATGAAAGTTTTGAAGAAAGGCGTGGAAGCTAAGATGGATGGCATGGAAGCTAATATGGATGGCATGGAAACTAATATGGATGGTATATAATGCAACATGGATGGTTTGAAGAAAGGCGTGCAAGCTAAGATGGATGGTTTAAAGAAAGGCATGGAAGCTAAGATGGATGGTTTGAAGAATGGCATGGAAGCTAAGATGGATGGTATAGAAGGCAACATGGAAGATTTGAAGAAAGACATGGAAGGTTTGAATGAAGGTTTGGCAAAGTTGCTACAAGAAAAGCTTCCTAATGGCGAAAAGGTAGTAGAGGAAACTCATGATGAGAACAAAAGAAATTTTAATCATGATTTCATAGAATCTAATGTTGGATTTAAGACCCACCATATTCCAAAGATATATATAAGGAAGTTTGATGGCAAGTGTTATCACCAAAATCGTACTTGATTGGTTGTTGATCAGACAACTTTAGTGTAACTATTTCAAACGACTTCCAACTAAAGCTTAGTCTCTTCAGTCTAAGAGGGCTCTCTCACAGGTAATTTATGATATCGTTTAATGATAAATATAGATGGCTAAATCTATTAATTATGTATCCATTTTGTATGTTTGCAAGTTGAAAAGATGAAGGTTTGCTACCATTGGGCTTATGGAGTCAACAAATCAGTAGGTTCAGTGGCAAGGTTTCTTGACATGGAAGCTGAGGAAGATAGGGGTCTTTAACAGAGGAAATTCACTCATGGAACATAGGTCAACATAGTCATTTCATTCACCGGATGTGGTTGATTAATGACCATCTGGGAACATGGCACATCGTGCACTTCCCGATGGATTTCACTTGGGTAGCCCATGTGGCTCCCGATACAGGCATTTACTATGTCCATTACTCACCACCCTGCGTGAGTTTTCATTATCTCGGTCGGCTCAACCAGCTCCTGGTTATGGCGGTTATTTGCGACATGGATTGTATTTGCAGAGGCTTGACTGGTGTGGCGGACGGCTGCAGATCTCCTCCTCCTTTGCATGCGATTTTCTCGCCTGGATGCGTTGAGGCAAGTGTTAAAACGAATACGGGGAGGCATTGTTCGTTAGCTGCTTGTTTTGAGCTGGTTCCAAATTACCACTTCTCTAACAGTCCGTGGTGCAGACGACGTGGTCTCAGTGGTCTTGTTCCAGCTTCTTCAGCTCCGCCCAGTGGCGCCCAGGATTCTCATTCTTCCCCTGTCAGTTCTGCGTGTTTTGCTGAGCCCAGCCCTGAACCAGTCACCATGCCTCGCCTCCGTGAGTGCATGAGATGCAGAAGGGGCACAAGCCGTGGGAATTCTAATCAAAGGCGCCTGCCACCTATTCGCAGCTCTAACCCTTCTCTGTCAGGGGATGTTGGCTTTCCTGCTGCAGCGTTTGATGTCGACTCTGTCTTTTCACCCGTCGCTTTCCCCGCCCCTCCGTCCTCCACTCATGAGTCTCCCCACATTGCTCCTCGACCCCTTCGGCCCTCCATTCGTCAAACCTCTCAGCGCGTTGAGCTACGGTTTGATTGCACTTCCTGCAATGCCACCCTTACAGCTTTTATAACTGTCACTCTTCGGGATGAAGTCCCCAACATAGCTCTGCCCAGCTCCTCGACTTCGCCAGCTCCCCCTCTCAGCTCCAGCTTCCCTCGGGCTGCTCCAGCCTCCTTTTTTCCTCAGCACGAGTCCAACATGGAGACAGAGCGCAAAGGTGGAGGACGCGCTCCCAGCGAAGGTCAGGCAGATAGAAGCGACATGTTTGCTTGCAGAATCACCGAAGAGTCTCCCTCTCCTACTCATAGATAGCAGCTACAACATCACTCAGGTTTTTTTGTTCTGTTTATGTAGAAATCATATGCTTCCTAGCTTTACTGCTTTGCTGAACAGGAAGTTCACTACTTTTAGCTCTTGTGTTATTTTGTTTTTTGTAAACTTAAAACCGGTTTCCCTCTCATGGGCGGTTCAGACTTTATGGTTTAAAGGACTGGTTTCCCATACTGGGCAGTCCAGACTTTGCTTGCCTTGCTTGACTATCAAGCCCAGCGCTCAGGCTTACCAAGCTGATGCTGGTGCAGTTTTGTATCAATACTTTTATACATAATAGAATTAGTCATACTTAGAAAAAAAAAAAAAAACATAGTCATTTCATTAATAAATTAATTTAGAGCATAGAGTTATGATTTCTGAGTAATAGCAATGAAATCTACTGCTAGTGGTTCAAAGGCAATTCACTCATAGAACACATAAAAACAGAGTCAACTCATTACTAAAGGAAGTCAGAGCATAGAGTTATGAATTCTGAGTAATAGCAATGAAATATACTGTAAGTAGTAAAACATAAGATGTAGATCAATAAAGCATTAAAAACCCCATTAAAATCTCAGGTCTATCAAGAAGAAAACCACTTTGTATTACTGAAAATAGTCAATTACATAAAGTTGCAGTTTTGCCAAAAAGTCTCCAACCCTTGAAAAATTTGACTCTATGCCCTTTAATAGACTTTTTACATCATGATATGATCTGCCTCCTAGATAGATTCATCGAATTTTTCCCTAATGACACCTTGCATAACCATAAAACATCTATTTAATGAGAAAATGAAAGTTATCCTACTTGACATTTCTTTTCCTAATAGGACTCAAACTGTTCATTATTACAATAACAACCTTATCTCCTAAAAACAATTACATCTTGACAACTATGCTTTCACATATTCGAATAGGGTGTGATGGGACTCATCACTACTTGACATTTTAATTGACCTCCTCTAAAACTGGAAATAAACCCTGTTTTTTGGGAAAATTGGTCTTCATCTTCAATGAATGGTATGTCTGGTAGTTTGTCTTCATTTTGTGGTCTTTAAGTGTTGGAAAACTACTGTCATGGTCCTTTAACACTTATATAGTATCCAGTTGTCCATAGATGCCCAAAAACCTGCTTAAAAAACTCCAACATAGTACGCTTCAAAAGTAAGACAGTTTTGTAGCACTGCAAAAATGCCTTTTCCCATCATCCTTTTTTATTATTTCTTTCTTCATGGCATTCATTCTTCCTTGATACGTCTCCCATACAAATTTCACCTCTTGAAATCTCCCAAAACTGGTTCAAAAAGAAAAAAGAAAGCTACCGTAATTTCGTATCGTTTTGTTGTTCTTCAAGCCCAGGCACACTATGAAACTGCTGAAAACTGTGGTTTTTTTCAAGATTTTTTCCTTGTTTCAAAAAGGAACCTTTGAGCTATAAAAATTTGATTTTCAACATGCCATTAAGCTTTCAAAACATAAACCAACTCAGCCTAAGGGTCTTGAGGTGTTTCTTTTTCAAAAAGCATCCTTTTCACCTTTAGCAAGTCTTTTCATCACTAAAATGACTCTATTTTTTCTAAAAACATAGGGTTCAGAGATAAGATATTTTCTCCCTATCCTTGATAGATATTAAAAAATTGAAGGAGTTTTTTTTAGGCCAATATGTCCTGAAGAAAAACCTCTCCTTTTTTTTTGAATCCAAACATTCATGAAGTGAATGTCAGTGACACAGTTACCCATTTATTTGGTTTAGGCTTCATTGACTCTTTCCTTGGTTTATTATTGAACTATATTTCTAGAGGTGGTGAGAAATATTCTATTAGAAATATTATTTTTATTGCTTCTAATCATATCCCCTAAAGAGTGGATCCAACTCTAATAGCTCCAAATCGATTAGATAGCTCGATCAATATTCGAATGCTTGTTATCCCACAAAGACAAAGAGAATTTCTTATTCTTTTATGTAGCAAGGGGTTATACTCGGAAAAAGAGGTATCTTGTCCTAATGAATTTGGATCTATAACCATAGATTCTAATGCACGAGATCTAGCAACACTGGCCAATGAAGCCTTAATAACTAGTATTACCCGAAATAAATCAGTTATAGACACTAATACAATTCGATACGCTATTTATAGTCAAATTTGTCCTCTTCAATCTATGGATAATCAGGTTGGATCCGGTCAAAATGACGAAAGACTTATCTACAAAGTAGGAAAGGTTGTTATACAAAATACGCTTAGAAGGAATTATCCCATGAATCCTCTATCTACCAAAAAGGAATTATGGAAGAAAATGTTTTGTTAATTTTCCAAATGGTATTTAGAAACTTCAATTGCTGAAACAACTATGAAGGAATTGACCATACTTTCCCATATTTTGGTTTTCTTGGCCGGGTCAGCGACTCGAGATTCTTGGTCTATATCAGAACGAAATAGAGAGAATTGGATTCCTTTCGATAAATTAGTTGAGCATGATCTTGATCTAGCTTCTAGTCTTTTAGAAATTATTCTGGTGGAGTTTCCATTTTCTAGGTTAGGAATATGTCGGGGTAAGTCCGATAAGGATCAAAGTAAGTCTGATAAGGATCAAATAAAGTTTTCTCCTCAACCCAAAATGAGAAATAATCATATGATACGATTTCTGAAAGAATAGGAATTGAATTTTACTCTCGCCACAAAAAAATGTATAGGGATATGGATGAAGAATTAATAAAGAGCGTATTTTGGACTCCTAGGACCTGGCATCTTATTTTTCTTCGTAGTAATCGATTCGTTCGTATAAAAACACCCAATTCATTGGGATCTTCGTATCGCTTCGGATCGAAGAAAAAAGCGGAAATGGAAAGATCGAAATTTTCTAGACAATATCTGAGGAAATATAAATCCTCAGAGAAACCCACATTCTATCGAGGAAAATGATTTATTTGGGATCCCTTACTCTTTCAAGAGCAGCGCCCTGTGTTTTCACTCTGAGAATTTTTCGCAGACGAAGAACTGTTGAAAAGGCTTTATATTACTTATGGTTCAAGGAGATTAATAGAAAAACCTAATTTTTTCCCTAAACAAAGTTTCCAAAGTGCTTTTCATAGATATGATTCAAAATACAGGATCAATTCAATTTTGATCATGAATTCGTGGAAACCATTGTCTCTTAGACATAGACATATCAAGCATTTCAAACACATTCAAGAAATTGGTATCCACTTGGAACGTATACAGCCATATTCTTCTCCATATTTATATAAACGTTGGTTGACCAAAAATTCGAGAGAAAGGGTTGAACCCTTCCAATCGTTAATTCATCGCCAAACAAGATGGCTCGAAACCAATAGTTTATTATCTAATGAATCTTTTCTTTATAATAATCTATTCGAGAGTTATCAATATTTATCAAATCTGTTCCTATCTAACAGAGTGTTATTGGATCAAATTACAAAGACATTGTTGGAGAAGGAATGTCTTTTTCCGAATGAAATTGAAGACTCAATTTATACAACAGGATTAAGATTTGATATCAGCTGGGAGAATCTGGAATGAAGTAAAAGAAAATTGACCGGGCAGTAGGGTCGTGGGAATCAATGAGAGGTTCTGTTCTATATATGCTCCAATTTAAGATCCTATAATGAATCCGTTCTTGGTATTGTACAAATATAGTAAGTATGTTGGAGGAAAAAAAAAAGACTTGATAGATCTTTAATTTGAAGATAGGTTCCTCACTCCGAGATTTCGACCATGTAAGAGTAATCATAGTAAAGACAAGCCAATTTTCTTGAACTTAATGAGAGAGATATTCTCTACTAGACTATGCTTACTCCTTATTTCCTCTATTTTGGTTCTAGCATTCTTTTTTCCCACACTATTCGGGAGAGAGGAAAGGATAGAGTCACAGGATCCGACATGGATATAGTTGTTGAGGTTCGGTCGTAATTCGTGGATCTTGCAAGATCTTGAGAGAGGTGGTATATGGTCAATCTATGTATCGATCTTCTCAATCTGTGGCCTTAATGAAATATACCTTATAATACGAGGGTGGATTCGTAATGGACTCCTCATTAGGTAGAGAAGATCTGATCCTACCTGTGATCCATTGTCCTATTCCAACAGCGTTAACTTGTAGGTAATCGTCGGAATACCTCGTATAAACAGAGAATATATCCCAATATATTGAGAGACTCTCGTACGAGATTTGCCATTGAATTACTCATTCAATAAGCATGAGAAATATTATGCCTTGAAGAGGACTCGAACCTCCACGCTCTTAAGCACGAGATTTTGAGTCTCGCGTGTCTACCATTTCACCATCAAGGCATCCCAAAAGTGAATTATATTCCATGCATATATATATATGAAAAAATATTCTGATCTATGAATATAGAATATATGTTATAGATAGCGTATTCAAGTATTGATATAGATTGGTCATATAGGTTCATCATATATCATCCAATTTTCTTTTTATTTTCATTATCTGAAGGAGATTTCATATACATAAAGAAGACGACTGAACATCCTTTCTTTTTCAATTCAATAGAAACCTAAAAAATTGAATATGGTACAAAATAACAATATGTCAAGGATCCTATCCATTCTATATGTGCATATATGTCCATTGCTATGCGTTTAGCGGCTGGAGCAGCTATTTTGGAACGAAAGAAAAGCAACGACTGGAATGATAGAGTTTTCGAAAATAGGACCCCTCGCTCCTTTCTCTCATTCAGAACCGTGCATGGGACTCGAACCTCGCGCGGTTCCTAAGTGATAAAGAAGGAAGAAAATAATAAATTGATTCCTTTTTTTATTACCTTCCTCGCGTATGTATAAGACCAAATCTATTGAATCAATATAAAGTATTACCAATCCCTAAAATATCTTTGTTCATTCAAAGATATTAGTTGTTTCTGACCTTGCTTTACCCTAATTGTGATTTTACCGAAAAAAAATAAATAAATAAAAATAAATAAATAAATAATAATAATAATAATAATAATAATTTTTTTTTCGGTAAAAGTGATGTATTGGTCCGAGTGGAGGTAGGGGTAACAGTCCTTTTCTTTCTCTTTTCCACATGTCCATAGAGTTTTTAGAGATAGAAACATTTATAAAAAAGAAAGATGGATATCTATTCACTCTATTTTATTAGAGAGGTAATAATTTGTAAAATGAATTTCACTTCTTCATAAGGGGTCCATTGATTAAAAGAGACTGGAAAAAGTTCGGATCCAATTCCTACAGTTATGGATATAAGCGCAATCCAAATTCCTGGAGAGTGATACATTTTTGTATCTATAAGATCATTTACTATTTCTTGAAGCTCAGCTCAATCTTTCCCCTGGAGAAAACATATAGCCAAGAAATACCATAAACCAGAATGGAATAAAAGCAAATGAAACTATTTCAAATGATCTTAGGGTATAATTGAAAATGAATTTTTCACTTTGTACATGTTAGATCATAAATTGGTAATTTATTTCAATCTTTGAAAGAGTAGAAACAGTTTCTAACTTCCAATTTTAGGATATTTACATAATCCTCATGAATAGGATCGAATATTCCTCCATAATCTATCTCCTTTTTCCTTAAGGAAGCCTCCCCAAGAGGACTTAGATCTATCTATTATTTAAGTTCTTTCCTTCTTCTTTTTTCTCTTTTGTTCCAATAAAAATATTGCCCGATCCGAATGGGAATCAATTTCGAATTTATCAGAATATGTAAATCCACTATATAGATAGGTAGATCTCGATCCTGTTTATGAGTTAACGAAAATGTGCAAAAGCTCTATTGGCTTATGCCATTCTATGAGTCTCTTCCTTTTTGCGTATAGCATTGCCATTCCCTCTAGCAGCATCCATTAATTCGTGACTCAATTTGAATTTCATATTTCGACCCAGACGTTTTCGAGATGCCCCCAATAACCAACGAATGGCAAGTACTTTTCCTTGGGTTGATCTTATCTCAGTGGGAACTCGATAAGTCGATCCACCCACACGTCTTGCTTTTACTGTTACATGGGGAGTTACTCTACGTATTGCTTGGCGTAGAACAGATAGTGGATTTTTCTCCGTCTTTTGTTGAATATTTTTGATGGCTCGATAAAGAATTCGATAAGCCAATGATTTTTTTCCGTTTTTCAGAATATGGTTAACCACCATGTTAACTAATCGATTATGATAAATAGGATCGGATTTTGCAGTTTTTTTTTCTGCAGTACTTCGCCGTGACATGAGTGTGAAAAAGGTTTAAGAATATATTTCATAAAGGCTGAAAATCATTTATTTTGGCTTTTTGACCCCATATTGTAGGGTGGATCTCTAAAGGTATGAAAGATCTCCCTCCAAACCGTACATACGACTTTCGTCGAATACGGCTTTCCACATGATTCTATCTGCATAGATGAGATATATTATTTATGCATATAATTCTGTTTACTCACTCTCGATTGAGTATCCGTTCCCTTTCTTTCTTTTTCTATGATTGGAAATCCTGTATTTTACATATCTATACGATCAAGTCCTTAGGTTTACAAAATAGTGTATAAAAAAGTGTTTCAAATCATTGCTATTTGACTTGAACCCGTTCTAAAAGGTCAAGGTATTTTTAATTTTCTGTTGAAACAATCAGGGAAAACTTCGAAAATGATTTCGATATTAAACCTTGGACATATAATAGTTCCAAATCTCCTGAAAAATAAGATCGTTTTTTTCCACGGTAGCCTGCTCTAGTCCCCTGACAAAACGTTCGTTATTAGGTTAGATATATACTTAACATGTTCCTAGCAATTCACATGGCATCATCATGAAATGATACAAGTATTAGATAAGTAAGAATATACAACGCACTAGAACGCCCTTGTTGACGATCTTTTACTTCGGCAGCATCTAGGGTTCCTCGAACAATGTGATATCTCACACCGGGAAAATCTTTAACCCTTCCTCCTCTTACTAATACTACAGAATGTTCTTGTAAATTATGGTCAATACCAGGTATATAAGCAGTGATTTCAAATCCAGAGGTTAATCGTACTCTGGCAACTTTACGTAAGGCAGAGTTTGGTTTTTTTGGGGTGATAGTGGAAAAGTTGACAGATAAGTTTTCTTCACTGTCACTCTACAAAACCGTACATGAGATTTGCACCTCATACGGCTTCTCGTTCAATTTTTTTTTTTTTTTTCGAAGTAAGTTGGATTATTTTCGTTGTTCGAGAATCTTCATATTCCCTTCCTTTATGCATTGTGTCTCAAAGAGTAACTGGAACCAATTTAGTCAAACACATTTTCGTATTCTAATAAAAAACTAATGAATCCTATTTTTTATTTTAGGTCAAAAAGATTATGCAAAATCTTCGGGATTGCCTCTTCCTTCTCTATTCCCATCCTATAAGTACAGCGCCTGAAGAAATACTCTGTCGTATGAATCGACATTATTACATGCTAATTCCTTCTTGATATCTCGATATATCATTCCTACAAATCACAAATTGGATTCGAAATTGACGAGTTAATGTGAGCTTATCCATGTGGTTATACACTGTTCGAGTTTGAACAGGAATCAATTTAATGAAAGATTCTGGCTTTCGTGCTTTTGTTGGGGTTGTCCAAGATCATTTCGATGACCTACGTTGAGGGGGATATATATCCATATCTATCTGAGATATGATATGATCGACTGCGTAAGTCCCACGAATAGCTGGCCAGGGAGAGTATACGGAAAAGGAAGTTCTTTTTGATCTGATTAGTCAGTGATCTGGCTCGGTGAGTCCTTTTTCCTATGATGAACTGCTGGCATCAGTCCTATATCTTGTTTCTATGGACCGGTGGAAAAGTGAGAGCTCAGCGGGAAGAGGATTGTACCACGAGAGAGCGAAGGGGTCAACCTGTTCCGAAGAGACAACATGGATTTCGGAAATGTAGTTGTACTCTTACATCGATCCAGATCAAGAAGTATTTCAATCCACGGGGATAAATATTTGCTAGCTAGACGAGAGGATAGCAGTGCTAGTTACAAATTATGTTCCGGTAGGATGTCAATTTATTTATATAAATTAGTTAACGGTTGGTTGCATAGGGTCTTCTCCTTAGTGCAAGAAGAACAATTTGATCCGTATCATCTCTGTATAATCTTTACTCGATCTTGTTCTCCTTGTTCTTCCAAACAATATTGAGTCCTTTCCGCACACACCAGTGCTAGATCGGATCAAACATGCTGAACAAAATATTTTTCATGTTCATGTCAAACTTGCTTGATCAAGATAGATAAAATATTACTGATTTTACGGGACCATATGTTATGATTCGAATCAGTAGGAAATACTACTTTCGATAGGATTTACATAGGCTCCAATCTTTTTTCTCCTTTTTTTTTTCTTTTCGTAGTAGTGTGAAAAGAAGGAAGGTCTGTCTTCAAGTTGTTCGAGAGAAAATAGTGAGTTGTTTTGAGTCTCTCGACCCCTTGATAACTTATTATCAATAAGTAAGTTCTCCTTTCAGATGAGAGTAGGGAAGGGATATAACTTAGCGGTAGAGTGTCACCTTGACATGGTGGAAGTCATCAGTTCGAGCCTGATTATCCCTAAACCTAATGTAAGCCCTTCCATCAAACAAATTTTTGTTTTTCATCTTATATCTCTCTTCACTCCAGAGAGCTCGTGTCATTTACATGAGCTCTTTTTCATGGTAGTAAAGAAGAAATGACCAAAATGGAGCTAGATCTTCAATTGGAAGATATCCAAATTGTCATAAGGAACAAAAGGGTTTCCGCCCATTTCATTAAACATTGATCATCATATCTTAGTAGTGAGTCGAGTGGTTGGCATGAGCTTTCCAATTATATTTAATCAATATTATATTATATATTCTATTCATTGGGATGAAAAAAAAAGGAGAGAGAGGGGGTAACAAAGAATGAAAAAAAGAAGATCCTGGATAATAAAATTGGAAGAGATACAAAGTTATCAATTTCTATGCAATCCATGGACCAAATCCAATTTGATGAGATTTTTAATTCAAATCCTTTCACACCGGGAGCGCCTTATAAATCTCTTTGACCCTAGAATTCTTAGTACATTGCTTTTACGTGATCTACGTAAAAGAAATCCATATTTTTTGGTCAAAGGTATAGTATTACCTACATTATCTATCCCCATATATCACTTCACTCATAAAAGTAGTATGATTGAGAAAAAAAAATTATATTGAAACTCTTTCCTATACATAAATTTATGGAACTTGGAAATGAAACACCGAAAGAATATTTAAAGCCTTTCACTAAAAATTGGTTGATATTTCCACATATTTTCTTGTCTTTCCAATTGAAAAGATCTTACAATCGATTCATTGATCATTTTGATCCCATTAGTTTCAATTCAGGATATGGCAGGAACACAAACAAGAAGGATGAGATGATCTCAGGGAATCAAGGACCGAGCGAAACTCATTTGGAAAATAATGAGAAAGATATCAATTTGAAGATCTATCATTTTATGAATATATCATATAAAATATATGATAATATATCATGGAAATTTCAATTTCAATTGGTATGTTCCATTATTATTTTTAATGTTTTTGTCAAGAGAATGGATTGATTCAATTTGCAACATATTTTGATAAAGAATATGCAGAGTTATCTATCTACGAGAGAAATGAATAAATGAAATACATAATATGTCTTTCACATCAAAATATATGAATTAACCCCATTGTTTCTTACGGAAGTTCCAAAAAAGCGTACTTATAGATCAAAAAAAAAATCATAAAAATGTTCGAAAGGAAAAATCATATCGGGCCGCAATAAAAGATTTTTCTTTAGCTAAATCTATCTCCATCGGTCATTTGAAAAGTTTTTATCTCATAGTTAATGATGATTCCTCTAGATCATACAAATCAAAATTGACAGCAATTGATTTGGATGACCCTTAGAATATACGACACCACCCTCCAGGACCCTGGAGAACAGTGATGCCAAATATTTTTCTTCGGGTAATCCCTATGGTGGTCGTATGAAAGGGACATGATAATTAATTAGTTTCACTACAGTACTTCGCTTTAGCCAATCTATAGAAATGGGGAATTTATCAACCATTCCTCTATCCATTCTGCCTTCCTATTGGAAAGGGATTAGAGTTCTTCATTTTTTGTAAGGATCCCGAATTAACTTCAGCATTACCATTATGCTACTGAAATGTAGCATAATCTTATCAACATACCAATCCATCCATTCCGATCTGAAACTAGGATTGAAACAATTTCTTATTTTCTATAAATAATGGCACGGTACATATGGAATCATGCATGGGGATGATATTATTTCATAATGGAATTGCTCGTGCATTTCTTAATAGATGCACATTATTTCTCTATGATGAATAATGACTAATTCATAGTTTCAGCTATCTTGATTCATTCTTCTTCTGTTTCTGCTCCTCCCAATGGTTCATCTCCCTATTGGGTCCCATTTTTTCCCTCCTTTATGGTTGGATAGAAAGGAGTGCTCAATCCTTTAGGAGAACTCAAAGTAATCATATTTCTTCATATCTCTATCATTTATAATGTGTAATTCCCAAACCATTGTGATAGAGATACTAAAAAAGAGATGACTAATATAGTGCAATTTGATCCTATTTATGAAACCCCCTTCTACATCTCCTCAAAATAGGATCAATTCATTCATTAACAGCCTATAAATGGTAATATTAGCCTGTATGTAATATTATTGGGAGCTATCAATATATTTGGATGTCTCCCCTAAAATTGGAAAGTCCAAAAAGATAATAATCATATGGGATATCATGGATCAAAAACATAGTTTCATTCTAGATATGTATATAATCAAACCATCTAATCAAAAAGATTAGAATGTGATGGTATAACCATTTATTTTTTGGAATCTAGCTACTCTGATTCTTCCCATCGTAAGCGAAAACTGACAGATATTATTTGTCCGATAATGCATGTGACTATTTCCCATTCTCTTTCAGAGTAGCGGGATCTGAAGCCACGACCTCCATCACCCCAAGATGGCACGCTACCAAGCTGCACCATGATCCGTTATAAATATCAACCAATAACAAAATTGATTCAAATGTTAATGCCCAAACTTATATTTTATTTTGACTTATATTTTATTCACAGATAACTCCCTCTGCTAGACACTTTCCATCACATTGATGATCTGGTGTAAATAAGCTAGTATGGTCCTTACGAAGCTGCCATGGTGAAATTGGTAGACATGCTGCTCTTAGGAAGTAGTGCGAGAGCATATCAGTTCAAATCCGAGTAGCGGTATTTTTCCAGGAAGATCTCATCCATCACTTCTTCTGATGTAACAATATCTATTCAATATATTTCCATTGTGATGGATCAATCCTATATTTCCATCATAGATCTCATTCGGGAATAAAATGAATAAATGAGTTTATTATGATATTCATAACTTTAGAACATATATTGGCTCACATCTCTTTTTCTCTCATTTTGGTTGTCACTCTCATTTATTGGGGAACCTTAGTTTATCGAATTGAAGGACTAAGTAGTTCGGGAGGAAAGGGCATGATAGTTACTTTTGTTTGTACAACGGGATTATTAATTACTCGTTGTCTTTATTCAGGACATTTACTGTTGAGTAATTTGTATGAATGGTTCATGTTCCTTTCCTAGAGTTCATCCGTGTTCCATATAGTTCTAGAAGTACGGAATCAAGATGATTGGTGGTTAGGTGCAATCACCGTTCCAAGTGCTATGTTAACTCATGGTTTTTCTACTTTAGGTCTTCCGGAGGAAATGCAACAATCTGGAATGTTAGTACCCGCGCTACAATCTAATTGTTCAATGATGCATCTAAGTATGACATTGTTCAGCTATGCAACCCTTTTATGTGGATCCCTAGCATCAATAGCTCTTTTAGTGATTATGTCTGGAGTAAATAGACAGGTTCTTTTTGGTGCAATGGACAATTTATTTTCCTGATCCATTCTTCCCAATGAAAATTTTTATTCAAATGAAAAGAAAAAAATTGATTTGCAATACACTGCTTATTTTTCATCAACTAATTATTGTAAATGTAAATTGATTAAACAATTAGATCATTGGAGTTATCATGTGATTGGTCTCAGTTTTTCTCTTTCAACCATAGGTACTCTTTCTAGAGCAATATGGGCCAATGAAGCATGGGGATCTTATTGGAGCTGGGATCCAAAAGAGACTTGGGCATTAATTACTTGGACCATATTCGCAATCTATCTGCATACTAGAATGAATAAGGGTTGGCAAGGTAAGGAACCAGCAATTGTGACTTCTTTAGGATTTTTTATAATTTGGATCCATTATTTGGGGGTCAATCTATTAGGAATAGGGTTACACAGCTATAGATGGTTGGAACCATAAATGGACTGAATTACCGGAGGAAAAAGGAAGGATAGATTCGATCCAATTCCTTAATAAAAGTAAAATTGATTCCAGTTCCCACATAGGAAAGAAAGGTATAATATCTTGAGGAGAAAATGACCCTAATTGGCCACTGGATATTGTGAAATGTCTATTTAGGAGAAAATGATCCTAATTGGCCACTGCATATTGCTAAAATAAATAAATGTGACTATAATATTTATTGTTTCAATTGGATCAATTAGTTATCAAGTTGGAAATGGTAATGGATGGAATGTATAGGTAATGAAAAGGAACCCGCAAATACTGGAAAACCCACAAATATTGTTTATAGAGTCAAGGCACTCATTATAGAATATATTTTCCATCTCTTTATAAAAACCCATACTTGATCCAAGATCTCAAGTATGGGTTTTTATCAATGGATAAAAAATAAAAGAAATATGATATCAGTAAGCTAGACCCATACTGCGCGTTGTCTCATGCCATAAATAAACACGGACACTCAAGAAATCTGTTGGACAAGCAGATTCACACCACTTACAACCTATGCAATATTTTTTTCTTGGAGCAGAAGCAATTTTCTTAGCTTTACATCCTTCCCAAGGTATCATTTCCAATACATTTGTAGGACAAGCTCATATGCATTGGGTACAACCAATACATGTATCATAAATTTTGACCAAATGTGCCATTGGATCTCCATTAGTTACTAAACAATTTTATTTGATAAGATCATATATACCCATATATTCTAATATATGCCCAATAAAGAAGGCTAATAATAGTATATTATGAATATAAAACGAATCAAGAATTATAATCTCAATTCTATTTGGAACCGATCTCTATTTTGTCAATGGGACAAAGATATTTGGATCATTTTGATCCACCCAGATCACCCTGAGTATGGTCCAATCATGACAGGTAATTTTCATAATAAGTCTTATTTCTGTTAGGTAAACATGACTCGAGGTAGAGTCAATGTTGACTAGGGTAAATAGTAGTGGTTTTGGGGCACATGGTATTGTGCACCCATGGTTTTGGCCCATGGTATTGCATGTAATGGAGCCTATAAGAGGTTGGGAATACTTCATTGTAACGTAGGCTTGGAGGTGAGCGGTGAAGGCTCACTTGGCCGGATTGGCTAGGGTTTTGGCCAATGTTTAATGAAATTTCATTGGTTGGGTTTTTCCCCGGAGTTTGGGGTTTTCCCGGTTAAATATTTGTGTTTATGTTTCATGATTTGTTGCTGGTCTCTTTGTATTTATTTCTCTCAGTAAATGTTTATTTCTCTCTCAGTAAATTCTTGTTTTATTTATGCGGTAAATTCCTAACAAATGGTATCGGAGCCATATTTTCACTTTAGAAGGACGTTTTCTATTACCAAGGGTTTAGGGCTCGATGAATGCTACTATGCACAAGGTCCAAAAACATCGAGCATGTGATTAAAATTATGAATTCACTATATTTTTTCGTGGGCTATGGTTCTAGTGATAGCAGAAACCACAATGTATCCCCTTGAGGGTTTTGACGGAGAAAAAGGTGTTCTCAGGATTTACCATGGCTTGCCGCTTCGCAATTTTCTCGACAAGACGGTCACTGTTCTTGGACTAAGCAACCACAGAGGGAGTCGTTCACTGGCCTTCTGCATTAGTGATGATGGTGGGCTTACCTCCTTCCATGGTCGCCACAGCCGAATTCGTAGTCCCCAAATCGATTCCAACAACCTTCTCGCAGACAACCATCAGAGGCCCCGCAGCCCACCTTCTGGATTTTTGTGGTTGCTTGCTACGCAAGCTGCCAAATCCACCATTGAAGATGGTTTTTTTTTTGACCCAGACTGAGGCCGAAGAAGGCGCTATTTCGATTTCCACAGCTGGGTTTTCTGGAAGACCTGGTGTGGGAATGAGGTATGCCAGCTGCGAACAAATGAACATGAGCTGCAGCAGCCATGGAAGAAATCTCTGGACTGAAATCCTTGTGAAGATATTCAATGCGGATCGTGGGGAGCCGGATAACACCGTCCCTTGCCAACGACGAGGCGGCCATGGTAGAGGTCGTTAAGCGCCAGCTCGTGAATGAAGGTAGATCCTCCAATGCCCTAACTTTCGCTGATTTATACAGGAATTTCTCAGTCCTCACGGGACCTGGCTACATTGAGAAAAAATGGGATGTGCTTTATTTGCTGAGGGCTATTTCCGAAAACCAACAAAAGTGTAGAGGGCAGATTCATGTACAACTATGATGTCCTCTTTGGAGAGGACATCATGAATGAATGTAGAAAATGAGAGAGGATACGAGCACATGGATAAATTAATCGATGAACCATGTATCTAAAGAGAATTCCTAGAGGGCTGGCGGTTACAGAGGCCGATGACCCATGTAATTCGATAGATGGGTTCTTTTTATATGGACATTGATTTCATATGTACAAAGCCAGCAACAATGAAACAAAATATATATATATATATATATATTATAATGGAGTTAATGTTTTACATGTAAATGGGCATACTACTGTAAGACCTAGTATGGCATGCGTATCCCTGGGTAATCACTGGTAAATTCTGGGTTAGACCTAGGTGATAGGGGAGATTTCAAGTTAACAATTACCCTGGGTAAAAAATTTGAGGGGGGAAGAGCTAGAGTGAGTGGGGTTGTCTCACTTAGCAGGTTTGGCTAGATTTAGTCAATAATCCCCAAGTCAAGTTTAAGGGGGGAATTGTTAGGTAAACATGACTTGGGGTAGAGTCAATGTTGACTAGGGTAAATATTAGTGGTTTTGGGGCACATGGTATTGTGCACCCATGGTTTTGGCCCATGGTATTGCATGTAATGGAGCCTATAAGAGGCTGGGAATACTTCATTGTAATGTAGGCCAGGAGGTGAGCGGTGAAGGCTCACTTGGCCGGATTGGCCAGGGTTTTGGCCAATATTTAATGAAATTTCATTGGTTGGGTTTTTCCCTGGAGTTTGGGGTTTTCCTGGTTAAATATTTGTGTTTATGTTTCATGATTTGTTGTTGGTCTATTTGTATTTATTTCTCTTAGTAAATGTTTATTTCTCTCTCAATAAATTCTTGTTTTATTTCTGCGGTAAATTCCTAACAATTTCATTTTCTAAATGAGAAAACGAAATAAAAGAACGACTGGATCCAGGATCTCTAAAAATTGGATTGGAATTGAAAATAAAAATAAAGTTTTTTTATCAAAGAAACAACCATCAGATTCAGAATAGTGAGTTGCGCAATAACTTCTAGATCCATTTGGTTTTCTTTCACCCTCCATCGACTGGATATATGAATAAAATGATGTCAGTATCAATCACTTTTCTTCTATTTTGTCTTCTTCGGACTCCTACCCATTTGTGTAGATTCGATCAGGAACCTATTATGGCCTTGAGAAACTAATATCTTTACAATAATACATAAAATAGATAGAGAACCATTCAATATGAAGATAATAAAATTTGATACTAAAGAGGAATAAATGGACTAATCCATGTAATGCATTTATTCAAACTGATTGGGGAGGAACTAAAGAGATGATAATAGAGGTTCAATTTTTGATAGCTTTTTTTCTAGCCTTTACAGCGATTATTCTAGCTCTCAAATTAGTTCAAGCATTGTATGAATGATTTTTCTGACCTGCAGGTCAGAAAAAAGAGAGGAAAAGAAATAACTATTTTGAACAAAATGAGCAATACGATTGACTAGATTGTTCTTTATCTAACTGAATAATTTCAATATTCATTATATTTCCAATACAATCTATACATACTATCGTATACACCTTTACTCCACTATTCATTTTGTTACACATGAACTCTTCCATCTTGGAGAGATGGATGAGCAGACTAAAGCGGCAGATTGCTAATCCGTAGTACGGACCATCCATACCAAGGGTTCGAATCCCTCTCTCTCCATTCGTACACTATTGATCATGAAAACAAATAACCCCAAATATTTCTATGGAATGGAAAAGACCCATTCACCTAGAGACTTTTTTCACTATTCTTTACATCCGGGATTACGCCCTAGATCGTTCAATAGAAATCGAAAGATAAAAAGAGAAATGAAAAATACCACTACTGCGTAAACGAACAACTTAAGAGTAAGTATTACATAATCTTCGAAATCCTAATTATAAGTACAACAGAATAGATCATCAATATTTGTACCATATATGGATACTTGAATATCAAACAATAGTATTATTGTTACAAATCACAAAATTATTTCTTCGAATCACGTGTGAAAACAAATTTGAAAGAAGAAGAGAAATTTTCTCTTTGTTTTCCAAATGGTCTTTTTTCCCTCTTATTTTTTGGATCAACCAGATATTTATCAAATATTTATGAAAATATGTCATGGGTATCGATCATATCAATCCGTGACCCAATAGCCCGATCCAAAGTGAGCGGTGGGATTGGAAGGAATTGATGAAGGTTAGTGGAAAAGTTTTTATTCGGGAGCAGATAAGGTATCTGAAACTAGTATCGTTGAGTGGAACAAGGATAGAAATTCTGTCACGAAAAAAATGGAAAGAGTTATACAAAAATTGGATCAATGAAAGTGATCCAAAAATTTGAAAAAGAAAAAAAAAAGATACTTTTTATCGAAAACATACAGCATCTTGCCAAACAAAGGCTAAGAGAAAAGAGAGAACAAGAATAATTGGCATTACATCGACAATTGGATCAAAATTTGCATAAGCCTCAGCTAATCTTCCAAAAAATGGATTATTTGAATGAATAAAGGCATCATCTAGACAAATATTGAACATAACTGGAATTTTTCTTCTCCAATAAAAATTGGGGGGGGGGGGGGGGGGGGGAGAGGGGAGGTAAAGCCAGAAAATTCTTTGATTGATCGAATCGATCGAAGCTCTTTGGCAAGTTTGACCAGACTTGGGGTTATGTTGAAGCCCTTGAAAGCCTACCTACAAACATTGGGGAAACCACCCGGTCCGAACCGTATTACACCTCCGTTTCCATTTGTAATAGTGGCTCCGACTGGATAATATGGGACCAGTTTCCCAATAATAAATGGAATGAGTTTGTGGTGAGGTTTTTGTATAATGAATGATGAAATTTTGATATTTAATCTATTGCTTAATAAATACAAATAACTCTAAACTAATCCGGGTATTTAAAGATGAACACGATTTAAGAATAATTTCATTTAAACAAACAACCATAAAGATGAATTATTTATTTAAAAGAAAGATGATATTTCATATAATGATAACTCTGTTTAAGAAATTAAACAGAGTTATAATAACATATCGTATTCACGAATTTATATTTCTATATTGTCTATACATACTATGAAAGATAACATTTCTATATTTTCATAAATGATATAACAGAGAAATGTTTTAGAAACATATATATATATATATATAAACAATAGAAATTTCAATAGGAATATTTCATCACATAAGAAAAACTGAAATAGAAATGATAGAAATACCAGATATATTTAAAATTCTCTGATGCAATTGATACTCCGATCCTGTTCCTTTACTTAGAATTATCTTTAAGACACAAAAGTGCAGACTCTTTAAAAATGATTCTTCATAAAATCAAAGAATGTGATCCATCATAAAAATAATATATTTAGAAGTGTAGTAGTGTATCTTCCAAGTCAAAAATTATTACAAATTCAGGACCCTTTTCTAAATACATGAAAGGGGTTCAAGTAGCACTAAAACTCCTAACAAACTATCCTAAACATCGCTTAGATGCTATTGTGAATACCAAATCATGAAATTTGTAGATGAGATTTTACAGAAATAGATTGGTGGTTCCCATAAGAATAGATCTTAGACACTTTCTATGTATCTGATGTGTGCAGCTGGCATATCGATAACATATCTTTGACCTCTAGCGGATGAATCAAACGAGAATGTAGTTGACCGGTGTAGGTGGCATCAAAAAATTCTGGAAGCATATTAGCAATAGCATGGGAGAGGAATTTCATAGTCAATTTATGGTTGTGTGGTTTGACTAGATATGACCAGAATGTATCCCATGTTAGCTCTTGTATTGCATCAATTCGTTGGTACCTGATTTTCAATTCCTAATCCCATTATTTTTCTAACTCTTTGACATTTGGAAGTTGTCCTGGAATGTGATCGGAGATTAAGTTAGCAGTATGTAGGTTATCATTGATTAACTCTACCACATTGTCCATTAAAATTCTTGCCCTGGAAATGACTCTCTCTGTTTTAATTAACTGTGCCTCCCACTCTACAAACAGAATTTCTTTATGTGCTTCTTGAATTTTAAGCAAATTGGCTGCAATTCCTTGATCTATTTCTTGCCATGTGAGAAATCCTGAGATTGTCTCATCGGCATCTTCAAATTCAAGTCTTGAGTTTGTTGTTTTCTCCGCAAGTGACATGGTTATTTCACATAAAGGATGAACCATCATTATCTTCTGATATAAAATATCAAGCTGTAATGATAACATTTTATTTGATTCAAGGGCTTCCTTCTTGAATTGATCTACCTCAAGATAATTTTTAAATCTTTGCAATTTTGCTTGCAATATTGCATTATGTTCCTCCTTGGCCACTTTTTCTCTTTGAAGCAATGTTTGTAATTTATTCACCTCTTGGTTCAATTGTTGTTGTTTTTGTATAGCTTGTTGGTAAAGCTTTTGTCTTTCAGAATTTAACTGTTCTCTAAGTTCTTCATTTTGCTGTCTTTCTTCAACTAATTGTTGCTCCAGCTGCACTATTCTCTGGTATTTTTCTTTTATTAACAAATTTACCTCGAAAACTTTATTTATGGTTGTTCTTGTATAGGCTCCTGCATACTGAGATAGTTTTGTTAAGTCCTCTGAAGGATCAATCTTGGAGTTTTTCCAAACAACATCCATCAATTCGGCCTGGGAAGATGATAATAGATTATGGTCAAGTTTTATTTTCTTTCTTTTCCTCTTAACCATAGATCTATGCTTTGGACTGTAGAAAATGTCTAAGGGTGGTATATCTTCAACTTTTAACACAATTTCCTCAGATGGATTCTCAAGAATAATTTCAACATCTGGAGTGTTGACATCATTGACTGTATCTTTAATTGTGATGATAGATTTATGTGTTGTATTTAGATTCTGGAAATCATTCTGTCCATTGATCTGCTGATCAAACTGCTCACATTCTTTTGAATTAACATGTATATCAATACCAGAGGAGTTTTCATCCTTCTTTCCTGTGTTTACCTGTTCAATTTGAGTATCACTCTTTTTTCCCTTTTCTTCTTTTTTTTCTTCTTGGAATAACAGAGGAGTCATTTGTACCTGGTCAAGAGGAATTATCAGTAACCTCTTGTTCCTGTAAAGCGTGAATTTTTCCATATTGCTTGTTTCCATTTTTGAACTTGCCTTTTGCTAAACCTATGCAAAACCTTCAGCTGAGATAAATAGGTCATCGAAAGTATCATCTTCATGTTCAAACTTGGCAATTTGTACTGTAGATGTAACATTAAGAGCGATTTTCTTCGGGTCATATTGCCTTGGGGCGATGAATGCTAGTTTGAGTTGTTTAATTTTCAAGGCCTCTTTCTTTGCATGCTTGAAATCATTGAGAGTGTAAGATCCACTTTTGAGAGGAAATGTAGGCCACATTTGTTTCTTAGAGGTCTTAATATTTCTGGAAAAACCATTCTCTGTAATCTGATAGGAAATTTCTTGAGCTAGTAATTTATCAGGAATGTATAGAGGCAAAACATTAGGGTTGGTTACACTTCCAAATATTCGTATGTAATTGAAATTTTCCTCTCCAAACTAGTTTCCAATTATGGTTAAGTCAAGGTTGGCCTTATCTGATAACCGCGGAGAGGGTTTGTTAAAAATGGCTTGATGAATGGGCATCATAAATTCATGGAAAATCTTATATAGATGGTTTCTGTAATGGGTTTTCCAAAAATATTTATGATAGATATGGATAGGAGTAGGGTCTTGAGGAGTCCATTTCCATCCAAAAATGGGAAATTCAGAATTGAAGCATATGGCATCTATAATGAAAGCACACAGATGAAATGGGGGTGTCTTTCTAGTAGACATATGCCTATTCCTTCTATAATCAAGAATTTTGTTTGCTATCTTATCGGATAGGATGACTAACCAATCCATAATATAAGGATTCATGGCGGTATCAATCAAAGGTACCATTTCAATAGAAAACCTTGCAGAATTGGCAAACCCAAACAGTCTGCATATCATGGCAACAGCGTAGCAATAGGTAGGTGCTAGAGATTCTACAGAATACATGCCTGAGGATTCATGCTTATGTCTCTCTAGAGCTTGCCTCCATTCTCTAATAGGGTCTGACTCTATTTCATTTTTTGAAGCAAAATCCTCTAGAAATTCTTTGTTGTAGACCTTCTGAGGCTCTGGTAGATGATACATTGTCCTAATATCCTCTTATTTGAAGGATCTGAACATCTTCCCACCAACTGTGAAAATGCTCTATCTATGATGTTTATGACTTCTATTACCCATTGTACTAAATCATAGTACGAAAATGCATTTTCTCAAGCCGCTATTCTATGAAGATAAGAGTCTACCAGTTCTTTAAGGAGATTATCTTCTGATTCTAAGTCCTCATCTGGCACTATCGCTTTTTCTTCTGTTATAGTGGGATTTTCAGCTTCAAGCATATTATAAAATTATTCCCAAGACATCTTTCCGAGACCAAGACATGTAGTATCAGTTATTAACTTGACTTTGGCCGGCTTTTCCTTTGGGATGGTGGTAACCTTTGCTTTCTTAAGCTTCTTCGAAATTTTCTCTAACTGGAAGTGTTTTAACAGGTCTGCAAATAAGTGGGAAATGATGGAAAATTCTCTTAGAATTGTAAGGAAAAGAACGAAGAATGACCAGCGTCATATAAAAAAGGAAATCATTTAAAGAAAAATAATCTGCGAATGATTTAGTTTGTGAACTTGACTTAATGATTTTCGTCTTAAAAATTAAATGCCATTATGGAAAGTCACGTCTTGCATTCACATTTGAGTTAATTTCATAAATTATCTAATTTCCGATCAATGATAATCGTACATTGGGGATCGGCAATTTCAAAGTCTCAGTTTAAAGATTACCATTTGAAGCTTCCGATTGCGATTGTCGATGAGTGATATTATTTGGAATGATGAGCGATGAGCGATTGTTTTTACTTTATTGTGTTGAAACTTTTCAAATGAATGCATAAGGATGCATTAAGTTTTATGTTGATTCACAATTGCGATTGGACTTATCGCATTGGAGCTTTGCAAAGGGACTTCTTGTGATATGGCTTTACTAATTTTCGATTTCGATAAGGCTCCATCATATCGAAACTTTTGAAATGAGACCGTTTTGTGATATGACTGCCGATTTGCGATTGCGATAAGACTTCATCGCATCGAGCCTTTTCGAAGGGAAGAATTAGCCGTATGTTTATTGCGATATGCACTTTTGTGATCTTCTCTATCGCATCGGAATGATGGATAAGTCTTTTGAATTCTTTTTCTATGTGATATGCGATTAAGCGATTCACTTTATCGCATCGGAATTTTTTGGGTAAATGACATATCGAGCTATTCCTTTCATACTTTGTGAAAATGCGATAAAGGCTTATGTTTAGGCCTTGTTTTGTCTTATGATTCATTTGATTTTCTTTTAATATTTACATATATACAAAGGTATTTCTTTAATCTTTGCAATAAGCGAAGCTAGGAAAAATTATTGAATCTAAAATAAAAAAAGAAAAGGGGACCCATTTCTTATAAAAAATTAATATAAAAATATCAAAATGGGGAGGGTTTTTGTATAGTACAAAAATTGGCAATTCACTGGGAGAAACAGTTATCTCTGAAAAAATAAAGTGAACACTACATCTCTTGTAGGTAAAAGTTTTAAAGACAAAGAAAACTATCTTAGAAAATTTTAAATAAAATCTAACTCTGAATGTAAATAAGAATCATTTACAATTTATTTTTAATCCGTTTAAAAACAAAAACATTTTTAGTTTAATCAAGCTTTGATTGGTTGATAAAGATAAAGTAGGGGGCTTTTCCAACTTAGCTTTGTAATTTACTCTTTTTTCATGGGTAGTGCCTCTGCTACCCGCAAACGTTTATAGTCTCAATAGGGTTACCTTTTAACCATTAATCATTCATTATCCCATCCATCCAAGAATATAACTTTTTAAAATATAAATTCATAAAGATATTCTATATTTTATTCTTTTAACTTAAAAGCCATTGTCCTAGTTTGGGAGCCAGCTGATAACAATGCCATTCACTGGTTGTAACTAAACTGAACAAGCATGCTCGTGATGAGACCCCTTGTCTTACGATTATAAGCCATTACCCTATTTTGGTATGCAGTAGTGTTAATGTCAGTTTGATTACTTCCCTATGATCATGGTAAGTAGGCTCGTGATGAGACTTTTTATCTTTTATCTTAGACACAATTTTTTAGAATTACACTCTAAAAAATCATAACCTTAGTGGATGGGGTGAATGATTCTCTCCTTAAGAGTTAATGGATGACCTTTTAGAGTTTTAAGTGCCAAAATTTGGAAAAATTCTTTACTTTCTATAAATAACCTCTCTCTACTTTATAAAATTTCAAATGATT
Organism: Pinus albicaulis; assembly: GCA_034641835.2. Classification (NCBI taxonomy): domain Eukaryota; kingdom Viridiplantae; phylum Streptophyta; class Pinopsida; order Pinales; family Pinaceae; genus Pinus; species Pinus albicaulis. The sequence continues at coordinate 1,742,505,282 of CM076578.1, read as the reverse complement.
TACAATATTTTCAAGGTTTCGGAAGATCTTGCAAATATTAAAATAAGTTTTCAGAGTTTTAAATTTTATTTTAACTTAAAAAAACTGTAATCACTTCCTTAAAAGTTTCTATCTACATAAACAATTATTTACAGTATTTTCTCAAATATCTTTTCAATATTAAAAGGTCAATAGAAGACTATTAACAACATTATTTGTAAAACAAACAAATTTTCATAATGAATATGTACAGGTAAGAAGGGGTTGCCTTCTTAAGAAAAGAATTTTTTCAAAATAAGTACATTCATAGGAAGAGAATCTCTCCTTCCTGTTAGATCTTGTAATATGAATGTTGATGAGCCTATCTTTTCAATGATTTGGAATGGTCCAAGCAACATCTTTTGAAATTTCGTATGTTTTCCTTTATCTTCGTGTGCTTTGTCCCATTTTAAAACAAGATCACTTATTTGTAATGTTTTAGATCCAGTAGATTTTGAATCAAAAGAAGATTTTATAAGTTGTTGATGTTTAGCATGAATGATTTTGTCTTTTTCTCTTTCTTCATCTATTTTAAGGATTTGATCAAATCTTAGTTGGATAGAAGATGAAGGATTTTCTTCAATAAACTGTACTATGGCTAGAGATGGGAGCACAAGGTTTGAAGGTATTATGGCTTCTTTCCCATACACAATATTGAAAGGTGAAGTAACGATTGAAGATTTCTAAGTTATACGATCAGCCCAAAGAGCAAAAATCAAAGACTTATGCCAATTATTTTGATTTTGATCTACCATTCTTTTGATGATTTTAATGAGATTTTTATTAGTTGATTCTGCCAAACCATTACCTTGGGGGTAATAATTTGCATAATATTTTAATTTGAAGCCTCTTTTAAGAGCAAATTCCATTATACTATTTCCAGAAAAATAAGATGCATTATCAAAAACGAGGGCATTAGGTACACCAAACCTGGTAATGATGAATTGATCAATGAATTCAATGATTGCATTAGAATTGGCTACCTTTAAAGGAATTGCTTCTACCCATTTTGTGAAGTAATCCGTTGCTGTAAGGATGTATTTGTGTTGCTTGGAAGAATGTGGAACAATTTCTCCAATAATATCAAGTCCCCATTGTTCAAATGGTTGCTCAATGCTTACTGGTTGTAAAGGAATAGCTAGTTTCTGTTTTCTCCCACTGGTATTTTGGCAAGTTTTACATTTCCTTACATAGTCATGGGCATATTTAAACAAATTAGGCCAGTAATATCCAGCATGAATTATCTTGTGAGCTGTAGTATCTCCTCCAAAATTTCCACCTGCAGGTCCATCATGTAATTCCTGCAAAACCTTGTGTGCTTCAGTTTTCCCTAGACATCTTAGAAAAATGGAATCATAATTTCTTCTGAATAACACATCATCAATGATTTAAAATTTTTTAGCTTTTAATCTTAAAGCACGCTTGCTTTTATAACTGATATTAGAAGGATCATACCCATTTTTTAAGTAAAATATTAGATCATCATACTGAGATTCAAAGTTTATGATACTTATCTCATTAATTTGAACAATATTATCTTGATCTTGATGTTCTGGAATATTGGAAGCTCCTGCTAATAACCTGCAAAAACCTTGTCCCTAACAATTTTAGCTGGTTTAATTTCAATATCGTATTCCTGTAATGTTGTTATCCAATTGGCCCTCTTTTCTCCTACTTCTCTTTGTACTAGCAATTGTCTCACTGTAGAAAATGGGACAATGACTTTTGTATGCATTTTTAAGAGAAATGGCCTAAAATGTTTGATAGACTTAAACACAAAAAAAGCTCATTTTTCTACTTCCAAATAGTTAAGTTCAGCTCCTTGCAGATTTGAACTAAAGAAGGAGATAGGTGCTTCAATCTGTTGATCATTGAGTTGTGTCAAAACGGCAGCATAAGATGTTTCAGTAGCTAAAGTATACAAAATAAAATGATTAGAATAATTAGGAGTAATCAATGCTAGAGCATCAATAATTGCCTGTTTGATTGAATTAAAGGCTTTCTTTTCTTTATGTCCCCATTTGAAAACTGAATTCTTCCTAATTGTTATCTGTAAAGGCAAAACTATATGAGAAAAATCAGGAACAAATCTCTTTACAAAATTTATCTGTCCTAAAAATGACTGCATGGATTTCTTGTTATGTGGAAAAGGATGTCAGAAATCTCCTTTATTATATTAGGATCAATATATATTCCATCTTTAGATACAATAAATCCTAAGATTTTCCCTTTATTAAGAGCAAAGAATGAATTTTTTTGGATTCAAAGAAATGCCATACCTTTTACACCGTTCAAATATCTGTTTTAAGTCATGTAGATGGTTAGTTCTTTTCTTTGAATAGACAGTTATGTTCTCTAAGTAGCCAACAACTGACCTATTAATAAAACCTTTGAAATCTATATCCATGGCTCTTTGGAAGGTAGCTCCAGCATTTATCAAACCAAAAGGCATTTTTTGGTAAGCATACGTTCCCCATTTGGTTCTGAATGTGGTTTTCAGTCTATCATCAGGATGCACCAGTACCTAATTATATCCTGAAAAACCATCAAGAAAAGACATTAATTCAGAACCTACTACTTCTTGAAGTATCTGTCCCATTGTAGGTAATGGGAAATTATCCTTTTGAAACGCCTTATTGAGATTTCTAAAATCTATACAAATCCTAATATCTCAATTCTTCTTCCTAACAGGTACCAAATTCGAAACCCAATTTGAATGTCTAACAGAGAAGATAATTTTGGCTTTCAAGAGTTTATTCAACTCTGCTTTAATTTTACTTTCCAAGTTGGGATAAATATTTCTTAGCTTTTTTTGAACTAGTTTTACATCGGAGATCATTGGAATTGTATGTTGAATGGTAGAAGTATCATAAGTTCTCAAATCTTCATAATTCCAAGAAAAAACACTCTTGTATTTTTTTAGAAGTTTGATGAAAGCAAACCTTTCTTCTTGTGTTAACCCGAGTCCTAGATTGACATTTTGTGGTTTAGATTCAGTACCAAGATTTATTAACTCAAAATTTAAATTTGAACTCTAAAGTTTGGCATTAATAACCTTTTTGAATCTATCTTTGATATCATAGAGATCTTCAAGTTTTACCATAGATTTTGGAATAGAATTTTCATTAGTTTTTTTATTTTATTTGAAGATCATGATCACTTTCATCAACTATTTGATCATCATAATATTTCTCCAAGGTTAAGAAGTTCAGGATGTCTTCATCATGATTAAACACTCACCAGTTGGTAACATTGTCAGGGATAGATGGTCGAAATATTAATTCAACTGAAAACCTATCTGGACTATAATCCTCAGCTAGAAGGAGTTTAGAAGCAACATTAACCAATAAATCAGCTGCTGAATTTTGAGATCTAGGAATAGGGGAAATATTGAATGCTAGAAAATGAGTTGTAAGATCTTGAACACAGGTTTGGTAATGTTTAAGATGACTTGAAAGACAATGAATAGTATTTCTTACTTTCCTGATGACAATTTCAGAATCACCATATACCTTCATATATTTAACATTCAACCCTATTGCTTTATAAATTCCTTGAATCAAGGCTTCATATTCTGCAATGTTATTTGTACACTCAAATTCTAATCTGCATGACAACATAGTTTTCTCCCCTCCTGGATTAACTAAAATACATCTTGCTCCTGCACCATTATTGGACTTTGATCCATCAAAATACAAAGACCAAAATAAATATTTATCTACAGATTTATTTACAGATTGAACAACAATATTAATACATCTTGAAGTATCAGTATTTGAGAAATTTTCAACTTGTGAAGTGACACTATTTACATAGAAATTTTATTGTTGAGAATTAAAATTTCCGAAAAATGATTTGACTCCGTAATTTCCAAGAATGTTATTATTGAAAGCTACAGGTTTATTTTCTTGTTCAAACTCGTTACTATATGATTCACGTGTTTCTCCCGCTCAATATTAATTTGATTGGGTTTCCCTTTATAGGGAAGCTACATGTGAGACCAATCGGTAGAAATGTATCCATGGAGTTTTTCAGACCAATCCCTGCTTAAGATCAAACCATAGAACTGAGAGATATCAGCAATCAATATATCAATTCTTTGAACTATTCTAAGATCAGATGCTAGCCTAATAGTGACTGAATTAATCTCTCCTAAAACTTGTACTTTAGTTCGATCTAATTGGACAATATGAACTGCAGATTTCTGGGGTTCAATGTTTAATTTAGAGCACACTAAGGCTGGAATTATGTTTGATGACGCCCCTGAATCTATCAAGCAGTTATGTAAAGTCCTATTACAGATCTCATAAGTTAAGAGGAAAGGAGGTGTTTGTGAATTAGATCTATCTCCAATTAAAACAATATTGGTAGCATCTACTTTATCATGTGGTGGCTTACCTGATCCTTTGGCTTCTTTGGATATTACACCATTTGGGAGAGGAGAAGCAGGAACTGCATTTAGTTCTTTTAACAACAGCTTATGTTGATGCTTGAGCTTACTGAGTTCATGCAAAGAAATATTTGCTCTGGTCTTCTTCATATCTTCTATAATGTTATAATCCATAGAATCAGATACTACTAGGGTTTTAGATGTTGATGGAGGATTAGAAGATGATGGTTGATTTTGAGTAGGCAAAGGAGAAGTTTTATTTACAGGAGTTTTATCTTTAGTAATCGGAGTTGAATTTTTCTTTTTGGGAGATGTTTGAACAGGTTCTGCTACACTCTTACTTCTTGTACTCACTGGGAGAGCTTCTTGTTCATTTTTGTTATCTGATTTAGGAAAAATAAAATCCCACATCCCATGACATTCAACTAATTCTTCTTCTTCATTTTCTTCTAATGATAGGATTGTATCTTATTCTTCTTCTTCCTCTAAATCTGACTCTGTATTAGATATTTCATTAGGTGGTTTAGATTCAGTTCTTTGATTTCTTTTAAAATTCCTAAAGGGCCTTTTAGTGGAAGTTTCAGCTACATGTTTCTTAATTTCAACCATTTCATTGGACTTAGTCTTCAGGAATTTTTGTAATCCTTCCATATCATATGGATCTTTAGGTGATTTCTTCTTCAAATCATCTTTGAAACTAACTTTTTTGGATTTTCTCTCCTCATTATCATTCTTTTTATCTAAAGCGATGATACGTTTTTTCTACTACAATTGCTTCCTTCATGTTTTCGGCTAGTGTAGGTTTAGGAGATCTATCTACAAAGATGGCTATGTTTGAAAGAAAAGCAGATATATACCATTCACTTTGGACTTATTCACTAGGTTTTGATGTTGCGGGAAATTTATGAAATAGCTTGTTAATTCGAGAATTGAAATCTTTGATGAGTTCCTTGGATTCTGATTTCAAATTAGAGAGATCATTAATTAGAGTTGCTATTGACCTATCATCTCTGAACTTGCTTAGGAATTGTTCTTGAAAAATATCCCAGCTAGTAATGGATCCTGATGGTAATGAAAAATACCAAGATCCCGCCAATCCTTGAAAAGCGTATGGGAATAGTCTGACCATAGAAACTTCTTGTGTTACTCCATTTAAATTTACAGACAACATGAAGTTGTTAATGTGTTCTTCAGCTAGTATGCCAAGGTCGGGACTAAACTTTGGTAACCATTTTTCAGGATTCGTTGGTAATTGACTCAAAGGTGCAGGCATTGTAACAGCTCCTGGATTAGTCCATGGTCTTTGTTGAGGTTGTGCCATCCTTGTGCTAACGGTAGAGGAAGTTGGAGGAACAGTTGAAATTGTTTGAGTAGGTTTTGTTGAAACAACTATACCTTTCTGGATTGTGATTTGAAGTTGGGAAGTAGATGATATGAAAGATGTAGATGATAATGATGAAAGAGTCTCATTTTCTGATTCAGAGGATGTTTTTCTAGCTCTTTTTCGACTGGGTAAAGGAATTTCAGTTGGTAAAATACCAAATTTTTCGCTTTGCAATCTAGTAAGAGGCTGAGAAGGAATGTATTGTGAAGTAACACTACCTAGGGATAGCTCAGATTCTTCTTTTGATAATGAAAACCCTTCAATTTTATGAATTATAGATTGTACCTCAGGAGATTCAACAGATGATTCTTCTAATATGTTTATGGTTTTGGCAATGAGTGTAGTAATTTTCTTTTCAACTTCTTCCCTTGAGATTTGAGATGAAGGAGAAGTTGAAGAAGGTGATGAGGGTGAATTTCTCTCGGAATGGCCTATGGAATTAGATTTACTTTCCATTCACAGCTTATGGCCCTCCTTCTAGCGCCAAAAATGTTGAAGCCCTTGAAATCCTAACTTCAAACATTGGGGAAACCACACGGTCTGGACCTTAGTACAGCTCATTTTTCGTTTTTAATAGTGGCTCCGACTAGATAATATGGGACTAGTTTCCCAATAATAAATGGAATGAGTTTGTGGTGATGTGTTTGTATAATGAATTGTGAAATTTTGATATTTAATCTATTGCTTAATAAATACAAATAACTCTAAAATAACTCGGGTATTTAAAGATGAACACGATTTAAGAATAATTTTATTTAAACAAACAACCATAAAGATGACTTATTTATTTAAAAGAAAGATGAGATTTCATATAATGATAACTCTGTTCAAGAAGTTAAACAAAGTTATAATAACATATCGAATTCATGAATTTATATTTCTATATTGTCTATACATACTATGAAATATAACATTTCTATATTTTCATAAATGATATAACAGAGAAATGTTTTAGAAAAAAAAGCAATTTCAATAGGAATTTTTCGTCACATAAGAAAAACTGAAGCAGAAATGATAGAAATACCAGATATATTTAAAATTCTCTGATGCAATTGATACTCTAATCCTATTCCTTTACTTAGAATTATCTTTAAGACGCAAAAGTGCAGACTCTTTAAAAATTAAAATCACAGAATGTGATCCAACATAAAAATAATATATTTAGAAGTACAGCAGTGTATCTTCCAAGTCAAAATTTTGGGTGTGGAGCTTGATTATCTTGTTTGCTTTTTATCACAGCATTGGACCCTTGTACCTTAAAAGGGGCGGCAACACCGCCATAATTAATCGCTGTCGTATGGGGGTCCAGGGGGGGAGGCAGTGACTTTATGGAGCCCCCCCCTGGTGGGGGGTTTTGGGGGCAGCAACCCTGAAGCTATGAATAGATGTAAAATTTCCTTGTAAAAGTATAGTAATTTCTCGTCAATCTGGGTCATTCATTAGGCGGATGATCTGACGGTAGAAGTTATGTTTAGTTTAGGTTTTTTTTCCCTAGAAGGCAACCCCTCTCTTTGTATGAGGGTATTGTATTGCGGCTGTGTATTGTATGTGTATTCTTAGAGCGAGAAACAGATAGGGAGACTGTGAGAGAGAACAGAGGATATTACAGCGGATCTGCTGTAGGTTGTGTCTCTTCATTTTGCTGGATAATAGAAAGGAAGGACTGACTGTTTGGGGTGGACATAGCCCAAACTGGGTGAACCACGTATATATGTGTCTCTCTGGTTTTATGTGTTTTGTGTGCTTGTATTTTCCGCATATTTTATGTGTTTCATTGCTCTATAATATATAATTTTTCTAACACAAAAATTATTATAAATTTAGGACCCTTTTCTAAATACATGAAAGGGGTTTAAGTAGCACTAAAAATCCTAACAAAATATCTTAAACATCGCTCAGATGTTGTTGTGAATACAAAATCATGAAAGCTGGAGATGAAATTTTACAAAAATAGATTGGTGGTTCCCATCATAATAGATCTTAGATAATTTCTACATATCTGATGTGTGCAGCTGGCATATCAATAACATATCTTTGACCTCTGGTGGATGACTCAAATGAGAATGTAGTTGACCGATGTAGGTGGCATCAGAAAATTCTAGAAGCATATTAGCAATAGCATGGGAGAGGCATTTCATAGTAAATTTCTGGCTGTGTGGTTTGACTAGATATGACCAGAATGTATCCCATGTTAGCTCTTGTATTGCATCAATTCGTTGGTACCTACTTTTCAATTCTTTCTCCCATTGTTTTTCTAACTCTTTGACCTTTGGAAGTTGTCCTAGAATGTGATCGGAGATTAAGTTAGCAGTATGTAGGTTATCATTGATTAACTCTACCACATTTTCCATTAAAATTCTTGCCCTGGAAATGACTCTCTTTGTTTTAATTAACTGTGCCTCCCACTCTACAAACAGAATTTCTTTATGTGCTTCTTGAATTTTAGGAAAATTAGTTGCAATTCCTTGATCCGTTTCTTGCCATGTGAGAAATCCTGAGATTTTCTCATCAACATCTTCAAATTCAAGTCTTGAGTTTGTTGTTTTCTCTGCAAGTGACATGGTTATTTCACATAAAGGATGAACCATCGTTAGCTTCTGAGATAAAATATCAAGCTGTAATGATAACATTTTATTTAATTCAAGGGCTTCCTTCTTGAATTGATCTACCTCATGATAATTTTTAAATCTTTGAAATTTTGCTTGCAATATTGCATTTTGTTCCTCCTTGGCCACTTTTTCTCTTTGAAGCAATGTTTGTAATTTATTCACCTCTTGGGTCAATTGTTGTTGTTTTTGTATAGCTTGCTAGTCAAGCTTTTGTCTTTCAGAATTTAACTATTCTCTAAGTTCTTCATTATGTTGTCTTTCTTCAACGAATTGCTGCTCCAGCTGCATTATTCTCTGGTCTTTTTCTTTTATTAACAAATTTACCTCAGAAGCTTTATCTATGGTCACTACTATATAGGCTCCTGCATACTGAGATAGTTTTGTTAAGTCCTCTGAAGGATCAATCTTGGAGTTTTTCCAAACAACATCCATCAATTCAACCTAGGAAGATGATAATAGATTGTGGTCAAGTTTTCTTTTCTTTCTTTGCCTCTTAATCACAGCTCTATGCTTTGGACTGTAGAAAATGTCTAAGGGTGGTATATCTTCAACTTTTAACACAATTTCCTCAGATGGATTCTTAGGAATAATTTCAACATCTGGAGTGTTGATGTCATCAACTGTATCTTTAACTGTGATGATAGATGTCTGTGTTGTATTCAGATTCTGGAAATAATTCTGTCCTTTGATCTGCTAATCAAACTGCTCACATTCTTTTGAATTAGCATGTATATCAATACCGTAGGAGTTGTCATCCTTCTTTCTTGTGTTTACCTGTTTAGTTTGAGTATCGTTATTTTTTCCCTTTTCTTATTTTTTTTCTTCTTAGGATAACAGAGGAGTTTTTTGTAGCTGGTCAAGAGGAATTGTCAGTAACCTCTTGTTCCTGAAAAACGTGAATTTTTCCATATCGCTTGTTTCCAGTTTTGAACTTGCCTTTTGCTGAAACTGTGCAAAACCTTCAGCTGAGACAAATAGGTCATCGAAAGTATCATCTTCATGTTCATACTTGGCAATTTGTACTATAGATGTAACATTAAGGGTGATTTTCTTCGGGTTATATTACCTTGGGGCGATGAATGCTAGTTTGAGTTGTTTAATTTTCAAGGCCTCTCTCTTTGCATGCTTGAAATAATTGAGAGTGTAAGATCCACTTTTGAGAGGAAATGTAGGCCACATTTGTTTCTTGGAGGTCTTAATATTTCTGGAAAAACCATTCTCTGTAATCTGATAGGAAATTTCCTGAGCTAGTAATTTATCAAGAATGTATAGAGGCAAAACATGAGGGTTAGTTACACTTCCGAATATTCGGATGTAAGTGAAATTTTCCTCTCCAAACCCGTTTCCAATTAGGGTTAAGTCAAGCTTGGCATTATCTGATAACCACGGAGAGGGTTTGCTAAAAATGGCTTGATGAATGGGCATCATAAATCCATGGAAAATATTATATAGATGGTTTTTGTAATGGGCTTTCCACAAATATTTATGATAGATATGGATAGGAGTAGGGTCTTGAGGAGTTCATTTCCATACAAAAATGGGAAATTCAAAATTGAAGCATATGGCATCTATAATGAAAGCACACAGATGAAATGGGGGTGTCGTTCCGGTAGACATATGCCTATTCCTTCTATAATCAAGAATTTTATTTGCTATCTTATTGGATAGGATGACTGACCAATCCATAATATAAGAATTCACGGCGGTATCAATCAGAGGTAGCATTTCAATAGAAAACCTTGTAGAATTGGAAAACCCAAATAGTCTGCATATCATGGCAACATCGTAGCAATAGGGAGGTGCTAGAGATTCTAAAAAATACATACCTGAGGATTCATGCTTGTGTTTCTCTAGAGCTTGCCTCCATTCTCTAATAGGGTCTGACTTTATTTCATTTTTTGAAGCAAAATCCTCAATAAATTATTTGTTTTAGACCTTCTGAGGCTCTAGTAAATGATACATTGCCCTAATATCCTCTGATTTGAAGAATCCAAACATATTCCCACCAGCTGTGAAAAATGCTCTGTCTGTGATGTTTATGCCTTCAACTACCCATCGTACTAAATCATAGTACGGAAATACATTTTCTCGAGCCGCTATTATATGAAGATAAGAGTCTGCCAGTTCTTTGAGGGGATTATCTTTTGATTCTGAGTCCTCATTTGGCACTGTTGCTTTTTCTTCTATTACAGTGGGATTTTCAGCTTCGAGCACATCATAAAATTCTTCCCAAGACATCTTTCCAAGACCAAGGCATGTAGTATCAGTGATTAACTTGACTTTGGCCGGCTTTTCCTTTGGGATGGTGGTAACCTTTGCTTTCTTAAGCTTCTTCGACATTTTCTCTGACTGGAAGTGTTTTAACAGGTCTGCAAATAAGTGGGAAATGATGGAAAATTCTCTTAGAATCATAAGGAAAACAACGAAGAATGACCAACATCATATAAAAAAGGAAATCATTTAAAGAAAAACAATCTGCGAATTATTTCATTTATGAACTTGACTTAATGATTTTCGTCTTAAAAATTAAATTTCGTTATGTAAAGTCACGTCGCACATTCACATTTGAGTTAATGTCATAACTTATCTGATTTCCGATCAATGATGATCATACATCGGGGATCGGCAATTTCAAAGTCTCGGTTTAAATATTACCATTTGAAGCTTCTAATTGCGATTGCCGATGAGTGATATTATTTGGAACGATGAGCGATGAGTGATGAGCGATTGTTTTTACTTTATCGCGTCAGAAATTTTCAAATGAATGCATAAGGATGCATTGATTTTTCTGCCAATTCAAGATTGCAAATGGACTTATCGCATCGGAGCTTTGCAAAGGGACTGCTTGTGATATGAATTTACTAATTTGTGATTAAGATAAGGCTCCATCACATTAGAAATTTTGAAATGAGACCGCTTTTTGATATGACTGCTGATTTGCGATTGCGATAAGACTTCATCGCATCGGGGCTTTTAGAAGGGAATAATTAGCCGTATGTTTATTGCGATATTGCGATAGCCGTAATTAATCTTGGATCCTAATGGGTTAACAAAAAAATTGATATAAGTATACATTAGCATATCAATAGGGAAATAGGATGGGAATGGGGCATGGCCAAGCGGTAAGGCAGCAAGTTTTGATCCTGTTATTCGGAGGTTCGAATCCTTTCATCCCAGAGTTATTTCATTGGTTCTTGTTTTCCCTTCCCTCGCTCTTCCCTTTCTTATTTTGTAAAGGGTAAATCCAATGGAATTTTGTTTTCCTTTTTCTCATAATTTCACCATACTTAACTTATCAGAAGGGAATGTTATTACAATAGGGAATAGATAAAGGGATATCTCTATGGTGCAAGATGGGAATACGGATCAATTTGAGATAAGGTTCAATTTATGAAATTAGCCCATTGGATGTATCTTGGTCCTGCTCATATTGGAACTCTACAAGTATCTATTTCATTCAAAAATTTCCATTACATTATGTGTGCTCCTCTAGGAGATGATTATTTTAATGTAATGTGTTCTATGTTAGAACAGGAAAGAAATTTTACTCCTGCAACTGCTAGTACAGTAGATCGTCACATACTAGCATGTGGATCTCGAAAAAGAGTTGTGGATAATATTCTTTGAAAAGATAAGGAGGAAGGTCCTGATCTTATCATATTAACACCTATGCGTAACTCTAGTATCTTGCAAGAGGATTTAAAAAAATTTGTGGATAGAGCATCCATAATCTCTGATTGCAACGTCATTTTTGCAGATGTGGATCATTATCAAGTGAATGAAATTTAGGTAGTGGATAGAACTTTGGAACAGGTAGTTCGATATTATTTGGATAAATCCATACATTGGATCAATTCGTAACAGATGCACCTTCTGTAAATATAATTGGGATTCTTACTCTAGATTTCCATAATCGACATGATTTTCATGAGTTGAGACGTTTATTAAAAGATCTGGACATCAGAATTAATCAAATAATTCCTGAAGGCGAATCTGTAGAGGATCCAAAAAAATTACCAAAATCTCGGTTCAATTTAATTCCTTATCGTGAAGTGGGCTTAATGACAGCGATGTATTTGAATAAGTAATTTGGAATGCCTTATGTATCTACAAATCCTATGGGTGCTGTAGATATGGCCAAGTGCATCCGAAAAATAAAGAAATCTCTTGATATCTTGGCGGCCCCTATTTTATCGAGAAAAAGGGTTGATTACAAATCCTATATCGATGGACAAAATCGATTTGTTTCCCAAGATGCTTGGTTCTCAAGATCTATCAATTCAGAACTTTACGGGGAAAGAAATAGTCGTTTTTGGTGATGCAACTCATGTTGCTTAAATCACTAAGATACTTGCTAGAGAGATGGGAATTCATGTGATTTGTACAGGTACTTATTGTAAACATGATGCAGAATGGTTTAAAGAGAAAATTAAATATTTTTGTGATGAGATGATCATCACAGATGATCATGCTGAAGTAGGAGATATTATCGCTCGCGTGGAACCCTCTACAATATTTGGTACTCAAATGGAACGTCATATTGGTAAACATCTTGAGATTCCCTATGGAGTTATTTTTGCACCAGCTCATATCCAAAAAAATTCCTTGGGATATCGACCCTTCCTGGGTTACGAAGGTACTAATCAAATAGCCGATCTAGTTTATAACTCATTCTCTCTAGGTATGGAGGATCATCTTCTAGAGATTTTTTGTGGTCATGATACGAAGGAAATAATGACTAAATCATTATCCACGGATATTAGTCCAATTTGGGATCTTGAAAGTCGACAAGAATTGGGTAAAATACACTCTTTTGTAAGGGACAAAGTAAAGATAAATACATAAAAATTTGCACGACAAAAGGGCATTTTGAACATTACTGTCGAGGTAATGCACGCAACTAAAGAAGCATTAAGTTAAATAACTAATCAATATCAATTAATTGATTACATTGAGTGTATTCTATACAAAAAGAGTGGATCCAATTCGATACCTATTCCTATCATATCAATTGAGTTAATGACTATTCATAATCACGTCTCGATCATGATTCGAGATCAAGGAGGGATCTTCAAAACATCGTCTAAAATGATGTGGTAATTTACATAATTGGTTTTGTGAATATGGATTATGACATCATTTCATATTCGGATCAAGTGCCCTTGGCTCAAAATTATTCTTATTTTCTTATTTTCTTATATACTCTCCAATTCAATCTCGTTTCCATGTGATTCCATAGAAAGATGATGAATATTTGAATCGTTCTATTGTTAAAGCCTAGGATTTTCTATCGATGTGTCTAACATCTCATCCAAATACAGTGAAAATCCAAAAAATCATTTATCTCTTATTCTGGATTGAAAATAGTGTATTGTGTCGATATAATTCATCCATTCACAATAGAAATAGGTATATTAGGTTCATCATTTATCAGTGATTCTATCCAATCATGATAATTCTATCGATGGATCATTTATTCATAACCTAGATTGCTTTATTTTGGAATGGTGGATCGAAACTATACATATCTGTATATGAACTGACGAGTGAATTATTTGGTCATTCATATAGGTTTTTGATCCCTCCCATTCATCAATTAGTTTGGTAGGATTTTATGTACCGGTTCATATTGAGTAACCTCCCATTCCACTTCGATCGTATATATACTCAATATCTATTTGCAATATGGGTTGCTAAATCAATGGTAGAGTACTTGGCTTTTAAGTGCAACTAAGATCTTTTACACATTTGAATGAAGTAGAAAACTCATCAATACCATCGGTAAAGTTCGAAAGACTACAACTGATCCTCGAAGTATAATGAATGGAAAAAAAAGCATGTCGTTCCAACATATCATCTTTATGATACCTGATATTATTTCTCGGACACCTGATTGTATTCGATCAGGACCGGATCTGATTCAAGGAATCAAACGAGTGGGAAATGTCTATTATATACCTAGATGGATGTATAATATGCTCATCCTTTCAGATCAAATGTGATAATTGTGAATAGGATTTAATCAATTCGCAGTTAAGTCGAATGAGTCAATCGAGAAAGCTATATGACTTGAATCATAAGTAGACCCAAAGAAACGAGCTTCTTTTCCTTGTTCCAATTAAGCGAGCGAGGAATTCCCTTTACTGATCAGAAGTTAAGAGCAGTTTAGTACCTGATATTGGGAGGTTTTCCCTGAGTAGATCAGGGATTTATACACTCACAATGAGTCCTAAGTACTCGAGTACAGATGTGTAAGGTAAATAGTGTACTGACAAGGTTTATTTATTCCATGAGTCAGGAGAGTGATTGGTTGCCAGGATAAAAGATTTTTTTCTTCCTCATGATGAATGAGATCCTTGGGTAGTAAATCTATAAAAGATAGAATATTTATATTCAGATATATATCTTTTTTCATTTCTTGTTCCAACTAGATCACACCATGTATTTTATCAGAAATGAAGAGTTTATTCTCATGAACGAGGGCCATAGCTAAGGTTTGGAAATGGATGAATTCCATAGATACGGAAAGGAAGATAACTCTCGGCAACAATGATCTTTATATCCACTCTTTTTTTAGGAAGATCTTTACGCAATTTCTCATGATCATTATTTGGATGGATCAAGTTGATCTGAACTGATGGAACATTTAAGTTCCAATGATCAATTCAATTTCCTAACTGTAAAATGTTTGAATGGTCAAATACGTCAACAAAATCATTCAATTGTTTTATTCGTGAATTGCGCTCCAAATCCATTAGCTGATTGCAAGAATAATTCCTATTCTGAATTGGTACTAGAAGGACTTACATTGGTCCTGGAAATTTCATTCTCTATACGGTCAAAATATTCTATGGAAGGGATAAATTAATGGAAGAGTTTCCGATCGATCCATTCAATATTTCCCCCCTTGAAGAATAAATTCCTGCATTCAAATTATATATCAGATTCACAAGTACCCTATTCTATTCATCCGGAAATTTTGGTTTGAATATTTCGTCGTTGGATCCGAGATGCTCCCTCCTTGCACCCATTACGCTCTATTCTATATGAATATCGAAATAGTCCAGAGAATTTACAAAGATCAATTATTGTCATCCCAAGAGTAAATACAAGATTATTTCTATTCCTATGGAATTATTATTTTATGAATGTGAATCCATTTTATTTTCCCTTCTTAAATTATCCTCTCATTCATGATCGTTGTCTCATAGACCTTTCCCTCAGTGAACCCATTTTCATCGAAAGATAAAACATATTATCATATTTTCTCGTCGAAATTCACTGAAAAGTATCTGGTTGTTGAAGGATCCTAAAATTCACTATGTTAGATATGGTGAAAGATATATTATAGCTATAAAAGGTAGTCATCTCCTAGTGAAAAAATGTAGATATTATCTTCTAATTTTTCGGCAATTTTATTTCCATCTTTGGTACGAACCGTATAGGTTCTGTTCTCATCAATTATCCAAGAATTGTTCTTCTTCTCCAGGTTATTTTCTAAGGGTTCGGATGAACCCTATTTTGGTTAGAAACAAAATGCCAGATGATTTATTCATTGCCAATCTTATTACCAATTAATTTGATCCAATAGTTCTAATTGTACCAATACTTTGATTATTGGCTAGAGAAAAATTTTGTGACATATCAGGACAGCCAATTAGTAAATTGTCTTGGACCAATCTAACAAATTATGATATCCTCAATCGATTTGATCAAATTTGGAGAAATATTTTTCATTACTAAAATGGATCCCTTGGTCGAGATGGTTTATATCGTATAAAGTATATACTTTCATTATCATGTGCTAAAACTTTACCCTGTAAACATAAAAGTACAATACGTGTAGTTCAGAAGGAATTAGGTCCAGAACTCTTTCAAAAGAACGAGAATTTTATTCTCTAACTTTTTTTGTTAAAAGTGGCGGCTCGTTCGCAGAGAGAATGAATTTGGCATTCAAATATTCCCCAGATAAATCCCCTAGCTAATTCTTGGCAAAAGATACAGCATCTTAAAATAGAAAACTTATTTGACCAATGAAATTCTCTTTGAGTAACTGCCTCGATTCATAATCATTTTTCTTTTTCTATCCAAGAACTAAAATTATTAGGAAATATATAAATTACATGGGGAAAGCCGTGTGCAATGAGAATTACAAGCACAGTTTGGGGAGAGATTTCTCTCTCTTACTGGTACTGAAGGAGCAGATCATCCACTCCATCCGACGAGCTCCGGGTTTGAGTCCTGGGCAACCCAGATCAAATTTCTGATAGGTACCTCTGTCCACTTATTCTGGTTCTGGATCTAATCAAGTTTTTTTTTCATATCTATCCTCATTCCAATTGATCTAACATTCCTAGAACCAATAATAAATAATTTCATGGAGTATCTAATCACGGATAGATCTATAGAGTGTGGAATATATGGATAGAATATAGAGGTATTTGAGATAGACTCTATATTCTATCCATATAGTATAGATCAGTATCTATCCCGTTGGGATAGATATTGAAATTCCATCCCAGATATTGGTTGACATTGATACGTGGATCATATTATACTGTAAAATAACAAGCCTTATGCTTGGGAGCCTCTGATGATTTTATAAATGAAGTTCTGACCATGATCGCAATTATAGAAAGACGCAAAAGCAAAAATTTATGGAGTCACTTCTGCAACTGGATCACTAGCATTGAAAACCATCTTTACATTGGATGGTTCGGTGTATTGATGATCCCTACTTTATTGACCACAACCTTTGTATTCATTATTGCTTTCATCATAGCTCCTCCATTAGATATTTATGGTATTCTTGAACCTGTTTCCGGTTCTCTTCTTTATGGAAACAATATTATCTTCGGTGTTGTTATTCCTACCTCTACAGCTATCGGTTTGCATTTCTATCCAATCTGAGAAGCAGCTTCTGTCGATGAATGGCTATACAACGGGGTGTATATTGCTATATGGGTCATGAGTGGGAGCTTAGCTTCCATATAGGTATGTGTCCTTGGATTGTTGTTGCATACTCAGCTCTTGTTACAGCTGCTACTTTCATTTTCTTGATCTACCCTATTGGTCAAGGAAGCTTCTCTGACGGTATGCCTCTAGGAATCTCTAGTACTTCAATTTCATGATTGTATTACAGGTTGAGCACAATATCCTTATGCATCTATTCCACATGTTGGGTGTAGTTGGCATATTTGGAAGCTCTCTATTCAGTGCTATTCATGGTTCTTTGGTAACTTCCAGTTTGATCAGGGAAACTACTGAGAATCAATCTGCAAATGCAGGTTACAAATTTGGTCAGGAGGAAGAAACCTACAATATTGTGGTTGCTCATGGTTATTTCGGTAAATTGATCTTCCAATATGCTAGTTTCAACAACTCCCATTCTTTACATTTATTCTTATCTACACACCTCTCCAGTTGTCCAAAATCTGCATTCTAAAAACATGTATAAAACAGGAAAATTTGCATTCTGAAAATTGGGCTGAAATACATCCCTGTATCTCCCAATTTGTAGCACCTTTGAGAAAATTGAAAGAGGTTATTATTATCTAATATGTTCTTGAAAATAACCTCTCTTAGTTTATTAAAATACTTCTCTTTTTGTCTAGAAACCGGCCTTGAAGTTGACTTCTCAAAGTCAGAAAACAGAGAAATGCTTCATATTCACTATGAAACTTTCAACAGTTTCATAGCGTTTTCTGCCTTTTTTACACTGAATTCACTATGAAAGTAGTGATTCTTGACTAAAATGACCTTTTCGAATTTAAATTCTTGGCAAATGAAAACTAACAGCAAATTATGATTGATGAGACATGATGTGACCTATATGGAGGTGATTTTGAGATGAAATGAGGGTGGTCTTGAAACTTAGGATAGGTTAAATATGAAAAAGTGAGATCTCCTATGCCAATTTGAAAAAAGGTTTAAGGAGTCCTTACCTTTTTGAGGATTGAACCGTATGACCCTGTCAAGTAATGACTCACAAAATTATGAGTGATAACAGTGGCTCCACTTGGGATGGTGTACCCCTGTGGTACACTAAAGAACCTGTAGTTCCAGTGCCATCCATCTTCTTGGAAATAAAAACTCTGAAATTTATGAAAAAATTTCCAAGCTCTTATGGCCTTCTCCTCAGGCTCAAGCTTGATTATTACTGCTAAAAAACCAAATTTGTACCTACTAAAAAGATGCTCATTCAACTTTGAGCTTATTCACACCCTCCTACCTACCCTAACAGCTGCAATCTCCATTTTTAATTCAAGCAACATGAAACTTACAATGAAGCCAGTCATTGATCTGATCTGACATTTGAACCTCTTGACTGCATTTGAACCCAAAGTAAGCATGACTATGAAATGACCAAGGCAACATGAAATGTATCTGATCCTCATAATAAAAATATAACTGGAAATCTAGATTGTATAACTCTTCCATGTAGTCAGCTATAGGATTGTAGAAGACATAATCCGTTTGATGATTCTCAAAACATCCTGTAGCTTTGGACAACTCATATATTCTTTGCTTAGCCACACAAGATTTCAGTTGTGTGCTATCAAATTGATTTTCAAAAATTGGGTATTCTTCCTCAATCTCAAAAGAGAAAGGTAGCAGCACCCTCTCTTTGTGTTCTGGAATTAAAAACTTTTAAAAAGACTGATCTTGTTCATGACAACTACAAGGTTGAATTTGATCTTCTAGAACTTCAATGTCATTTTTAATGTTCTTATCAACTTCATCCACAAATTGAATTTTATCTTCTGACTTGCACTCAAATGACTTCAAATTAGAAGACAAGGATAAAGAAAAAATTTTATCCACTTCCTCATTAGTGTAATCATTATTTGATGTAGGTTGATGCAAGGAATGACATGAAAAATAAACTTCTTCCTTTACCTGAGGATTGTAGCAATTATCTTCCAATATTTCCTCTTGTTGTTTGAAATGATTCTCATACTCCTGATGATCAAAAGGCTGACAAGTCTGCTGCAAATTTTCATCAAAGTCAGAGGATGTAACATGATTTTCATAAATAAACTTTTGTTGGGTTTAATTTTCATCCAAGAGAGAGGTTATCCTTTCTTCTTGGTTATGAAATGTATTTTCATGAGGGGCCTCTAAAATTTCATCATCTTCATAAAAATTCTCCAAATATTCAATAAACCTCACACAATGTTTACAACAGTCTTTAACCAGCAATAAGGAGGGATGACACTCTTCATACATCTCATAAAATGCAACATGGAAATCAGCAAGAGAATATAATGAACCATTTGGAAAGCTTTCGTACCATGACCATTCTTTTCCTTCTAAAGTGGCCATAAACATCTTCATGAGACAATCCTTGGGGAACTGAACCTTAAGTTTGCATACATGCATATGGAATCTAACCAAATTAAAAGCAGCATTGTCTTTCTTTTCAAATTTAAATATAGGAAGATCAGTTAACCATTCGACCTTTGGCATAGGATTTGGAAAACCAGGGATGTGGGACCAATTCATAGGAGCATACCTAGCATTTATTCTTGCAATGTAACTCATCTTGAAACTTCATCAAGCTACTGATCTTCAACCAGTGGAGTCACCTTCCAAATGATTATTTGATGTGTGGAGTCGCCAGAGCAGAAATACAGCCAATATGTGCCTTAGATTTTGCTACTCTCAGACCTTAAAACTAAAACTTTGTCGTTCTTCCCAGGGAAAATTTACACCTTCGGTCCCCGACAATGGCACCAAAATTTTACCACCAAAATATTTAACTCGATTGGTTGTTGATCAGAAAAATTCAGTGTAACTGTTTCAAACCACTTCCAACTTAAGCTTAGCCTCTTCGGTCTGAGAGGGATCTCTCACAGGTATTTTATGATATCGATTAATGATAAAGATAGATGGCTAACTCTATGAATTATGTATTGGTTTTGTATGTTTTCAGGATGAAAAGATGAAGGCTTGCTACCATTGGGCTTATGGATTCAACAAATCAATAGGTTCAGTCGCAAGGTTTCTTGACATGGAAGCAGAGGCAGATAGGGGTCTTTAACAAAGGCAATTCACTCATAGAAAATAGGTCAACACATTCATTTCATTACTAAAGGAATTTAGAGCATAGAGTTATGAATTCTAAGTAATAGCAATGAAATCTACTGCTAGTGGTTCAAAGGCAATTCACTCATTAAACATAGAAAAACATAGTCATCTCATTACTAAAGGAAGTCAGAGCATAGAGTTATGAATTCTAAGTAATAGTATTGAAATCTACTGCAAGAAGTAAAACATAATATGTAGATCAATAAAGCATTAAAAACCCCATGAGAATCTCAGGTCTGTCAAGAAAAAAACCACTATGTATTACTGAAAACACTTAATTGTATAAAGATGTAGTTTTGCCAAAAAGTATCCAACCCTTGACAAATTTGACTCTATGTCCTTTAATAGACTTGTTACATCATGAGATGATCTGCCTCCTAGCTAGATTCATCAAATTTTTTCCTAATGACACCTTTCATAAGCATAAAACATCTATTTAATGAGAAAATGACAGTTATCCTACTTGACAGTCCTTTTCCTAATATGACTCAAACTGTTCATTATTACAATAACAATCTTATCTCCTAAAAACAATTACATCTTGTCAACTATGCTTTCACATATCAAATAGGGTGTGATGGGACTCATCACTACATGACATTTTAATTGACCTCCTCTAAAACTAGAAATAAACACTGTTTTTTAGGAAAACTGGTCTTCATTTTCAACGAATGGTATGGCTGGTATTTTGTTATGAATATAATTCATAAAAAATATAATAAATATAATTATTAAATATTCAAATAAGGATTATGTAAGTATTCATTAAGTTAGTGAAAGGGCATGTCTAAAAGACATACCCAGTCACGAAATGCCACCTGCGTAGGTATATAAGCAGGGCCTCATTGTAACATTCATTTCATCATCACTTATACATTTTATACATAATACATTATTATTACAATACCTCTTGTGTATTTTACAATTAAGTCAACAAGCCTACAACTTTGTTGCTCCATTTGGTATCAGAGCGATTTCGTGTTGCGACTACCTTCTACTACTGCTAGCTACTTTTAGTTGTTACATGCGATGCCTCGAAATCGCTGCCGCTCGATGTCTTCATCAATGTCGATGGACGATTTCAACAAAAATTTGATCGATGTTGAGAGTAAGATCAATAATTCTGATGAATTCACTAAAAGATTAATCGATCTTGAGGATAAGTTTACAAGACATTCTGATGACACCAAAAAACTTCAAGACATGACAAATCAAATAGAAAGACAAATTTGGAAAAATCATAGCAAGTCCACAAACAATCATAACAAAGAAATGCAGAAGATAAACGCCATTTGGCAAAAGATTAATCTGACGCAAGAACCAGTATTTCTGAATCTTGGACATAATCAACAGAACAATTCAGCCGATTCAGAGAATTCAGAAAATAATCATGAAGAATCACTACATTCTGCAGAAGATCAAGTTATGAAAATTTCAAATTATGATGAAGGTGATCTTAAAAAAAAAGATGAGCCTACTAGCTAGGAATATGTGGAGGTAGCTGATCTTGATGCAGATGAAGATGATGTGGATGAGGACTATATTGCGAAATAGGAAGATGAACAATTTCATAAAAAAGTGGAAAAAGAAAAAGAAGAAGATATTTTGGAAGATAATTATGAAGATGACATGTTTGAGAAGAAAGAAATGGATTATAAGATAGAGGAGGATGAAAACCATGATCAAAATGATAATAATAATGCACAAAACATTACTCATTACATTACCACAATGTGAAACAAATATCTTTTCCATTCCAATGATAAGACAAGTATGGGTCTAGCCATTTCTCAAAATTGTTTAGAGAGTGTTAGTATCCCCGAAGAGTATGTTGATCAATTGGTACGAGAATTCTCTCATGACCCCACTTGTCTACCGCTTAAAAATGACCCTGCTCAGGCTCTCTACAACTGTGAGAAACTAGAGACTAATTGAGAAGCCAAACATGAAGCACTCAATCCATTCACCTCCCGGCCCTTTGACATTAGCGACGCCATTCCACGGGATGAGTTGAGGAAACAGATGTGTGGGTGCATCGTTAGCAACCCAAGCCTACAGTTCATTCTCAATTATACTAAAGTTCTGAGTGAGAGAGATATGAAAAATCTATTGAATGAATTGATTTCAGACTACCAATTTCTAATTAATTCTAAAAAGTGGAAGCTACAAGAGCACCCTCGAGTAGTAACCTTGGGAGCCCTAGAATATCCACCATGTTACAATGCACAATTTAATGTTTTGTGTTTCAGGGGTTTATCCCAAATGTCAATCATGAAAGATGACCATGAAAATGGGTGCAAAAGGAAAGAGGTGGATATCCCAGAAGCATCGGATTCTGCTCCTTCTTATTCATTTTGGGTAGGCAGTGCTCATGCCTTGCTCATCGACACCAATAAATTTGACCTCATTTTCATTTACAACAAGTTCTTGCGTCATAGTCTCCAAGACTGCGGGATCAAAATGGAAAAATCCAAAATCGTGAACATGGTCATGGTAAAGAGATTAAACTAGAATCTCCTTGCCATTAGAGAACATGGCATCGATAACTACAGGCCCAGGCTCAACGACGCACCTGTTGGTGAGAATGATCTCTACTGTTTATCCATGATAACCCTTACGTTACAATTCTTTCCAGCCCGTCTATTGTTCCCACCGCTTCCCAGATTGCTCCATCCTTCCTCGATAATCTAACACCACAGTCAAGCGCTGGCCCGACCACTGTTCAGGAGTTAGAAGTCACCAGCAACATTGCTCATTGTGAGCCATAGATCCTACATTGGAAATTGTCAGAGGGCCAAATTGTTACAGTCATGATCGTGGCAAATGCGTGCATGACAATGGGAGCACAAGTTGGAAGCCAAGCAAGAGCACCGCCACTCTTTGAGTACCGGGATAAGCCCTCTGTCTTGGTGAAATACCAACAGTCAGACCTCAGGGCATTCCCGCAGAAGAGATTCTTGAACGGGGTTGAATTTCCTGGAGCTTCGACGACCCCAACCCTTGTCACAAATATGTCGGTGTCCTCAATCCCTGCGAATTGAATAATTTTGCCTAAAAATTTGCCCATCGACTGGCTAAATAATCTGATCCACCATCCAAACCATTGTCCAGAATCCATATGCGGCCACACTCTCCACTCTGCTCGCAATCAGAAATTCTCCACCAACCATCCACAGGCCAA
This sequence comes from Pinus albicaulis, assembly GCA_034641835.2. Lineage (NCBI taxonomy): Eukaryota > Viridiplantae > Streptophyta > Pinopsida > Pinales > Pinaceae > Pinus > Pinus albicaulis. The sequence continues at coordinate 1,742,481,610 of CM076578.1, read as the reverse complement.
CAGACTATCGGGTTGTCTCTCCATTCTTGCTATTGTTTTCATTACTATGGGTCAACTAGAAACGGTTTGATCTCTAAATTTAAACCAATTTGATTTTGCATATGGTTTGATTAGTTGTTCGACTATACGTTGGATATAGTCGAGTTAGATATCGTGGACGTCAATTTTGATGGGCCAAGTAGTTGATACGACGTGTCTTTTTTAATTCGGGTCACCAAACTTGTGAATGCAGAGTAAATAGTAGCATCGGAACAGTTGGGTTCTTCCTTTTAGCTTTGATTTTTGCCTTTGTAGCAAAGTTCAGGGAGATTGGTATCTGAATATGGTAAAAATAGAAGATGTGATATAAATACACGACTCACTACGGTGCCAATATAATAAATTAACAAATCATAAAAAAAAATTATAAAGTTATTATAATCTAACTTTATTTATAAAGTTATATTATAATAAATTTTATAAAACTACTTATTAAAAATAATAATAATAATAATAATTAATATATTTAAAAAATACAAATAAATAAATAAATAAAGGGAAAATTAAAACTAGTTCCAAAAATAAGATGACAGACTTATACATGTTGAGGTACTTGCGACCAATCAGATTTATTAAAAATGACATGAGGAAATTGAAGGAAATTCTTCTAGATCAAGCTGAAGTAAATTTCCTGTAATTAAGCTTTGAGGACAAAGCTTTTGAAGAACGGGGCAATGTTATGAATATAATTCATAACAAATATAATAAATATAATTATTAAATAGTCAAGTAAGGATTATGTAAGTAGTCATTAAGTTAGTGAAAGGGCATGTCTAAAAGACATGCCCAGTCATGAAAGGCCACCTGCGTAGGTAGATAAGCAGGGCCTCATTGTAACATTCATATCATCATCACTTATACATTTTATATATAATAAATTATTATTACAATACCTCTTATGTATTTTACAATTAAGTCAACATGCCTACAGCTTTTTTGCTCCATAGTTTGTCTTCATTTTGTGGTATTTAGGTGTTGGATAACTGCTGTCATGGTCCTTTAACACTTGGATAGTATCCAGCTGTCCAAAGATGCCCAAAAACCTACTTAAAAAACACCAACATAGTACACTATGAAAGTAAGACAGTTTCGTAGCGTACTTTTGTAGCGCTGCAAAAATGCCTTTTGCCATCATCCTTTTTTATTCTTTCTTTCTTCATGTTGTTCGTTTTGCCTTGATACATCTCCCATACAAATTTCACCTCTTGAAAGCTCCCAAAACTGGTTCAAAAAGAAAAAATAAATCTAAAGTAATTTCGTAGCGTTTTGCTGTTCTTCAAGCCCAGGCACGCTACGAAACTGCTGAAAATTGTGGTTTTTTTTCCAGATTTTTGCCTTGTTTCAAAAAGGAACCTTCCAGCTGTAAAAATTTGATTTTCAACATGCCATTGACCTTTTAAAACATAAACCATTTCATCACTAAAATGACTCAGTTTTTTCTGAAAAACATAGGGTTCAGAGATAAGCTCTTTTCTGCCTATCCTTGATAGATGTTGAAAAAATGAAGGTGGTTTTTTTTGGAAAATATGTCTCTAATAAAAACCTCTCCTGGTGTTTTGAAACACGTCTCCAGCTGTCCAGAATCTGCATTCTAAAAACATGTATAAAACATGAAAATTCTGCATTCTGAAAATAGGGTTGAAAGACATCCCTGTATCTCCCAATTTGTAGCATCTTTGAGAAAAGTGAAATATTTTATTGTTATTTGATATTTTCTTTAAAATAACCTCTCTCATTTTCTCAAAATACTTCTCTATTTTCCCAGAAACATCCCTTGAAGTTGACTACTCAAAGTCAGAAAACATAGAAATGTTTCATATTCGCTACGAAACTTTCAGCAGTTTCGTAGCATTTTCTGTCTTTTTGACACTAAATTCACTACAAAAGTAGGAATTATTGGCTAAAATTACCTTTTTGGATTTAAATTCTTGGGAAATGAAAACTAACAGCAAATTATGGCTGATGAGATATGATGTGACCTATATGGAGGTGATTTGAGATGAAATGAGGGTGGTCTTGAAACTTAGGATAGATTAAATATAAAAAAATGAGATTTCCTATGCCAATTTGAAAAAAGGTTTAAGGATTCCTTACCCTTTTGAGGAGTGAACCATATGACCCTGTCAAGTAATGACTCACAAAATTATGAGTGATAACAGTGGCTCCACTTGGGATCGTGTTCCCCTGTGGTACACTAAAGAACCTGTAGTTCCAGTGCCATCCATCTTCTTCAAAATAAAACATCTGAAATTTATGAAAACTTCGCCAAGCTCTTATGGCCTTCTCCTCGGGCTCAAGCTTGACGATTAATGCTGAAAAACCAACTTTGTACGTACTGAAAAGATGCTCATTCAACTTTGAGCTTATTCACACACTCATACCTACCCTAACAGCTACAATCTCCATTTTTAATTCAAGCAACATGAAACTTCCAATGAAGCCAATCATTGATCTGATCTGACATTTGAACCTCTTAACTGTATTTGAACCCAAAGTAAGCATGATACTGAAATTACCAAGGCAACATAATATGTATCTAATCCTCATAATAAAAATATAACTAGAAATCTGGATTATAGAACTCTTCCATGTAGTTAGTTATAGGATCATAGAAGACATAATATGTTTGATGTAGTAGATCTGATAATAAAATGTATAGAAATGGAAAATATGCCCAAGAAATAACACCATTGAAGACAAAACTTCAGATCTTCATTAATATCAAAACCCTTAAGGTAGGGAAACACCATACATTCACTCCTTAAGGAAGGAGATCACTCCACAAGCCATATGCTTGCCCATACAATAATCCTTGACATCTCTCAATGGAGAGTCTCTAGCCTCTATATAGGTTTCATACATGCAATACCATGGGTAGTTACCATGGGTCTCTCAATACCATACATCCAATACAATGGGCTCATCACTTTATTCCCTAGCTACATGTGGTCCCCTACATAATGTGGGTTAACCACTTTATTTATTAACTATGGCCCAATTATTTATCATTCTTATATTATTACATCATATTATTTCCTTGGATACCTCCCTTTGTACCCTATATTATCCCCCCTAGGTATACTACATTACACCCCCCTTAAACATGTTTCGTCCCCGAAACATAAGAAGAACACAAATAATAAGATCTACTCAAAAGAGTATTCCACTGGTACCATTCACGTGCATCCAGCCATCTCAGAGAAAGTTGAATACTCGATCTGGTCGATGTCTCGCTCGCTTGAGATAGAAGTGGGTTCTGGTGGTTCTTCTGTGTTGATGTGTTGTGGGTGGATCGTCGCACCTCTCTATGTGTCATCCAGGGGTTGTTGTCCTTGTTGCTAATTCGTTGCCACCTTGCTGGTTGTTGTCTTGCTGGGTGATGCGGGTGGTGATACGTTGAAGCTTTAACTGATGGAACATCTTTCATTAATTCCTCCATTATTGGTGATGGAGTGCTGTCAGGTTCTTTTGTTGGTACTTGCTTTGATGTCTGTGTTTGGCTGTCTACCATCAAAGGCTCATCATCTGATGTGTCTGTCTCATTAGATATTTGTGCTTCTGCCTCCCCGGTCTCTGCATGGTTATTAATGCAAATATCGTGCAATGTAATTTTCTTCTTTTTATACCAGAGTTTCATGAATTTCTTTTGCACATTAAAATTGACAGTACCAATGGATTCCATCCAAGGGTGTCCCAAAACAACGTCCACATCATCCATATCTGAAGCATAAAAATCAGAATGCAACACATACTTATCCATAGAAATCTTTAAATCTTTATAAATTTGAACATCTTCATTATCAACCTGTGTGTTTTCAATATGCTTTGCTGGAACTTGCAATTTTTTTGCCAAATTCACATTGATACAATTATGCTTGCAACTAGGAATGATAGACACAATGATGTTCTCTTTCTGAATACGTCCATGAACCTGTAATATGGAAATATTAGTAGAAAATAAGTCTTTATGGCTCTTACTATCCTTCTTTCCGGCTTGTGACCACTTGTCCAAAAGGACTTTTTCAAGTTGTTTCTCGGGAAGTTCCCTCACTGAGCTGTCAAGTGAGGTCCACCATTCATTTGCCTCATCTTCCATATCGAGCCATATGGAGCTTATCCAAAAATTTTGGTAGTGATCCTTGTGATATTGTAAAAAATCTTCAATAGTAGGACCATCATATTTTCCTGTAAACTTCATCTTGCGAGAATCCATAAAGTAAGGGTTTTGAAGAAAATCACTTACTTTGGCAAAAATTTAAAATGGACATTACTCGGTCAATATAACTCAGAATCCTTAATATAACCTGTTTTCAAAAATGGAATAGCCATTCTGCATCTAACCATATTGCTGAAATCCCGATCTAGGCACTCTGGAAACACAGATTTGCGCTGCAACTGCCTCGGCGTCACAAAATTTCTGAAAAAATGGCTGATTTTAAATCAGTGATAACTCCCTCCTCCGGACTCCGATTTGACCGATTTTTTTTTTGAAATCGGGTGATTTTTCAAGGGAAGCTCAGATATATAATTGGTTGTCTGAAATTTTGCACCAGAATCTACTAAAACGTCAGGAGAGCCGCCGTACAGAAATTGCCGTCAGAAACATTTCTGCCACATAGCTGAATTTAGATCAGCGATATCACCCTCATCCGGACTCCGATTCGACGGATGTTTTTTTTGAAATTGGGTATTTTTCGATAAGGAATCCAGATCTAATATTTATTTCTGAAAATTTTTCACCAAATTTTCCAGATCTGCTCTACAAACTCGCCGCCCAAAAATTTCCTGCAAAAAATGAAAAAACAAATCTCCAAACTCTGCCCAAGAAAGTGCTCTGATACCACTTGTAGTAGATCTGATAATAAAATGTATAGAAATGGAAAATATGCCCAAGAAATAACACCATTGAAGACAAAACTTCAGATCTTCATTAATATCAAAACCCTTAAGGTAGGGAAACACCATACATTCACTCCTTAAGGAAGGAGATCACTCCACAAGCCATATGCTAGCCAATACCATAATCCTTGACATCCCTCAATGGAGAGTCTCTAGCCTCTATATAGGTTTCATACATGCAATACCATGGGTAGTTACCATGGGTCTCTCAATACCATACATCCAATACAATTGGCTCATCACTTTATTCCCTAGCTACATGTGGTCCCTTACATAATGTGGGTTAACCACTTTATTTATTAACTATGGCCCAATTATTTATCATTATTATATTATTACATCATATTATTTCCTTGGATACCTCCCTTTGTACCCTATATTATCCCCCCTAGGTATACTACATTTGATGATTCTCAAAACATCCTGCAACTTTGGACAACTCATATATGCTTTGCTCAGCCACACAAGATTTCAGTTGTGTGTTATCAAACTGATTTTCAAACTGATTTTCAAAAATAGGGTATTCTTACTCAATCTCAAAAGAGAAAGGTAGCAGCACCCTCTCTTTGTGTTATGGCATTAAAAACTTTTGAAAAGACTGATCTTGATCATGAAGTCTATAAGATTAAATTTTATCTTCTAGAACTTCAATGTCCTTTTCAATGTTTTTAGCAACTTCATCCACAAATTGAATCTTATCTTCTGACTGGCACTCAAATGACTTCAGATTAGAAGACAAGGATAAAGAAAAATTTTCATCCACTTCCTCATTAGTGTAATCATTATTTGATGTAGGCTGATGCAAGTAATGACATGAAAATAAACTTCTTCCTTTACTTGAGGATTGTAGCAATTATCTTCCAATATTTCCTCTTTTTTTCTGAAATGATTATCATACTCCTAATGATCAAAAGGCTGACAAGTGTGCTGCAACTTTTCATCAAACTCAGAGGATGTAACATGATTTTCATAAATAAACTCCTACTGGGTTTCATTTTCATCTAAGAGATAGGCTATCCTTTCTTCTTGGTGATGAAATGGATTGTCATGAAGGGCCTCTAAAATTTCATCATCCATAAACTCATCATATTCATAAAAATTTTCCAAATATTCAATAAAACTCACACAATGTTTACAACAGTCTTTGACCAGCAATGAGGTATGAAACTCTTTATACATATCATAAAATGCAACATTCAGAAATAGAATATAATGAACCATTTGGAAAAATTTCTTACTTTGACCATGCTTTTCCTTCTAAAGTGGCCATAAACATCTTCATGAGACAATCCTCAAGGAACTTAACCTTAAGTTTGCATATATGCATATGGAATCTAACCAAATGAAGAGAAGCATTGTCTTTCATTTCATCTTTAAATATAGGAAGATCAGTTAAGCATTCGACCTTGGCATAGGATTTGGAAAACCAAGGATGTGAGACCGATTCATAGGGGCATAACTGGCATTTATTCTTGCAATGGAACTCATCTTGAAACTTCATCAAGTTACTAATCTTCAAGCAGTGGAGTCACCTTCCAAATGATTATTTGATATGTGGAGTTGCCAGAGCAGAAATACAGCCAATATGTGCCTAAGTGTCTGCTACTCTCAGACCTTAGAACTGAAACTTTGTCATTTTTCCCAGGGAAAATTTACACCTTCGATCCCTGGCAACGGCGTCAAAATTTTATCACCAAAATTGTACTTGATTGGCTGCAGATCAGACAAATTCAGTGTAACTGTTTCAAACCACTTCGAACTTACGCTGAGCCTCTTCAGCCTGAGAGGGCTCTCTCACAGGTAGTTTATGATATCAGTTAATGATAAAGATAGATGGCTAACTCTATGAATTATGTATTGGTTTTGTATGTTTGCAAGTTGAAAAGATGAAGGCTTGCTACGATTGGGCTTATGGAGTCAACAAATCAATAGGTTCAATGGAAAGTTTTCTTGACATGGAAGCTGAGGCAGATAGGGTATTTAACAAAGGAAATTCACTCATAGAACATAGGTCAACATAGTAATTTCATTACTAAAGGATGTCAAAGAATAGTTATGAATTCTGAGTAATAGCAATGAAATCTATTGCTAGTGGTTCAAAGGCAATTCACTCATAGAACACAAAAAAACACAGTCATCTCATTACTAAAGGAAGTCAGAGCATAGAGTTATGAATTCTGAGGAATAGCAATGAAATATACTGCAAGTAGTAAAAAATAATATGTAGATCAATAAAGCATTAAAAACCCCATGATAATCTTAGGTCTTTCAAGAATAAAACCACTATGTATTACTGAAATCAGTGAATTACATAAAGTAACAGTTTTGCCAGAAATTCTCCAACCATTGACAAATTCGACTCTCTACCCTTTAATAAACTTGTTACATCATGAGACGATCTGCCTCCTGGCTAGATTCATTGAATTTTCACCTAATGACACCTTGCATAACCATAAAACATCTATTTAATGAGAAAATGATAGTTATCCTACTTGATAGTCCTTTTCGTAATAGGACTCAAACTGTTCATTATTATAATAACAAATTTATCTCCTAAAAACAATTAAATTTTGACAACTGTGCTTTCACATATTTGAATAGGGTGTGATGGGACTCATCACTACATGAAATTTTAATTAACCTCCTCTAAAACTGGAAATAAACCCTATTTTTTAGGAAAACTGGTCTTCATCTTCAACAAATGGTATGGTTGGTAGTTTGTCTTCATTTCATGGTATTTAAGTGTTGGATAACTGTTTTCATGGTCCTTTAACACTTATATAGTATCCATCTATCCAAATATTCCCAAAAACATGCTTAAAAAACTCCAACACAATACGCTACGAAAGTAAGACAATTTCATAGCGTACTTTCGTAGCACTGCAAAAATGCCTTTTGCCATCATCCTTTTTTATCGTTTCTTTCTTCATGGTGTTCATTCTACCTTGATACATCTCCCATACAAATTTCACCTCTTTAAAGCTCCCAAAACTAGTTCAAAAATCAAAAAGAAAGCTACAGTAGTTTCGTATCATTTTGTTGTTCTTCAAGCCTAGGCACGCTATGAAACTACTAAAAACTGTGGTTTTTTTCCAGATTTTTTCCTTTTTTCAAAAAGGAACCTTCCAGCTGTAAAAATTTGATTTTAAACATGCCATTGACTTTTCAAAATATAAACCAACTCAGCCTAAGGGTCTTGAGGTGTTTCTTCTTCAAAAAACATCCTTTTCACCTTTAGCAAGTCTTTTCATCACTAAAATGACTATGTTTTTCTAAAAACATAGGGTTCAGAGATAAGCTTTTTTATCCTTATCCTCGATAGATATTGAAAGATTGAAAGAGGTTTTTTTAGCCCAATATGTCTTGATGAAAAAAATCTCCTTGTGTTTTGAAACACATCTCCACCTGTCCAGAATCTACATTCTAAAAACATGTATAAAACAGGAAAATTCGGCATTTTGAAAATAGGGTTGAAAGACATCCATGTATCTCCCAATGTGTAACACCTTTGAGAAAAGTGAAATAGGTTATTTTTATTTGATATGTTCTTGAAAATAACCTCTCTCAAGTTCTTAAAATACTTTTCTTTTTTCCGACAAACCACCCCTTCAAGTTGACTACTCAAAGTCAGAAAATAGAGAAATGCTTCATATTCACTATGAAACTTTCAGTAGTTTCGTAGCATTTTCTGCCTTTTTTACACTAAATTCGCTATGAAAGTAGGGATTCTTGACTAGAATGACCTTTTCAGATTTAAATTCTTGGGAAATGAAAAATAACAGCAAACTATGACTGATAAGACATGATGTGATTTATATGGAGGTGATTTTGAGATGAAATGAGGGTGGTCTTAAAACTTAGGATAGGTTAAATATGAAAAAATGAGATTCCTATGCCAATTTGAAAAAGGGTTTAAGGAGTTCTTACCCTTTTTAGGAGTGAACCGTATGACCCTGTCGAGTAATGACTCACAAAATTATGAGTGATAACAACAAGGATCTGATAACTTGGATACTACAAATGGATCAATACTTTGAGCTCCATAATACACAAAACACGCAAAAGGTATGCATTGAACCTTTATGTTTAGAAGAAAATTAGTTTGTATGGTATCAATGGCTTTTTTTGCATAAACCATTGGTCACTTGGTCAATTTTTACAAAGGAAATGATAGCACATTATGAGGATACAAATAGCAACACCTTCTTTAGCCAATTGATAAATCTCAAACAAAAGGGTTCAATGATGGAGCACATTGAGGACTTCCAAAAATTGAATATAATGGTAAATAATATTCCATAGGAACATAGGATTGATGTTTTCATTGGGACTCTAAAGGATGAAATCCAACATGATGTTCTCCTTTGGGAACTTGATACATTGGAGAAGGCGTTCAGGTTTTCAAGAAAAATTATGTCGAAAAGGAAGCCTGCCACTCACAACTATAAAGATGGAAGTGCTGCTACTCCTAGACTTCCACAACCTACAAGGTTGGCACAACAACAATTGGAAGAAAAAATAGCAAAAGGTCTTTGCTATAGTTGTGATAGAAAATACACTAAAGGTCATAAGTGTGCTGAGAAAAAAATATTTTACATAGATTGTGAAGAGGAGGAAGAAAAGGAACAAGAAACTCCAAAAAAAGAAGATATACATCAGGAACCAACTCTAGTGGAATAATAAATGAATCCGACCATATCCTGTAATGCATTGGAAGGAATTATCACTACTCAAAATCTCAAGATAGAAGGACATATCAAGAATAAAAATGCAATAGTGCTTATTGATTCGGGCAGTGCACATAATTTTATTCATTGTAAGGTAGCCAAGGAATTGAATTGCTTCCTATACCCATCGCCAGAGTGTCAAGTGATGGTGGAAAATGTAGGAACTATAAATTTCTCTGGAGAGTGCCATAATATAAATCTAACCATGGGGGATTATGTATTGAATATTCCAATGGATGGTTCTGTTGTTGTACTAGGAGTACAATGGTTACAATCTTTGGGGACATTGGCAATGTGAAATATGGGAAATATAATAAGCTCTAATGTCATGACAAGGCTTCTAAGAAATAAAAATGAAGCGTCATTACACAATTATGCTCATCAGAAGTTCCAACATCAAAATCAAATATTTCTCCAGATCTCCAAAAATTCTTGGACAATCATTCCAAGGTGTTTGAAACTCCCAAAGGACTCCCACCTATTCGTGATCATGATCATGCTATTCATTTGATTCCAGGAATTGTTCCTCCAAACATCAAGCCTTACAGATATCCTTATTTCCAAAAGAGCGAAATTGAACGTATGATTACAGAAATGTTAGAGGCTGGTATAATTCAACCTAGTCAAAGTTCTTTCGCTGCTCTAGTAGTATTGGTGCTCAAGAAGGATGGATCATGAAACATGTGTCTGGATTATAGGGATCTCAATAATCTCACTATTAAAGATAAATTTCCCATTCCTGTGATTTACAAATTATTATATGAATTACATGGAGAAATTTATTTCACCAAGTTGGATTTCTATTCAGGATATAATCAAATTAGAATGAAGACTAAAGACATTCTGAAAACAGCATTTCTAACTTATGACGTTCATTATGAATTTTTGGTCATGCCTTTTGGCATTTTCAATGCACTTTCTACATTTCAAGGGTTGATGAATTCAATTTTCAAACCCTTCCTTACAAAAATTGTGCTAGTATTTTTTGATGATATACTAATCTACAGCAGGTCTTGGAAGGATCATATTCAACATGTTGATAGGGTGCTAAAACTATTGGAGGAGAAAAAATTATATTCAAAAACCTCCAAATGTTTCTCTAGAGTATAAGATTTGGAATATGTGGGTCATATTGTATCTCAGGAGGGTGTTAAGGTAGACTGTACAAATTTTATAGTCATTAAGGAATGGAAATTCCCCACAACCATAAATTAGTTGCGAGGATTTCTCTGGTTAGCAGGGTATTATCACAAGTTTGTTAGGAATTATGGGAAAATAGCAGCACCTCTAACAACATTATTGAAAATATATGCATTTTCATGAACTCCTAAAGAAACTAAGGCCTTTGAACATATTAAAGAGGCAATGTGCCAAGCACCGGTCTTAGCTATGCCAGACTTCACAAAAACTTTTATTGTGGAATATGATGCCTCAAGAAATGGAATTGGTGTTGTTTTAATGCAAGAAGGAAGACCCATTGCTTTTGAAAGTTGTCCAATTAAAGGAAAGTATTTACAGAAAGCTACTTATGAGAAGGAAATATTGACAATGATACATGCACTAAAGAAATGGCGTCCTTAACTAATGGGAAGACACTTCAAGGTAAAAAGTGATCATGATAGTCTTAAATACTTTTTGGAACAAAGAATATGTTTAGAAGAGTAGAAAAAATGGGTCACAAAGATGTTGGGTTATGACTTTGAAATCATATACAAAAAAGGGAAGCTAAATGTTGTTGCAGATACACTCTCAAGAAATGATGAGGATGTGGAAGCATTGCTTTGTGACATTTCTATTATCCAACCAAATTGGATAACCGAAGCAAGGGAGGAATGGAAGAATGATGAAGAAGTATGAACACTCATTCAAAAGTTGCAGCAAGATCCCAGTAAATCTGATACATTTATTTGGAAAAATGATACCTTATGGTACAAAGTTTGCTTATATATTTCTAAGAATTCCAAACTAAAACAAAAGATACTTTTGGAATTGCACACCTCTCCATTAGGACACTCGATAATTCTAAAAACTTACCATAGGGTGAAGAAAAAAAAAATTGGGATGGCCTTAAATCTGATATTCAAAAGTTTGTGGTAGAATGTTTGGTTTTCCAACAAAATAAAGTTGATAAAATTAAGACCTCGGGTCTGCTATAGTATTTATCCATTCCAAATAAATGTTGGGAGGTTTCAATGGATTTTAACATAGGTTTACCTAAGTCCTAAGGAAAGAGTGTCATCATGGTGTTATTTGATAGGCTTACCAATTATGCACACTTTTGTGCATTATCTCATCCATTTAAAGTGAGTATAGTTGCTACTGTATTTATGAAAACAATTCAAAATATACATGGAAACCCAAAGATTATTGTAAGTGATAGAGATCCCATTTTCACTGGAAGTTTTTGGACGGAATTATTTTCTTGTTTGGGTACTCAACTAGCTCATAGCTCATCTTATCATCCTCAATCCGATGGGGAAATTGAGATAGTGAACAAAATTTTGGAAGGATATCTCTATTGTGCCGTATCTAATAAACAAACACAATGGGTCAATTGGTTACCTCCGATTGAATGGTAGTATAACACTTCCTTCCACATGGCAGCAAAAATGACCCCATTTATGGCAATTTATGGATATCATATGTCGTCCATCACATCATCTTTAAGATAAAATTCTAAGGTTAAAGCAGTGGAATATCACATCGAGCATTAACAAAAAGTTCTCCAACTCTTAAAGGATAACCTAAATTTGGCACAGAATCGAATGAAACAACAAGCAGATCAAAATCGCAATGAGAGAAGTTTTTATGTAGGCAACTAGGTATTTTTATGGCTACAACCATACAAAAAAATTTCCATCAAGCAAGCTAAGAAGGATAATAAATTATCACCAAAGTACTATGTTCCTTACAAGGTGTTACAAAAGATTGGTGCTATGGAATACAAATTGGAGCTTCTTGCATCTTCCCGAGTGCACACAGTTTTCCATGTTTCATGCTTAAAGAAGGTTATAGGTGAAAAACTTCTAGTTCAAACAATATTTCCAGAACTTGATGAGGAGGTAAAAAAACATATTAAAACCTGAAGCAGCCATGGAAACAAGAACTCGACAGCTATGAAATTGATCAATTTCAGAGTATCTCATCAAGTGGAAGAACTTGCCCACTAAAGATTCCACATGGGAGGATGAGAATTTTATATAGAAGCATCCATAACTACTCAATCATTGAGGACAACACTTTTTTGAATGAGAGGGGTATGTTAGGGCCCTATATTACTAGTGTAGTCCCTTATTGTTGTTAGTTTAGCCCCTTTATTGTTATTTTTGTACCCCTGTAGTCCCCATATTATTATTATTGTGCCCTTACATTATTATTGTTAGGTTGGCTATGATTATATTGTGACCCCATGGACTCCTATATATAGAATGGAGGTTTTTTCATTTGTATCATCAAAGAATTGTTCATTTATGTAATGTAAAGGAGGTTTCCCCCTTGAAGTGGTTGATTTCTAAGGCATTGATCTCTCTTTTATTCTATTTTGGGAGATGGTTTCATAACAAGGTTCCTAATAAGGGTAGAGGTTGACAACATTAAATATAGGGTAAATTCCTATATCTGGAGGCAATTCTATCTCGTAAGGGCCAATCTTTTTCAACTTCAGCTCATTGTACTCATGCTTTGGGAACCTTTCCTTCATTAAATAAGCTAAAACCATATCCCCAACTTCAAAATTCACCTTTCTTCGCTATATATCATCCCTCGTCTTATATTTAAGACTAATTTCTTTTATTTTCTCTTTAACTTTCCCATGGATCATTTGCATTGTTGTAACGAACTCCTCTACATCTGCACTTTTATTTTCTCCTTTTCTCGAATTTATAAGTTTAAAAATACCTCTCGAATGCATACCATACACAATCTGAAATGGAATTTTTCATGTGCTCCTATAAGGAGAATAATTATAGGAAAATTTAGCTTATGTAATAACTCGATCCCATTGTTTATTATGTTCATACAGTAGGCACCTCAGTAAATTTCCCATACTTTTATTGACCACTTTTGGGGATCATAGGTTGAGTTGTAGGTCAGGTTTGTCCCCAATTTATTCCATAAATTTCTCCAAAAATGTCCAACAAACTTTGTATCTCGGTTTGAGACAATGCTCCTAAGCAATACATGTAGTCTCACCACTTCCCGGATATATATATATATATATATATATATATATGTGTGTGTGTGTGTGTGTGTGTGTGTGTGTGTGTGTGTGTGTGTGTGTGTGAGAAGCACAATTTGTTTCGAAACAAGGTATGAAATGCGCCATTTTAGAAAACCTATCCACCACTACAAAAATTGATTCATGGCTTCTCTAATTTCTAATTAAACCCAGAACAAACTCCATACTAATGGCTTCCCACAATTTGTTTGGTATGTAAAGTGGTTGATATAGCCCTACATTTTGTTGTCTCCATTTAGCATGTTACAAATTCTACATCTGTCCATGAAACTTTTGAAATATTCCTTCATACCCGGCCAATAATGAAAATATATTAATTGTGCTTATGTATTTTCATGGCCAAAATGGTCAGCAATCCCTCCAATGTGTTTCTCTTTCAGTAATGTATCTCTCATTGATCCTCTTGGAATACATGGCATGTTTCCTTTGAACAACAATCCATCCTAAACTAAATATTCAAGCCATGGTCTTCGATATCTGATCGCAGGGTTTTCACAGACTTCGTAAATTTCCTTAAAACCAGTATCTTCTTTGTATGACTCTTGGATATGCTCATATCCTAGAGTGTTAACTTGGAACTCCTACAGAATTAAAAATCTCTTGCTCAAACCATTAGCAACTTTGTTAGCACTTTCATTAATATGCTTTAAAACAAAAGAAAAATTATGCATGTACTCAACCCATTTGGCATGCCTTTGGTTTAGCTTGTCTTGTTTGTTGATAAATTGCAATGCATGGTTATCTGTGTACATAATAAATTCCTTGGGCATAGGATAATTCCTAAAATTCTTGAGAGATTGTATTATTGCATAAAACTCCTTGTCATGAGTAGTGTTGTAGCTAAGTCTGGCACAAAAAAATGTCAAATATCTTGAAAGACAACTGAAATATGAAACCAAATTTGTAGAGAAAATTCATGCTCGATATGTTTTCAAATTTAAATAAAGGCATGAAAAGGTCATGATAAAAAATAAAAAATAAAAAATAAAAAAATAAAATAAAAATCTCTCCCTAGAACAAGAGAAAATTGTCTTGATTAAAATTTAATATAGAGACACATCAACAAGGTTCTTTAGTGCCTCCATTACATAGGTAGGCCTACTTTTTTGGAGTCATTGCTTGATTTTGGAATGCAATACAGTTTAGTGTTAAAAGAGACTTCACTAATTTGAGTGAGTATGGTATCGAAAAGCATTATGGTATTGGTATGGACCATTATATTTCTTGTGTTTTATAGTCAGATGTGGGATTAGAGGAGTCATGATTTGAGATGGTTAAGGGAGGCGAACAAAATATTGATAAATTATTTGAAATTTATCCTAGTTTTCATCACTACTAAGCTTATGGGCATTGCTTCTTTTTGTGCTTCCTTGAGATTTTTGCTTGCAAATTTCATCTTCAACTACTATTTCCAAATCAAAAATATGACCTCTCCAACAATTTGGTTAGATATTTCTTTAGATCAGTCTTGAGTTAGCAAAAAATTGTTGAGAAAAGAAGCAAAAATGTTCTTGTTTATTAGGAATTTTAATATAATATATGAAGAGAAATGCAGTGACGAAAGGATTTAAATTTGTGGAGATAACTTTGTAGAAGCAAAATGTTGGCATAATGTTGTTGGTCTATACGCCCAAGATAATTGTGTGTCTAAGTGCCTAGATGCATGTTTAAAGGGGAAATTATTTGTGATAAGGATTGGAATTTATTGAAGTATGGAAAGAAACATAGTTGCAATTCTAATTGTGAAAGATGTCATGGGTGTGAAATGACAAAAGTTGAAACTCACCATCTTAAGAGAAGTGAAACATGTTATGATGAAATTTGTGAATTTTCTTCCATCCTTGGATGTAATTATATTTTTTTTTCTTGAGCAGCGATCACATACATAAAAAAATGCAAGCATCTGCAATCCATAAATTTCGAGCTCAATTTCAAGAAACAGATCAAAATTTCAAAAATACGCGATACGGGTTTTTAGAAAAATACCCTCAATTAAATTCCTCGGGAGTAGTTTACAAAAATTAGGGGAGGTTTCATATGTTTCGCTAGTTCTTTCAAGGAATTGTTTTTTCAAAAAACTTCCTGCAAATTGGGGATGACTTATTTTTGTTGGAATTCGATCTTGAAAATTTATTTCTAGGATAAAATTTGAAGTTCAAGATTATTGCAGTGGAATAAAATATCGCATTAGCTAATCAATTGATAAATGAAAACATTGTCTGAATTCACTATGAGTGACTAACCATGGAGAAGTCTGGAATCAATCATATCAAATCCCAAGAACGAACACAGTTTATTTTTTTGCCCTGCATCCTTCGACACCCAAAAAAAAATTAAAACACATGGAATGAATGGCATTATTGAGATAATCTCGGTATATCTATCAATGGAGATACTAGTAACTCAGTAAATGATATTTTTTGCCACATTTCTGAATTTAGAGGTAGAAACCTTTGCAGTTTCAATTTTTTCAGAATCTGGCTCAGAGTATTTACATACCAAGTCATAGAATGTTGAACCGAGATTGGAGGTAGGAGACAGTTTCATGAAAAAATATCTAACTATTTATATGATTTCTGATAACGACTTTCCCAGTGAAAGCACGGTGCTCGAAACCATAATTCCTACAAATGATAGCATTACCCAATATTCCTCTTTTCCCATTGCTTCTGATGTTCCAAAATCAACAAGGGAGATAAAATAATTTATCCCAAGCAATGAAGTTTCCTTAGTGTCTGAAACAATAACAAGTGTAGTTGTTACAGACAGTAGTGAAACTTTTGTAGCACAAACAACGAGTGAAAGTGGGCTTAATGAAAAAATGATTATGGGACTAGGATATACAATCGGAATGTTTTAGTTGCAAACCATATCACAAATAGTTCAAACAGTGGCACTCGTTTCAATTTCATGGAAATAATTATGCAATCATGTATATGGGGTTGTACTTGATTTGTTTAAAGATAATATCAGTACTATGTTGTCATCACAAAAATTCAACAAGTGAGGAGTAAATATATACATTTAATTTCTACTCAGCAAATCAATGGTTGATTATGTATTTTATTCACATTGATGAAATCTCGGTAGCACAAATTGCATGGAATTTATGCACATAGGTGTTCCCGGAGTGGATTCAGCCTAGCTGCTCATCCCAAGATCAGTAGTTAATATTCATTACGACATCACACATCCTCCATTCCAGAAACAGCATAAGTGCTCCAGTAAATTGTTTATGGTTTCGCTTAATCATATGTGGAAGACAAATCCTGGGTTTCGCTTGGATTGCCTATTGGGAAAATTTGGTTACATGGTTATATTATTTAATTCATGGAAACAAAAGGCTCAACAATTTCAACAATTTCAACAATTTCTTACTTTTTATATTAAATATTATAAATTTTATTACACGTGTGATATTTAAAAATATCATATTTATTGTAAAAATCATGTTGAACAGTTGTATAACTATTTCAAAATCAGTTTTGTAACCAATCTTGAAAAGTTAGGGCTAGGAGCAGGAATAAAAGACCAGAAATTAGATATTAGAGGGGTTTGGAAGGGGAGAGTACATGATTCATGATTAGAATTTATTTTGATTTCAGTAGTGAGTATATTACAAGCATTGTTTTCTTTTAATATTTTTTATTTCATATTTGTTTTTCCTTTTTGGAATGATGTATGATGCAACAGGATATTTCAATTTAAGCTCATGAATTTACTTGTGTACTCATATGTTTTAAGTTCGAAGTCTTTAATGAGCGCTCCAAATTCTAAAATCCCATTCATATTTTCCTTATCCATCCACCATTATCTCTACAGAGTTGAAGCACATATTCTTAACTACCTATGCCAAAGCTCTGTCTCCTTCATTTTCTTCTATGCATCTTTAATTTAAGGCTTTGTAACACCCATATTTTCTGTCCATTTTGGTTCAAATACTAGGTTTCTTGAATTATCCAATTCATTACAAGATTCATGGCATGTCCCTCCAACCACAATTTCTAAAAAAATTATTGATCTCAAGATATCTCGAGCATGGGTTCCCCACAGCGAGTAACTATCTCCTGAGAGTTACAACAAGTAGAATACTTCTATTTGGCCTCATTCAATTTCTCACTGAAATATGCAATTGGTTTATCATCCTAGTTAAGGAAAGCTCCAATCAATGTTCCATTTGCATCACATTGTACCTGAAAGGGCTTCTAGAAATCAGAAAAAACTAAAATAAGTTTCTAAGTGATTTTCTTCCTCAGCAATTGGAATGTATCTTATGTATTTGTTGTTCATCTAAATTGTTGTTGTTCCTTTTTAACTGTCTCCACCATTGGTGCACAAATGCAGCTAAAACTTTGAATATTTTTTTGTAAAAGTTGGTCAGTCCATTAAAGCTTATCACCCCATGTATGTTGGTTAGGGAAGGCCAATTTTTAATGGTTTTTACCTTCTTAGGGTCCATTTTTATCCCTTCACTAGAAATTATAATTCCTAAATAAACTAACCCCATTTTTATAAAATAGCACTTCTTCAGATTTATCAGAAGTTTTTCCTGTTGCGGCTTCTTTAATACTAGATTTTGAAATATGATATGTTCTTCCTTGGTTTTTCTATACACTAGGATATCATCCAAATAAACAATCACAAACTTACCAATAAACTCTTTGAGAACTTCATTCATGACCCTTGTAAAATTGTTGGGTGCATTGGTGAAGCCAAAAGGCGTAACCATCCATCATACAAGCCATCATTGGTTTTGAAGGTTGTCTTCCACTTTTCCCTTTCTCTCATTTGAATATGATTATACTCACTCTTTAAATATATTTTATAAAAATATCAGGCACCACTAAGACAATCCATCATTTTTTCCATGCGGAGTAAAGGGAATATATACCTGATAGTTATATTGTTAATAAATCTGGAATCGATGCACATTCTCTAGCCTACATATTTTTTGGGGCTCAAGATAGATGGCACAGCACAAGGGCTTAATATCTCTCTGATCAACCCTTTTTCCAACATATTGTGGAATTGTTTTCTGATTTCTTCATTTTCTGTACGGGTCATTGTATATGATGCCTTGTCAGGTAAACTAGCTCCTAGAATTAAATCTATATAATGGCTAATGCTTCTTACAGGAAGAAAAGCATTTGGAAACTCATCGAAAATAACATCAACAAATTCATCTAATAATGATTGAATTTCAGTAGGAAACTCATTCTTATTTTTGTGTGTAAGGACAATTCAAGGCTTACAAATTATAGAAAACTACACCTCCTCTTCTCGCTTGACTTGTTGTAGCATCTCATTTCTGGTCATCATTAATACACTAAGACATGTGTCCTCTTTGGATATTTTCTCTTCCAATGGTAACAACATGTTCCTATAGTTGTCCTTCTCGAAAGAGTAGGTGTTATTTCTCCCATCGTGAATAGCACCTTTGTCATATTTCCACAACTTGCCTAATAATACATGGAAAAGGTACATAGGCATGATGTCACACAACACTTTGTCCTTGTAGCTGCCAATTTGGAATTCCACCTTAATTTTTCCATTAACCAAAATATGATGTCCCTTTTGCAGCCATGTCACCTGATATGGAATGGGATGTTTCATCCTTTTTAGCGCCAATTTATCCACCATTTCAATCGAAACTAAATTTCCAATGTTTCCATTATCAATAATTACCTTGTAGCACTTTCCCTTGGACTTACAGAATGCCTAAATAAATTCCTCTCCTTTTCTAGCTCTTGTTTCTCTTTCTCTCCTTTGATTAAAATCCTCTTTATCATTAGAGACTCACCCTACTCAGGTATTTCCTCTTTTGATTTTTTTTTACAACCCCATCCCTAGCTTATGCAACATGATCTCCTCTTTGGCCTGCTGATTATTTTCATGGTAGTTCCACGACAGATGGCATGTCTTTCCACATATGTAGCATCTAACTTCTATGTCTTTTCCTCTGCCTCTTGGGAAAAATATTCCACCCCTTGACTCTCCTCTTCTTGGAGATTGACTGCTTGAACTCCCAACTTCTTCTCTTAGAGTATGGGCTCTTCCCATATTAGGATACCCCTTCCCTCTAGTTAGAATCCTTCCTTTGTTGTGTTGGATCTACTTCCTCGCCAACTTTTCTTCTACCCTTAGTGCTGCCTGATAGGCATCCTCCATAGACTTCAAGGGTAAGAGGTTGATTTCATTTTGAATTTAAAATATTAGGCCATTTATGTACCTAGCCACCTTCTCCACACCTTCTTCAATGTGTCCTTCTCTTATATTCATCCTATAGAACTCCTTTGTATATTCTTTGACCTTCATGGATTTTTACCTCAAATTTTGTAGTTGCCTGAACAAATTTAACGAGTAATCCTTGACCTTAAATTTTCTCTTAAAATTCAACCACCATCCTATCCCAGGTTTTCAGTTTTAATTTTCTTTTCTTTCTTCAATTTTCCTACCATTCACCCCACCATAGTATTGCATGTCCTCTTAACCTAGTCATAGAATACTTGACCTTCTAGTCATCCTCAGCATCCTCATCGTCAAAATAATTTTCCAAAGTGATAATAAAATATAGAAACTCTTCCACATTCAAATTTATGTCATATATTGACAGTTCATTCTTTGTTTTGGACCTGACCTTGCTGACCAGCTTAAAAAAAAAAAAAATCATCTAGCACATCTCTTCCTTGAGTTATTTCTAACTCTTCCTCGGAACCTATATCCTCTTCTTAGTGATGTCTCCTGCATCAGTTTCTCGTCTCTAAGTCGTTTCCATGACCTTCATCCTTGCTTAGATACACCTCATCTCCAAAATTCATTCATCACCCATTCCATTCCCTTCTTAGCTTCCTCTTTTGGGTGGCATATCAGCAGCACACACTAAACAGATCCATCAAATTCACTTGCAGTTGCAAGTTTTCTCAAAGCTCAAAAGTACATTATGATACCACAATAACGCATCGTGTGTGGTCAATTATTCCTCTACGTTAAACCCACATTGTTAGGTCCCTATAATACTAGTGTAGCCCCCTTATTGTTATTGTTTTGCCCCATAGAATCCCACTATTATTATTAGTATCCCCTTACATTATTATTGTTAGGTAGGCTCAGATTATATTATGACCCCTTAGACTCATATATATGAAGGAGGTATTTCCATTTGTATCATTCAATAATTTTTCATTTGTGTGATATAAAGGAGGTTTCCCCATCGAAGAGCATAATTTTCAAGTTTTTGATCTATTTTCTCTTATGTTTGTAATATGGTTGCATAAAATTTGGTATCGGAGCTTTGGATTCTAAGGTTTTTTTACTTCAAATAGGTCATCTTGGAATTTTCCCTATAACTTTTCTTATACAAGGTTTCAGAAGATAAAATTTCGACCATAGGGAGCCAAAATATTTTTAAACTTCATGTAGAAATTTTAGATATTGTTTCACAAAAATTTTCCGAGATATGGTCTAAGGAAATTAGCGTCTTTGCAGGATCTGAAATTCAGTATCAAACATGCGACCTATGGAAAATCGTCATAACTTTATCATCGAGCATTGGATTTGAATTTTGTAAAAATTTACTGAAAAATAATGGACTTTAGCTTCTCGGGTATCAATTTTAGGGCCAAATTATCAAATAGTTACATGTGGCATTCTGTATAAGTTCGCTCTACTGAACCAGTCCATAATTAGGCCATCGTGGGAGATTTGGCATAATTTTATCTTGAAGAATCCAATCTTGGTATGAATTTTGGAATTGGAAAGAAAACACATAGGGATACCAAAGGACATAATTTCAAACCTTGGGAGGAAAAAATTACACTGATACAATAGTTTCAAGATTGAGCACCTAAAAGCGATAAAAGGGTGTGTACTTTTTAAATTTAGCATAACTTTTGTTTGAAAAAATAGTTTGAAGTGATTCAAAGGGCATAGTGAAACATAGATATCGTTATTTGAATCCATAATGCCTCCAAAAAAAAATGGATACACCTAGTAAGCAACGGGAAATCTCTACTATGACACACAAAGAATAGGAAGAAATGTTACATGATATGTCAAAATTACGAGACCAAGTGCAACAAATTTTTCTCTCGCAAAAAGTAACAAAAACTGAATTGGACGCCAAGATGAATGTTAAGCTAGATGGTATAAAAATGGACATGGGAGTTTTGAATGATGGTTTAAAAGTAGACATGGAAGCAATGATTAATGTCAACATAGAAGTGTTGAAGGAAGGTTTGGAAAATTTGCTAGAAGAAGTACTTCCTAGTAGTGATAAGGTAATCCATGAAAATCATGATGAGGATAAAAGGAATATGGATTATGATTTCAGAGACTCCAACATTGGGTTTAGTATCCACCACATTTCAAATATATACATGAGGAATTTTGATGGCAGGGATCCAGTAACATGGATACTACAAATGGAGAAATTCTTCGACATTTTTTGTGGAATA
This sequence comes from Pinus albicaulis, assembly GCA_034641835.2. Taxonomy (NCBI): domain Eukaryota; kingdom Viridiplantae; phylum Streptophyta; class Pinopsida; order Pinales; family Pinaceae; genus Pinus; species Pinus albicaulis. The sequence continues at coordinate 1,742,459,255 of CM076578.1, read as the reverse complement.
ATTCGTAGCACATTATGAGGATACAAAGAGAAATACCTTCTTTATGGAATTGATAAATCTGAAATAAAATGGTTCAATGATGGAGCACGTTGAGGACTTCCAAGGATTGAATATCAAGGTAAATGATATTCTAGAGGAGCACAGGATTGATGTATTCATAGGGACTTTAAAGGATAACATACAACACTAGGTTTGCCTTTGGGAACTTGATTCATGATAGAAGACATTCAAGATGGAAATAAAAGTTGAAAACAAATTATGGAAACAATGAAGTCTACCCTCACAACTATAAATATGGAAGTGTTGTTGGTCCTAGCGTCCAAAAACCTACAAGTTTGACAGCACAATAACTAGAGGAAAAGGGAGAAAAAGGGCTTTGTTATAGTTGTGATATAAAATTCACTAAAAGTCATAAGTATGTTGATAAGAAATTATTTTACATAGATTTTGAAGAAGAGGAAGAACATGTACAAGAAATAACAAAAGAATAGGATATACGCCAGGAACCAAACCCATAGAAAGAAAAAAATAATTTGACCATATCTTGTAATGCATTGGCGGGAATTACCACTCCTCAAAATCTTAAGATAAAAGGATATATCAAGAAGAAAAATTTAATAGTGTTGATTGATTCAGGTAGTACCCATAATTTTATTCATAGTAAGATAGCCAAGGAATTGAATTGCTTTCTATATCCAACACCATAGTGGAAAGTGATGGTTGCAAATGGACGACCTATAAATTTCTCTAGAAAGTGTCATAATATCAAGCTAACCATCAGGTAATATGTATTGAATAGTCCAATTCTTTCCATTCCAATATGTGGTGTTGATGGTGTACTAGGATTCCAATGGTTACAATCTTTGGGGACGATATCTTTTAATTCTCTAGAAATTTTCTTGAAATTTTTCTAGGAAGTAAAGGAAATTGAATTAAGAGGTATCACAGGGAAACTAGGGAAGATAATATTTTGAATAAATAACAATGGGGCATAATTGCACAATTATGCTCACTAGAGGTTCAAATATCGAAATCATTCATGTATCTGGATCTCAAAAATTCTTGGACAATCATTCCAAGGTATTTGAGACTCCCCAAGCCCTCCCACGTATTCATGATTATGATCATGCTATTCACTTGATTCCAGAAAGTGCTCCTCCAAACATCAGGTCTTACAAATATCTCTATGCCCAAAAGAGTGAACTTGAACGTATGGTTACAGAAATCTTAGAAGCTGGTATAATTTAACCTAACCAAAGCTCTTTCTTTACTCTAGTAGTATTGGTGCACAAGAAGGATGGATCATGGAATATATGTCTGGATTATTGGGGGCTTAACAATCTCATTATTAAATATGAATTTCTCATTACTGTCATTGATGAATTGTTGAATAAATTACATGAATCAATTTACTTCACCAAGCTAGATTTTTTCTGAGGATACCATCAAATTAGAATGAAGACTGAAGATATTATGAAAAAAAATCAAAACTCATGAAGGTCATTATTAATTTTTGGTCCTGCCTTTTGGCCTTACTAATGCACCTTCCACATTTCAAGGTTTGATGAATTCAATTTTCAAACCCTTCCTTAGAAAATTTGTGTTAGTATTTTTTATAATATACTAATCTATAGAAAGTCTTGGAAGGATCATGTTCAACATATTGACAAGGTGCTCAAACTATTGAAGGAGAAACAATTATATGCAAAAACCTCCAAATGTTTCTTTGTATTACAAGAGGTGGAATATTTGGGTAATATTGTATCTCATGAGGGTGTTAAGGTAGACCCTAAAAAAATTAAAGCCATTAAGGAAATGGAAAATACCCACAACCCTAAAGCCTCTTTGAGGATTTCTCAAGCTAACAGGGTATTATCACAAGTTTGTTAAGAATTATGGGAGAATAGCAGTGCCTATAAAAAAATTACTGAAGAACAATGCATTTTCTTGGACTCGAGAAGAAAATAAGGCCTTTGAACATCCTAAAGAGGAAATATGTCAAGCACTGGTCTTAGCTACACCAGACTTCACAAAAACCTTTATTGTGGAATGTGACATCTTGGGAAATGGAATTGGTATTGTTTTAATGCAAGAAGAAATACCAATTTCTTTTTAAAGTGATCCAATCAAGGGAAAGTATTTACATAAACCTATTTATGAGAAGGAAATGTTGGAAATACTACATGCACTAAAGTAATAGTGGCCTTACCTAATGGGAAGACACTTCAAGTTAAAAACAGATCATGATAGTCTTATATAATTTTTCGAACAAATATAGTCTTCAGAAGAGCAGAAAAAATGGGTCACAAAGATGTTGGGTTGTGACTTTGAAATCATCTACAAAAAGGGGAAGAAAAATGTTGTTGCAGGTGCACTCTCAAGAAAGGATAAGGATGTGGAAGCATTTCTTTGTTCCATTTCTATTATCCAACTTGATTCGATGACTGGAGCAAGGGAGGAATGGAAGAATGAGGAAGAGGTGTGGGCACTCATTCAAAACTTGTAGCAAGATCCCACTACATTTGATATATTTATCTAGAAAAATGAATCATTATGGTACAAAGACCGCTTATATCTATGTAAAAATTATCATATCAAAAAAATATATTCTTTTGGAATTACATACCTCCTCCTTAGGAGGGAACTCGAGATTTTTAAAAACTTACCATAGGGTCAAGAAGAATTTTTTTGGGATGGAATCAAATCTGATATTCAAAATTTTGTGGCAAAATGTTTGGTTTTCCAACAAAATAAATTTCATGCAATTAAGACCTCGGGTCCGTTACAACCTTTACTTATTCCAAGTCAGTGTTGGGAGGGGATCCTAATGGATTTTATCACGGGCTTACCCAAGTCCGAAGGATAGATTCTCATCATGGTGGTAGTTGATAGACTTACCAAGTATGCATATTTTTGTGCATTATGTCATCATTTTAAAGTCAATACAGTTGCTACTGCATTTATGGAACAATTCAAAAGCTACATGTAAACCCAAAGATTATTGTAAGTGATAGCGATCCCATTTTCACTGGAAATTTTTGGATGGAATTATTTTCTTGTCTTGGTACTCAATTAGCTCATATCTCATCTTATCATCCTCAATCTGACGGGAAAATTGAGATAGTGAAAAAAAAATTCGAAGGATATCTTCATTGTTTTGTTTATGATAAAAATAAACAATGGGTCAACTAGTTACCTCTGGCTAAGTGGTGGTATAACACTTCCTTCCATACTACAGCAAAAATGACCCCATTTATGGCACTTTATGGATATCATCCATTATCCATAACACCATCTTTAAGAGAAAATTCTAAGGTTCAAGTAGTGGAAAATCACATCGAGCATCAACAACAAGTTCTCCAACTCTTAAAGGATAACCTCACTTTGGTAAAGAATTGAATGAATCAATAGGTAGATAAACCTCGCACTGAAAGAATTTTTGACGTAGGCGACTAGGTATTTTTATGGCTACAACCATACAAACAAATGTCCCTCAAGCAAGCTAAGAAGAATAATAAATTATCACCTAAGTACTATGGTCCTTACAAGGTGTTGCAAAATATTGGTACTATGGCATACAAATTGGAGTTTTCAGCATCTTCTCGAGTACACCTAGTTTTCCATGTTTCAAGCTTAAACAAGGTTATCAGTGACAAGCTCCCAGTTCAAACAATACTACCAGAACTTGACAAAGAAAAAAAAATCATATTGGAGCCTGAAGAAATCACAGAAACAAGAACCTGACATCTACATAATCGATCAATTTCAAAGTATCTCATTAAGTGGAAGAACTTATCCACTAAATATTCCATATGGGAGGATGATAATTTTATATAGAAGCGTCCAAAACTACTCAAACGTTTAGGAAAACACTTTTTTTGAAGGAGAGGGGCATGTTAGGTTTCTATAATACTAGTGTAGCCCCCTTATTGTTATTTTTGTGCCCCATAGAATCCCACTATTATTATTGTTGTGCCCTTACATTATTATTATTATGTAGGCTCAGATTATATTATGAACCCTTAGGCTCCTATATATATCAGGGAGGTCTTTTCATTTGTAACATCGAAGAATTTTTCATTTATGTGATGTAAAGAAGGTTTCCCCATCAAAAAAGTTAATTACCAAGTCATTGATCTATTTTTTCTTTTGTTTTTGATCTAGTTGCATAACACACAAAACCAAAATAATAGTGCATCTCCACACATATTTATTTCTTCAAATCCATGCAAAAAATCCTCTTATGAACCCACTTTATTCTCTTAAATTTAAAATGAAACCTCTTAATTGAACAGTCCACACACCCATCTCAAGGCCCTCATGAATTCTCAAGGTAGGTCAAGAGTTGGACTGTAGGGATTTTGAGGGGTCAGGCTTGCACTCATTATAATATTGCCCTACTATGTCACTCACTTTATTCTCTTAAATTTAAAATGAAACCTCTTAATTGAACGGTCCACACACCCATCTCAAGGCCCTCGTGAATTCTCAAGGTAGGTCAAGAGTCGAACTGTAGGGAGTTCGAGGGGTCAGACTTGCACTCATTATAATATTGCCCCACTATGTCACTCTATGCACAATTTTGGGCCAGGCCTGACTTGAGTCGAGGTCTGCTTGCTCTCTTACTCACAAGCGTATGTACCAACTACCCAAATTTCGATTGTCAGTGGGATCAACATGCGAGTTCAGTCGACTTTATTTTCAAAATCGATGGAACGAAAGAAGGTTGGAGGACCGACCTCTAATTACTACTCTATCACTTCAACTTGTGATGATATAAAATAGATTATCGCACATTTTTTTTGAAACTCAACTCTTCCACATGGATTTATACTCCATAATTAAATTTTTGAATTCCCTTCAACAAAGCTTCATCTCACCTTTTTTTAACAAAACACATATTTATTCAAGCATAAAGAATTTCATGGTCTGGTGACTGGTAAGAAACTAGGTTTTCATCCCTTTTCGCTTCGATAAAGAGTGTTTTGATGTAGATTTCTCAAGTCAAGAATGAATCAAATAGAATTTACTCAAAATCCAGAGATCAACAGCAATAAAACATGAGATAATTCATTTATAAACGAAAATATTTCATTTATTTATTTATTTTTGGCCTCTCCTATGAGGACTCCAAACATCTATATATATACAACTACAAAAAGAAATATCCTGAAATGGAACATAGATGCACTGCCAACAACAGCCTTTCTAAAAGTGACAACGAGACCTTGTTCTAGAAACCAAATACTAACAAACTAAATAGATGTCCCACGAGGGGGAACATCTACAAACAGAAGAGAAAACAAGCAAGTATAGTTATCCATTTAGGGACACATAGGCACAACAAATTGTAGGATATTTGCAAAGTTTTTGTTGGAGAAAAATGTGGAGTGATGCTCCTACATCATACTGCATGATTTTGACATTAGTGTAATTCCTTTATTTTTTTACAATTTTTTTTTTTGTTATTGTATATTTTATATTTATGTTAAATTAGTATTTTTTGTTTATAGAATAAATTATCCATATCTATTTCAATTTGTGTTCACTATAAATAGTTTCACATTGGTGTGATATTTACATCATTTTCTTTATTTATTTCAATGGATATATTTCATTTTTCATAAATACCTTTCCTAGGTTTTTAAGTAACTATTTCAAGAAGGAGGATGTTGATACATTTTTATCGTTATATTAACATTGACAAATAAAATAATTTTATGTGCTTGTTTTCTTTCCAATAAGATTTAAGAATAAGTGTTTGAAGGTTGTGATGACTTGTATTATGTTTGACATTATTTGAATGAAACACTCCATTTCTATTTTATTGCCTTCTAAGAAGGATAATAAGATTAAATCACTTGTATTGAAGAAAATATTTCAAGATTCAATGACTAAATTCACCACCAAAATTTCTATAGTTCAGAATTTTTGAAGAAATTTGCGAATAAAGCTAAAAAATGTCTACTAAAATGTTGGTAGTTGATCTAGAATTTTAACCAATCGATCCAATAGTTGAAGTGGAAAATAAAATAAAAATAAAAAAATAAAAAAATAAAAAAATTAGATCTAATCTTTGTGATCAAGATGTAGTTTCTTATTTCATACTTCTAGAATAAGTAAGGGAATTGGTAGAAAATTTTTACAAGTGGCATGCCCAATAATGGTATATGTAGAATCAATTTTTTAATGAAGACAAGTAGGACAAGTATTTTATTCCATTTCTTAAGTAGTTCAATACTTGGAATTAGTAGTGTCACGGGGTCTTGGATAGACGGTGATCATGTTCTCTCTTAAGGCACTCCTTGATGTGAAGTCATTGGTTCAATTCTCTGTCACGATTGGGGTGATATATTGGACATGATGAATATGCAGTCCTGCCAAGCTTACAAAAATATAAATATATATACTTGGAATCAGTAGCATGGCCTATAATAGCATATGTAATATCATATCTAGTAACATTATCAATGGCATTCATAGAACCATCAATAGAAAAGAAAAATACTTGGCTCTTTGGGGAAGAGGCAAATCCATAAGCTAGGGAAGAAGTGTCAGAGGTAGTACTAATTGTTCTAGCATCCAGGTTATTAGTAGCAGAGTTGGAAGCACCAATGTAAGCATAGCATGAGGCATGTAGAGAAAAGATAAATATGAGGGATGCATGGGTCGCAATTATATGTCTAGACTAAACTTTTGATATTGGTGATTAAATTGGTTAATTAGAACTACTTAAGATGGAATTACCTATTATAGTGTTGTAAGTTTATCAACTACATTGACATTGGCATTATTTTTTGTTTTTGTTGTTATGCTAGTATTGATCCATTGTTATTTTTTGTATAAACAATTCAAATTGTCACATTTTATTTTCATGGTTATGTTATTCAAGTTATAGTTTGTTATTTAGTTATATTGAGAAAATTACTTTAAAAGATAAATGTAGCTATTTCACATTTGTTATCAATAAAAAATCTAGTACTTTCATTAGGTTAATTAATTGGTCTTTCTTTAATAATTCATAGAATAATAGGGCAATGAAGAAGTTACTTTAAAAAATTAAAACAATTGTGTTTAGATTTATTATTAATAAACAATTTAATTTTTGTCCTTGAATCTATCAAATTATTTTTTTGTTGTATATTAGGTATGTTAATTCAAAATACAATCTTTTGTTGAATTATTTATAAGTCATTCAAATAATTATAATTTGTTGTTATTCTTATACTACTTACACTTTAGGCTTGCATTGCATTCTAGATTTTAAACATCTCATTTTCACAACAAATAAAGAATTCTAGATTTTAAACATCTCATTTTCACAACAAATAAAGAACATGTCTTCTTGAGTTTATTTTTTCTTCCATGTAAATAATATGAAAACCCATTTATCATTGATACTTGATAGAAGTTTTCAACCATATATTTTTCAAAATAACTAATACATATAATATTATAATATTTAGGTAAAAAAAAAAAGTAGATTGAGTAATAGAGAAACATATACCTTAACAATAGATAACATTCACTAACATTTTATTCAAGAAAACTACTTCATAATAATTTTAATAATATAGGGTTCAATATAATGGTGCTATTTACTACAATCATGTTACTCTAGTCGTATTACAATTATTTATAACTATGTTATGAGAAATGGAACCCAAAAGAGGTATTAGGTAAGAAAAATAAGGTAATAACTATGTTATGAGAAATAAGCACTCGGAAATGGAACGTGTATTATATAAGAAATATAAGGTAATAACTATGTTATGAGAAATAAGCAATGGGAAATGGAACCTAAAATAGGTATTATATAAAAAAGACAAGGCTTTGGGTTTTTTTTAGAAGTAACAATTTTGATATTTTTTTTAACCTTTTAAATTTATGCGGGCGTGAAATTATATTTATTTATAAAAAATTATTATAGAAAAAATGAAAAAATAATATATATATATATATATATATATATATATATATATATATATATATATATTTATATTTGTTTTCATTCTAAAACGATAAATCGATATTTTCTAAAAAACATTATTTAATTTTTAACGTGTATATTTAGTAAATTGATCCCTTAAATTAGTGTTTTGTCTAAATATTCAAATGAATTTAACGTGAAAAATCATTAACATAAATTTATTATGAATTTAATCAAATAATAATCATTTAAATTAAATTTAGTAATATTAATTTAATCAAATAATAATAGTTTAAATTAAATTTTTGAATTATAAAACTGATCTGGAAATTTTATTTTTAAAATATTTGAATGGATTTTACACAACTTTGACTAAATAAGGGAAATTAATTTTTTAAATTATTTAATTAATCATACCTAATTGTATTTTTAAACTAACTCTTTGCATCACAAAATTTCATTTATTAGAATATTCAGTCAATAACAGAATTTTTTGAGAAATTGACGTTGGAATATCATTTAAACAAATCTTCAAACCTATTTCTTAAATATTCTCACTATGTAACTGATTTCACGAAGAGTTGGCTGTTATCGTAGAATTCTTAACATCAAATACTCTGTTAAAATCATTAACATGAATCTAATCAAATACTCAATAACTATTTAACGCAAATTTTTGAATTGTAAAATAACCACATGTTGGTTGTTGCCGTAGACTTCTTCCATTCCTCTCTCGTCCTTGAATGTGAAACTGTTCATGTTAATCGTATTGCATAGATTATAGCCAGAAGGCCATTGCTCGTTGAGATCAAACAAATTCTTGTTAGTAGTTGCTAATTATTTTTCTGTATTTTTGGGATAATAACTAAAAACAACTATGATTTTGGTTGGTTTTTTTTTTAATTGAGTTTTGGAAAAAAAACATCTAAAAGGAACCATTTATGTTTTATGTAAATAATTTTTTATGTAACTGCTTTAAAAGTTGTGGATATATTTAGAAAAAAATTGACAAGTTTTTATTTATCTATGTAAACTGTAAAGGAAAGACAGAATACATAAACAATTGATAGTGTGTTGTGTTGAATGGTTGGATAATGTATGCCTATGAGTTGGTTTTTGTAAATCTCTCTTGAATAATAAGTATATTAAATGGTTGGATAATGTGTGCCTATGAGTTGGTTCTTGTAAATCTCCGTTGAATAATAGGAATATTGATTATCGTTGGTTTTACCAAGTAAAACATTGTGTCAATTTATGTGTTTGATTATTCTCTTATTTTATTTATTTGTCATTATTTTATGTAATTAGATCTATTTGTGGGTGAGCTTTTTGGGAAAAGTTTGTGTTAATGGCTAAGATGAAGAGTGCGAAGTTTGAAATCGAAAAGTTCAATGGGAGTAATATTTTTTAGATATGGAAAGTTAAGATGTTGGATATGCTCATGCAACAAGGAGTGGCAAAGACGTTGTTGGGTAGAACAAAGAAACCCGTGTACATGATAAAGAAGACTGAGAGGACATGGATGCAAGAGCCCTCATTGCTATTCATTTGTGCTTGGCAGATGGTGTGATATTTAACATCGTTGTAGAGAAAACAACAGCAAACTTATGGGCCAAGTTAGAAAGCCTTTATATGACAAAGTCCTTGATAAACAGAATCTACTTAAAGTGTCAATTATACAGTTTGTGGATGAAGGTACAAAGGTCTCTAATCATTTGAATTCTTTCAATACTCCTTTATGTCAATTTTCTAGTATAGATGTAAAACTCGAAGGGGAAGACAAGGCAGCTACACTATTTCGTTCTATGCCTGATTCTTGGGATCATTTTGTAACCTCTATCAGTTTTAGTTCTATCGATACCATTGATTTTGATGTTGTTGTGGGAGCTTTTTTGTTTTAGGAAACTTGGCGGAAATATAGTCTTGAAACCTCAACATCATAAGCAATGGTGGCAAGAGGTCGATCAAAAGAAAAAGATCATAATTCGAGAGACATATCAAGATCAAAGTCAAGAAGCAAGAAGAGTGAGTTAAAGTGTTGGTATTGTAAAAAATCAAGGTATCTTAAGAAGGATTTTTGGAAAAGAGAGTAACAAGCTACTAAAAAAAACTCAGCAAAGGAATCTTATTCAACTAAAGCAAGTGTAGATATTGTTGATGAGGTATTGTCCACTTTTATTATTTATCAACATCACCATAGTTGGATGCTAGATTTTGGTGCTTCTCATCACATGTGTCTTCATAGGAATTGCTTCTCTTCATACTAATATATTGATGATGGTTTGGTTTTCATGGGTAATGATGTTACATGCAAAGTTGTTGGGATTGGTAGTATCAGGATTAAAATGTATGATGGTACTATCGAAACGTTAACATAGGTGAGTCATGTGCTTGAGCTAAGAAAGAACTTAATATTTTTTGGAGAGTTATATTTTCTTGGTTATAAATGCACAGTTCAAGATGGAGTTATGAAAGTGTCGAAAGGAATCTTGGTAGTCATTAAGGCTAAGAGGTGTGGGAACCTTAATAAGCTTGAAGAAAGGACAAAAATAGATCATGCAATAGTGGCCTATGAAGGTGCAAGCGACTCTACTCATTTATCGCATCATTGCTTGGGTCATATGAGCAAGAAAGCGTTGAAGGTACTGGTTGATCATAGTTACTTCTAACCTTGAAATATTTGAATTTGAATTTTTGCGAGCATTGTATTTATGGAAAGAAATCTAGATATAAATTTAAAACATGAAAACATATTAGTAAAGGTATCCTTGATTACATCCATTCATATCTTTTGGGACCATCTCCTAATGTATTTTTTGAAGAATTTTCATATTTTGTAACATTTATATATGATTACTGTAAAAAGGTGTGGATCTATTTACTGAAAAGAAAATTTGATGTATTTGATGCTTTTAAGAAATATAGAGCTTTGGTTGAAAAGAGCACTGGCAGGTCAATTAAATATTTGAGAACTCACAATGGAACAAATTTTACTTTAAAAGAATTTGAAAATTATTGCAAGGTGTAAAAATTTCTACGAAATTTCTATTGCAGCAACTGGAATTAATTCTTCTAACTGTAATTTAATTATGCAGTTTATTGCTATGGAAATAACGAATTAATCATACTGCAATCTTCACAAATAAAATACTGCGAAAAATAAAAGTGCTAGAAACTGAGAAATATTAGCACACATAAAAATGAAACCATTATTTTTGGAAAAAAATCCCTCGAAAAAACCCAATGTGGGAAAACCGATTGCAGCATTTGATGATTTATATTATTATTTGGAGCAAAAAAATGAGTACAATAATTTGGATGCTAAACTGGCGATCCAATCTGAGAGAATCACTAGAAAAATTATCATGAGTATTTTTCCTCACCACACAGCTGATTTCATTTCCTAAAACTAGCCCCATAGAAATTTGCACTTCCTTTTGTGTCAGCCTCTAGCCCACTGCTTACGCAGCCCTTGTTGTTGTTGCCTCTGGAAAATCCTAAAATTTGCAACTATGATTCTCTCCTGGAACTAATTCACTAGACCCTATAATAAAAATCTTGGCCACCATATATTGAATCGACTACTCCTCCGGCTAGATCGAATTGCATTATTTTTGTTGCCTATGCAATCCTTGTGCAAACCCTCTAGGAAAAATCACATTCCCTCAATCTAACTCTTCAGAACTGGAAAATATCCCTCTTGATATTGTTGACTTCTTCTACCACCTACTACTTACCCACTAGATCAACCTTCGCTATTAAATCACTCCTGCAACTGGGAATTCGACCTGCCTCGTCAACTCAGTATCTGCACTTGTGTGCCCTCCATCTACCCATTGACCTTTTCTTATAATCTCTAGTTGGGACTCCAACAACCACGATTAAAACTTAATTGATGGTTGATATCATATCCAAGTTGATCTATGTGAATTCTCAAATTTCTCAACTACTTACTAATAATTAACCATTTTTCCTAAGTTTAACTTAGGAAATTTTTAATTATGGTCAATTATTTTAATTTAGCCATCTTTAGGTGGAATTTCCATAAATGATTTCTGGATTTTGGAAAAATCATTTGTTTTAGCGTCTCCACAAATTTTTGAGACTATAAATCCATCTGATGCTACAAAAACTAACACTCCATTTTAGCAAGGAAGGTGTTCCAGTGTTGAATTGATACAACATATTATCTATGCCTCATCCTCCATACACGTTGTTGATGTCTGGCCACTGTGACTACCTGATGTTTCCCACCAACCACTGCGCAATTGTGATGTTGCATATGTGCTACCGTTGACATTGTTGTACTATTGGAAACTCTACATCTACACTGCAACTCTCTCTCAACTGTCATTGTTGCTACTGCAACTGAAAAGAATCAAAAATACTTTGTCCCTGCTACTGAAATTGGTTCTCCACCATACCCATTTTTTCTCTGAAATAGATGAACTTAGCTCTCCCTGGAGCTTTCATGAGTATACCTACAACTTGCTCATTTATGGAAACATACTATAGTTGGACCGCCCCACACTACACACAATCTCTAATGAAATGACATTGAATATTTATATGTTTCGACCTATCATTAAACATTGGATTATCAAAGAGCTTGATGCAACTATGACTAACAAAGTAGAGGCCAGTCGCCTCCATCCTCTTCCTAAACAAGCTTACCAACAACTTCTAAAGCCATATAGCTTCGCATGTAGTTGTGCTTGATTCCATATTCTTTGCCTCTGTAGAGCTCAGTAATATTAACTTATGCTTCCCGTTGCACCAAGAAACTATCCCTTATCCAACGTTAAAGCAGTACTCAGAGGTAATTTTCCTGTCCACTGAACTGTCTACCCAATCTGCATCTGTGAACCCACATAGTATGGCATCATCCTCTCAGGTATATTTCAACCCACACCCTATTGTGTTGCACACATACCTCAGTATGTGCCTCGTTTTTTTCCAATGTATTTCCTTTGGTTCCACCATAAATTGACTGAGGGTATTGACCACAAAGCATATATTTGGCCTAGTGTTGACTAGGTACATGAAAGAACCTATGAGATATCTATACAAGGTGGAATCAATATCCTTGTCATTTGATGAAACTATTTTCTTCTAGTTAGTTATCATGGGCGTAGACATGGGTCTACAATCCTAACTTGTGAATCTCTTCAGAATATATTTAGCATATATTCTTTGACCAAGGAAGATCTACTTGTCCTTCTGTCATAATTCCAATCCTAGTAAATAGTGCAACAACCCCAAATCCTTCATATAAAACTCTGCTTCAAGTTTCCTCTTCTATTCCTCTATGAGCCTTAATGAGTGGATCATCCTCTACCAACAAATAGTAAAGGTTTGGATCTGCATCACTCTTGATGAATCTCATCTACTGCAAGTAGCTATCAATCTAACCATACCATGTCTTGGGAGCCTTCTTAAGCATGTATATATATTTTTTCAATCTGCACACATGACTATGTGTCTCGTGCATCTTTAATCCCTCTGGTTGTTCTATGTACACCTCATCCTCTATCACCATGTTCAAGAATGATGGTTTGACGTCCATCTGGTGAATCTTCCACCCCATCTGAGCTACTAGGGATAAAACTGACGAGATAGAAGTGTATTTGGAAATTTGGGTGAAGGTATCCTCATAATTTATCCCTTCTTTCTACGCATACTCCTTTCCCATGAATCTATCCTTGTACTTCTCCATGATGTCATTTGCAACGTACTTGATTTTGTATATCCAATGGGAACCTACAACTAAATTGTCCGCAGGCCTCATCTTCACATCCCAAACATCATTTGTCATGATAGAGTTTTACTCCTCTACCATTGCATCTACCCACACCTGATTTCTAGCTTCCTGAAAGTTGGAAGGTTCTACAACCTGAGCCACCATTTCTTGGTACTTGTGAGGTTGTTTTTTCTCTCTCTTGTTCATCCTTGGAGCTCCAATGAACTCCTCTACATCTCTCAATGTCTGAAAAAATTCTCGGTTGGTTCAACCACTAATGATGGGAAGTTCAACCAACTCCTCCTCATCCTGTCTCTATTGCTCCATATATTGTGAACTCATTAGATCCCCTGTACTTGAGGAAATGATACTATTGGTCATTTTACTAGATCCTTGTGACTATCCTACTGGTGGTCCCACTATTTTTCCATGTTTTTGGACCAATGGATCTTTTGTTAGCTCACTCTGATCTCCTACTAGCATCTTACGAGACCCCCCGAAGTATTTTTCATCCATGAACTTTACGTCACATCTCACTATGATATTCCTATTGCTAGAAACATAAAAATTTTATTCCTTTGAGGTTTTTCTATACACAACATGAAACTACTTCTTTGCAGTCTTATCCAATTTGGTGTGCTTCTAATCTAGCACATGGAAATAAGCTATGATGCCAAAGATCCTGAAGTGACTTACCTCTCACTTCTTTCCTCAGAAGACCTCTTCTGACATTATCTTCCCCAATTCCTAATTAGGAACCCTACTCTGGATATATATTTTTATGTTACATGCCTCTGTCCATAAAAACCTGGGAAAATCATGGTCCTATAACATTTTTTTTGCAGCCCAAACTATATATTTGTTCTTTCGCTCTGCTACCCAATTTTGTTGTGGATTGTACGGACTTTTCCACTCTCTTCTAATGCCTTCCTTCACACAAAAATATTTGAAGTATTTATTTTTGTACTCTCCACCATTATATGAGCGAAGCACCTTCATCTTATTCCTTGTCACATTCTCTACTATAGCCTTAAACTACTTGAAGCGATCAAAGACCTCATCCTTGGTCTTCAAGAAGTAGATCCAAGTTTCCATGGAATGGTCATCAATAAAGGTGATAAAATACTTTTCCCCATTGAGATCTCTAGTGGGCATAGGGCCACAAATTTATGAATGTATAAGTCCTAACACACCATCTTCTCTAATATCTCTTCTTGGGAATATTTCCTTAGCATATTTCCCAAACACACACCCTTTGCACACATCATCGTGTTCTATGCCAAGTTTTGGAACACCTATCACAGTCTCCTTGATAATTATAATTGATCCATGGTGTAAATGTCCCATTATCCTATTCCATAGCTCATTTAGGTTTTTCCCACATATAATATCATTTCCTACTAATGTCATTTTAGAATCAAGCTGCAACTTGTACAATTTGTTGCTTCGAACTCCAATCTGCCTCACCCTCTTCCAGCTTGGGTGTTTTATAAACACCTTCTTCACTACGAAGTGAATATCATATCCCTTATCTTGTATTCGGGATACTGAAGCTAGTTTCATGCCCAATATCGGCACATACAGTACATCTGAAGCGCTGGTACGTGCTCCTAGCTCCCTCTAAAATCGATGGTACCTCTCCCCTCTTGAGTGCACTTCGCCTTGTTTCCCATTGTAATTTGGAAGTCACCCATTTTCTCTTCATTTTAGTAAGATAAATATTCTCTCACCCCCTCCATGTGATTTGACACTCCACTATCTATAAGGCATACACCTTGTGAAGTTGAGTTAGATAAGCAAGAAAAATCATCCTCTAATATAGAAGACAATTCTGAAGCCCCTAAATATCACATCTATCCATGGCCATATTGGAAATATCTGAGAAATTTATTCAAGATACCCTGAGTATAATTTAGTGTGTTATTTATATTCCACCTAGCAATGAATTTTCTCTAACAACCTACTGCATACCCTTTGTGCCTAGACAAGTAAATCTGCTTTGTGAAAATATGATTTGTTGATGCTCCCTCTTCCTGCTGGAATTACTTCTAGGAAATTCAATTTTTTTTGCCACCTACAGCTGAAAAAACGAATTCTACCCAAAAACTTGTACTTCTTGGCTAGGCACTACACAACCCTAGAAAAAATTTTCATGTTTCCCCCTCTAAACATAGATTTTTCCTTTCTCTGCCTCTGAGCTTCCTATCTGTCAAACTTGCTTTGAGACCATGTGAAAATTTCTACAAAATTTCTATTGCAGCAACTAGAATTAATTCTTCTAACTGTAAATTAATTATGTGGTTTATTTCTACAATAAAAACAAATTACGCACGTTGCAATCTTCACAAATAAAATATTGTGGAAAATAAAAGCGTTGGAAACTGAGAAATTTTAGCGCACACACATAAAAATGACACCGTTATTTTTGGACAAAAGTCCCTAGAAAAACCCAATGTGGGAAAAATGGTTGCAACAGTTGATGATTTATATTATTATTTGGAGAAAAAAACTGAGTACAATAATTTGGATGCCAAACTAGAGATCCAATCTGATAAAATCACTAGAAAAATTATCGTGAGGATTTTTCCTCACCCCGCAATTGATTTCAGTTCCTAAAAATGGCTCGATAGTAATTCACACTTCCTTCTACATCAGCCTCTTCGTAGTTCTTGCACCAGCCTCTACGTAGTTCTTGCGCAACACTTGTATTTGTTTCCTCTGGAAACTCCTGAAATTTTCAACTTTGCTTCTCTCCATCTCTAGAATTGACTCACTAGACCCTCTGATCAAAATTTTGGCCACCATCAACTGAATCAATTACTTCTCCAACTAGATCGAACTGCATTGTTGGTGTTGCCTGCGCAGTCCTTGCACAGACCCTCTGGGAAAACTCGCATTCATCTGACTCTCCAGAACTGGAAACTATTCCTTCAAATATTTTTGACTTCTCTTGTCACCTGCTACTCACCCATTGCCTCGACCTCCATTATTGAATCACTCTTGCAACTGGGAATTTGACCTACCTAAGCAATTGAGTATCTATACATGTGTGTCCTCTATCTATCCATCGACCTATTCTTATATTCTCTAGCTGGGATTCCAATAGCCACGATTAAAAATTAATCGATGTTTGAAATCATCTCCAAGTCGATATGTGTGAGTTTCTAGAGAATTCTCGCCTTTCTCAATTAATTACTATTAATTAACCATCTTTCCTAAGTTAGACTTATGAAATTTTTAATTATGGTAAATTACTTTAACTAGGTCATGTTTAGGTGGAATTTCTAGAAATAATTGTTAGGTTTTTGGAGAACTCATGTGTTTTAGCCTCTCCATGAAGTTTCGAGACTAGAACACCATCTGATGCTATAAAAACTAACACAAGGAAGTTGAGATTGAAAGACATAAAACCACGGTTTATACTACTTATAAAAATGGTGTTGTTGAACGCATGAATATGACTCTTATAGATAGAGAAAGGAGTGTGCTCAATATTGCCAAGGTACAACAGGAATTGTGGGCAGAAACAACTTTCTTACAGTGTGCTACTTGGTAAATCGGTCACCATCAACTACAATTAACTGTAAGATTCTAGAAGAGATATGGACATTTCAAACTTGTGATTATTCAAATCTTAAAGTTTTTTGTTGTGATGCCTATGCTCTTATTCCAAATAATTAGCGTTCTAAGTTAGATCCAAAATCAAAAAGGATAATATTTGTTGGATATGGTGATGGAGTTAAAGGATATAGATTATGGGATCCTACTACCCACAAAATAATCATTAATAGATATGTCATATTTGGTGAATTGTCACTCATAAAATCATATGCAGATGGTGAAATGAAACAGGAAAAAGTACCACATAATTAGCAAGTTCAATTGGAAACTCAATCATCTTTAAGGGAGGAGGATCATGAATATGTTCATGAATAAACTCTTGCATAAGCAAATGATAATACATAAATTTCTCAAGAAACTAAGGAAATACCACAAAAAATTCTTTGAAGATTTACACGTATCATATTTTTTCCTAAAAGGTATGACGATTTTGCTACATTTGTTGCTTTTATTGCTAATGATGGATAACCTAGTTGTTATCGGGAAGCAATAGAAGTATCAAATAGTGATAAATGGAAAGTAGAAATGAAAGAGGAAATGGATGCCTTACAAAGAAATAAGACTTGGGATCTGGTGGAACTTCCTAAGGACAAGAAGGTTATTGGTTGCAAGTGGGTTTAGAAATTGAAGAAAGGTGTTGATGATATTATTTAGAATTAAAAAGCAAGATTGTTTGCAAAAGGATATTTTCATAAAGGTATTTATTTCTATCATTTTTTTCACAAATTGTTAAGTTTGTTTTAGTTCAAGTTGTGTTAGCATTGGTTGCATTACTTTATAGACTACAATTTGAGGAGCTAGATGTTAAAACAACATTCTTACATGGATATTTGGATGAGGATATATATATGGAACAATAATAGTGGTTTGTTCAAAATTTTAACAAGAGGTTTGTTTGAAAACTCAAGAAGTCATTGTATGGCCTGAAGCAGTCTCCCTGGCAATGGTACAAGAAGTTTGATTCTTTCATGATGAGCCAAAATTTTAACAAAAGTGAGTATTATCATTGTGTTTACTTTTAAAATTTGGAAAATGGAATATTTATTATTTTGGTTTTAAATGTTGACGAAATTCTTGTCGCAAGAAAAATCATGGTTGAGATCAACATATTACAGGATCAATTGGCTATGACTTTCAAATGAAGGATCTTGGAGCAGCAAAACAAGTATTAGGCATTGAGACACACAGAGACAGGAAAAATGGTAAGTTGTGGTTATCACAATAGAAGTATGTGGAGAAAATACTTTTGAGATTCGGTATGAATAATGTGAAACTTGTTCAAATCCCTTTAGATTCCAATTTCAATATTTCTTCAGGTTTGTGTCCTAGTAATGATGAAGAAAAGGAGTTTATGTCTCATGTACCATATGTTAATTCAGTAGGGTACTTAATGTATGTGATGGTTAGTACAAGGCCAGATATTTCACATGCAATTGGTGTTGCCAGTAGATATATGGAAAATCCTAGTAAAGACCACTAGGAAACAGTGAAATGGGTGCTTCAGTATCGTAGGGGCACAAGTAATTATTGTATCACCTATAATGGTAGTAGTGATTCAATTTTTGGTTATTTTGATTCATATTTTATAGGTGACTTGGACAAGAGGAGATCCACTTCTAGATATGTCTTTATTCTTGCAAGTGGAGTTTTTAGTTGGATTTGAAAGCCTCAGAACGTAGTTACATTAGGGAATTTTGAGGTCTAAAATGGGCCTCCTAAGGAAATTATAAAAAAATAATGGAAATAATAAAATAATATTGATTACATCATCAAATTTTATAGGGAAAAAACAAAAAACTACATTTTCAACTCGTATTTTCAACTTATATCCCTATGGGTTTACTCAAATTTTGAGCGGGAATACTCGTTGGATGTAGAATTTGATTACTCATCCAAGGAGTACTAATTTTTCATACTTTCGATGGATCCTGCTAAAATAAAATTGATAAATACGTGAAAAATGTAATTGCAATTACGTTTTTCATGTATTTCTCATTTTTCGTGTAGTAGGATTCATCGAAAGTATGCAACATGGGTACTCCTTGGATGAGGAATTAAATGTTGCATCCAATGAGTGCTCCCTCTCGAAATTTGAGTAAAACCTTAGGGAGATAAGTTGACAATACAAGTTGAAAAAGTAGTTTTATTATTTTATTATTTTATTTTTTTTAATATTTTTACTTTTTTTCCCCAAAAATGGTGAAGCATCCCCCATGGTTGCCATCATCATCTTGAATCCTGTTGGTTCTTATAAAGCTTATTTTGGTAGTACATTTTTATTATGAGGCCCATTTTATACCTCAAAATCTCTCTACTTCTTTATCCACTACTGAGGTAGAAAACATAATTGCCTCACATGCTTGTAAAGAGGCAATTTGGTTAAAAGGTTTGTTGGGTGAGTTTGGAAGGATGTAGGATAAGGTGAAAGTATTTTTTGATAGTCAAATTGTTATTTATTTGGATAGTAATACAGTTTATCACGGTAATACAAAACATATATCTATTAAATACCATTTTGTAAGACATGCTATTGATGAATATGGATCAGTGGCTCTGGAAAAATTACATATAAAGAAAAATTGTGAAAACATGTTCACAAAACCAGTTTTGTTAGAGAAGTTGAAATGGTGTCTAGCTTCTCTTGGCTTTCAAGGGAGGTGATGAATATTTTGGGCATGATATATCAAGTAAATTATAGTCAAGGTGGATATTACTAGAAATTTCTAACTATTTCCCTATATACTTGGAATAATAGCTAAAACTAACTCCTATCGTTCGAGTTATTTTTTATTTAATCTAAGTTTAGGAAAAAAAATGACTTTACTCCCCTGAATGGTATCCATGGGCAAGATGACCGCCATGGAAAGGACCATACTGATTGAAGGCCCATGCCATGGCAGTAGGACCATACCATCCATAAGTAAGACAGTAAAGCCAATTAAGGAAGCTAAGCCAATAAGGGAGAAAATCCAGTAAGACTTTGTTAGTGGTATAACACTTAGACCATTTGTATTACCTTTTGTTGAAAGGATTCATTAAGTGCAACCCACATCAGCTACCAACTTACAACCTAGCGTCTTGACAAACCTTTACAGAATTACTCTATGACCTTAAATTTGATATCAATAAAAGGAACATTTTTTTAATTTATCTAAACAAATTCTTATGTAACTGTTTTAAAAGTTGTGGACATATTTATAAAAATCAAACAGGTTTCTATTTATCCATGCCAACTTGTAGAGGTAATAAATAACACATAAATGAATGGAGAGTGTGTTGAATCGTTGGATAATGTATGCTTGTGAGTTGGCTCTTGTAAATATCCCTTCAATAATAAGAATATTATTATCATTGCCTCATGGATGTTTCCATTACAAGGAGGGTTTTACCACGTAAAACATTGCTTCAAATTTTTTGTTTGATTATTATGTTATCTTATTTATTTGACATCATTTTCTGCAATTAAATCTATTTGCAGTTTATGCTTTCATAGCTCAACTCAACAATTCTCCATGTGTTTTAAAATTATCGGAATGGGGTGATTGTTGGTAAACTAAACTGGACATGGAACAAATAATGTTTTCTAGCTTGAAATGTAACATATGTCATTGAAAATGTGATGTGCTTTGAATCATCTTCTATGATGAAATCATTCACAACTAGATTGCATCTTGACTATATCAAATAAACATTGTTTAAATAATATGACCATTTATTCTACAACATTTAACTATATAGATATGTATTTGGAATATATTTAATTTTTGGGTGACATTACAAACAATTACCTATGGTGGTTTATCACTGACTTTTCCATTTTTTAATTATGTATTTTGAACCTTTTTGTATGGCTTATTGATGCAGGATCAATCTCATCAGAAATTTATTTAGGAAGTGGCCTAAGAGGTCTTTACAAACTTTACTAAAGGGAGTGGGTTCCCTTAATTTAAATTTGGTTTATTATCCTAAGATTGGAATTAATTTTAGGAAATTTAAATGGGATTGTATGAATATATCGTGAGGTATAGAGCTCTATAATCTATGTTAGGTATGAAGGAGTGATTCTAGTGATTTCTCCATGAAATTGTGGATCTGAGAGGTCTTAGGAGTTTGGTGAGGAAATTTCATAGCATCTGAACTGAAATTAGTACATAATCCTTCATTTTAAATAGGATATATTTTGTAAGCAAGATGTTTGGATTGCGTGAGTGTGAGATAGATTAAATTTTTCTTGTATTACAGAGTTTTATATTGTGTGTTACAGTATGTGAGTTAGAGTGTATTAAAAGGAAGGCCGATGAGCCTATGAATTTGTGTGCAATCATTTATATCTAAATGAAAGAAATAAATATTCTATTTTTAATATTCTAGAAACTCTGTGTACACGTTTGTATATTTGCATAAATATATTATTTCTAGCTATAGTCTGTAGTTGTAGGTCGAGGAGAAGAATCAAATTGAATGACAGTGGTAGCATCGAGGCCACAACGCAGGGGAAGTATGTATTTGGGTATACCTGTGAATTTGACATGCCATAGTGAAGGATCCCTGTGTAAATATAAAAATTTGTCTATGTTGAAGCATTGGAGTTGTCAACACAGAAGGCAGTAAAAATATGTTTGTAGAGGTCATGAAATCAAATTAACATCAAATTTGAGATGCTACACATGCGCTGGAGGTGTTGCGCATGTGCTGCACACACCTTTGAGACACTGCCCACACACCAGAAATGCTACACAAACACCTTTGAAGCACTATGCATATATTGTAAGCTTTTTTTAGGCGTTTCACATACCCTGGAGACATTGTGTATACACCTAAGGTGATACACATTCGCTGGAGGTGCTATGCTACCTTTACACGCTATAGTTTCACATGTATGCTAACCCTCACCTTAGCAACTGACAGAGTGATCGATCCAATCTCTAGTAAGTTGAAAAAAATGGATTGAAGGTAAGGAGTAATGTATGGAAGGTTGTATGCTAAATATTTGGATCTGTTTCATTCTCTAAAATGGATTTGTGAATGAAACCATAGTTTTCCAGAGTACAGAGAAGTTTTGACCTAATTTTTTCTCCTAGCTTGTTGTTGTGGAATGAGAGGAGACAAGTGGACTAGATACACAGAGAGGCTCAATGTATAGAGAGATTATTTTCTTTTGGAGACAGAGGAGAAGATAGCGGTGTTGAGATAGAGAGTGTTTTACCCTGCATCATTTGGTATCAGAGAAAGTAAAATCTCTTTGAGGATAAAATTAGAGCAAGTTTGTGTTCTTGAAATTATATGAATTGAGGTAGAAATTGTGATTGCAGAAAGAGGAGATCAGTAAAGTCTAATAGAACAAGGAAGACAAAGAAAGTGTGTTTTGCATACAATTGACAGAGATATTGCAAAGAAAGGAAGAGAGGATCAGATTATAAAAATCTAACAAGCAGAGGAATGGTATTAAGAAGTTGTCCATTCAATTGTAGAAGAGTGGATAAACAAGATCAGCAAGAGATATTGAGGGAAATTTGGCATATTTTTATGTTAATTCTGGTTTGAGATTTGTTTACAGATTGCAGGTAACAGACAAATAAGGTGCTAGTAGCAAAGACAGCTGGGAAGAGTTGTAACAAAGAACCATTGTGTTCTTAATTTATAAGATCATGTGAGATATTAAATAGTGGTAAATAACCTTGAATATCCAAATGCAAGTTGGACAAGGAGGAAAAATGTGAATGTTCTCAAAAGAATTGGATTACTATAGAAGCTAAGAGAAGAAAAGGATTTTCTCAAAGGGTGGTTCCAGAGACAGAGAACCAATTAGATACCAAGAGGTCAGGCTGAGAGGAAATATTAGATTGGTATGAGGGCAGGTATGGAGACTTGCTAAAGGTAAAGGCTTAGGTGCAGTCCACAAGTGAACAAGATGGAGTTCAAAAAGGAGGTGAAGCCAATGATCACTGGAGGTAATTGTAGAGGTTCAAAGGAAAGACACAGCAAAAGGAAATATGCCAAGGTAAAGGGCATAGATGTGATGAGTCAAAAGGGATTTGAAAGAGAACTGATTAATATAATAGATGAAATCAGTTACATGGATATGCTGCTACAAGAGGAGGAAATGCAAGATAACCAGAGAAGAGGATGGAATATGAAGAAGCCTGTTCGGGGGCTAGTGGAGAGCACATGCACATTTGGTTAATGAAAGGACTGTTGGAATACAGTCAGAAAAGGTGGTTACTACAGAAAATAAAGTAGATTTGTCTCATGGGGTTGGCCAAAGAGATGTTGAAGAAGATGAGTGTTCTATTACAGAGCTTCTGGAGGAGTTGTTGAAGAAAGATGGGTCAGAAAGAGAATCAAATCAAGAAATTGATGTTGCATTTGTACAAAAAGGAGTGGTATTGGAAACATCAACAGAGACTTTATATTCTCATGGTTTCAAAATTAATAATTGGAATGTTGTAGCAGGTATTGAAGAAAGAGAAAGTAGATAGATACAAGGTTCTGTCATAATGGAAGAAAGAGGGCAGCACTCTGATATTGTGCTCACTGATTTTTAGGAAAGAGTAGAAACTCAAGAAAGACAGAGTTGTAATCATTGAGGATAGCAAGAATTAGCAGATTCTGAAGATGGGCAGTCTCAAAAAACTGTCATAAAGGAAGAAAGTTCAGTGTTGTCTCATGTTGATAACATTGGAGAAAGTCATGGAGGACTTCAGTTGGAAACTCTTCAAGTTTATGGAAGGGAGAATACCCTTAGAGGTATCATGAATTGGTTGTTGATTTTATTTGTGAATATTTGTTCGATTGTTGAAGAAACTGTATTCATGATTGGAAAAAATGGTGAAATGGAAAAGGAGAAGATTGTACATGTCTTTCAAGTGTGCCGAAATGGTAAAGGAAGAGTTGATAAAGGGATTATAGCTCAAAATAT
Source organism: Pinus albicaulis (assembly GCA_034641835.2). Classification (NCBI taxonomy): domain Eukaryota; kingdom Viridiplantae; phylum Streptophyta; class Pinopsida; order Pinales; family Pinaceae; genus Pinus; species Pinus albicaulis. Next base: position 1,742,435,045 of record CM076578.1, on the reverse strand, counting down.
TTCAGCCAATGAAAAGGGAGCTGAGAGGAGTCAAGGATTAGAAAGAAACCAGACAACTGTGAAAGGAGAGATATTGTAATCTCATGCAACCAGGAAAAGAAGGAGGTTGACTTATGAAAACAACCATGAAGAAATTTATACAGAAAATTCTCAAGGAAGGACAAAACAGAATATACTTTGGAAAGCCATGCAGAGGCTTATGCAGAACCAAGAATTATCATTTGGGACAATGATCAGATTGTTGATTATGATCAAAGAATGGAAATTTATGGACAACATATATGAGAGGAATTCAATGTGACAGAAATGTACAATAAAAAAGAAGAGCAATGTGTATTTCAATTCAAGAATGAACTCGAGGAATGTTCTGATGAAATTGTTTTATGTAATAATTTTGTTGAATGTGCAGGTATAGATCATGGAAGTAGTCATTAGGGGAATTTTGAGGTCTAAAATGGGCCTCATAAGGAAATAATAAAATAATAGCTAAACCAATAAAATAAAATTTATGAATTTGCAATTCTCTTTTTGCACCAAAATCCATGTAACCATGGTTAAATTCAATTCAAAAGTTGTACTAAAATAAAATTAATAAAAAAATTGTATTGATGTGACAATAAATAAGAATGATATCTTCAAGAAAAAAGTCATTGTCATTGCACAACTAATGCATTTGTCCTTTGTACTTAAATAACTTAAAATAAAATATAAATATAAATTCATATTAATTAAAATTTATATTATTTAAATTATATAATAACATGTAATTATTATACTATATAAAAATAATATAATATAATATGATATATGTAATATATTATTTTATGTATGAATTTTATATTACATATTGATTTGATTTGATTTATAACAAAAGAAAAAATAATGTATAATATAAAAAAAGGAATATAATATATATTTTATAAAATTTAGATTATTTTTCATAATATTATATATATTAATATATAATATTAATATAATCATAGTGAAACGAATTGAGTTTTATTTAAAATTAAAGAAAAAAAGTATTGAAATAAATTTTATTTATATTTATAAGTATAATCTAAGATTTATATATATTGAAATTTAGTATTTTTTTCCCCAAACTATGTTGAACCTAATATATATTTTTTCAACATACAAAACTAATATACCTTTTTTCATCCTACAAAACTAAAATGTATTTTTACTTTAATTTTAATATGTTTGTATTGCTATTAATATAATAATGAATTATAGATTTGATTTATCCTAAAATTACAAGGTTAAATTTTTATTTATTTTTATTTCATATGTATAATATATATGTATAGATATTAACTTATAAATAATTTGAAATTGTAATAACAAATCAAATGAGATGAATATATAATTTAAAAATACATATTTGGAAATATACAAATATAATATTTATTGAAAAGTGTGTAAATACATGAAGATTGTGTAGGGATATGCATTGTTTCTTTCAAAAAATATGAAATGACAATAAAATATTTTATTCAAAAAGTGTGAAATGACATTTATTATGAGTACTTTACTTTTTTACTTTAAAATTACTTAGATCACTACCATGGTTAACCATGAGTTTTTATCCACCATTGAGAATGTGACAAGTAAGTACCTTTAACTCAAGCAATGTCACCTCAACCATTAGGGATGATGTCATCCCTTAAAATGTGATTGGTTCTCATAAAGTGAATTTTGATTTTACATTTTCCTTAGGAGGCCCATTTTAGACCTCAAAATTCCCCTAGTGCAATCATCCGTAGAGAAAATGAAGAAGGATTGTTCAAAGCAATCATGTTCTCTAGAGACTTATGAAGGAAAGAGGGAGAGAATATATGAAACTTTCACTCAGCATAATATCGAAACTTGAATAGTTGAATGGAAAAGAATACTTCAAGGTGACATAAATTATGATTTCTGATTTGAAGAAATAGGGAATGTCATACAAAATGACAAAGGTTTAAAAAGTAAAATGAAGACAGAAGTGATGCAAGAAGAAAAGGCCACAAGCAGCTTGAAGAAATTTGAAGAAAGAAGAGATATAAGTGAAGTCATGTGGCCTGAAGAAAATTCAGATTATGAATTTCTGAAGTGGCTACATCATAAATATAAAAAATTTGAAGGTTCATATATGGATGATCATTTGCATATGGTCATGAAGGATGTGAAGTCTTCAATTTTTAATGTTTTGAAGAGCTTAGAGGGAAATTTGATTGATCAATTGCATATGAAACAATGTTTTCATAAAAATGAGAGTGGAAATGAAGGAGGAAGAGTTTTTACATAGGACACTGCTGAAGAAAAAGAAGATTGCACCAAAGTGAAATGGCAGAATTAGAACAAAGATTGTTCATGGAAACAAGAGGAAGTGAAGATGAAAGAATTGTTTGGAATGGTGAGAAAGTTGTTCATGATGATTAATATTATATTAATGAAAGGATCAGTTGGAATAATGTAGAGATACAAGGACAACACTATACAGTTGAAAGGCAGCATACTAAGGAATGGTTTTATATTTTTATACCAAGAAAAAAATTCAAATGGAGTTGAAGATAAAAGGATTTCATTGAAAACAGATGGTATATGGACAAAAGGAGGAGTACAATATTTATATTTTATAATTTATGCAAATTAATTTTTGATTAATAGACAATATGATTTAAAGGAGACATCTGGCAGGAAATAGATGATATGGTTGGAACAAGCACAAAACAGAAAAAATAATGAAGATTACAAGGAGTAGAATTTAATGGAGTTGACTTATGAGATGGAGATGCATATTGGAAGTATGCATTTTTTAGTCCATGTGTTTTTACCCAAAGGAAAATTTCATCTAAAGATGAAAAGAGAAGTTGGGACAGTGATAAATAATTGACAGATATTACCCAAGAGTTTGATCAATGTTGAAAGAGGATAGAGTACAATCATAATGTATTTAAGTCAAGGAGAAGGTTGAATATTGGACTATATGTGTTCTGGGAGAAATTGATGAAGACTTACAAATGGATGAGAGGGAACAACAACAGTAGTGGACAGATGATTCATGATGAAATATGGAGAAAAAAAATTGCAGGAAAACAAGGTAAGAGTTGGGATCCTGGAAGGTTGCGGACAAAAATAGAGCAGCAACAAAACGGAAAAGCAAGTGGAAATTAGCAGCATAAGATATGGAATTCAGGATGAGTTCAATAGTAGAATCATGATCAGGATATCATGCAGCAATTTATTCCTTGGGATTCTAATGCAGAAGCAATCTCATCATAAATTTATTTGGGAAGAGGCCTAAGAGGTCTTTACAAACTTTATTAAAGGGAGTGGGTTCCCTTAAGTTAAATTTCTTTTATTATCCTAATATTGTAAATAAGTTTAGGAAATTTAAATGGAATTGTATGAAGATCTCATGAGGTATAAAGGTATAGAATCTATGTTAGGTATGAAGGAGTGATTCTAGTGATTTCTCCATGAAATTGTGGATCTAAGAGATCTTAGGAGTTTGGTGAGGAACTTTCATAGGATCTGAATTGAAATTAGTACATAATCTTTCATTTTAAATAGGATATATTTTGTAATCAAGAGGGTTGGATTGCGTGAGAGTGAGATAGATTAAAATTTGTTTGCATTACTGAGTTTTATATTGTGTGTTACAGTCAGTGAGTTAGAGTGTATTGAAAGGAAGGTTGATGAACCTATGAATTTGTGTGCAATCATTTATATCTGAATGAAAGAAAGAAATATTCTATTTTGAATTTTCTAGAAACTATGTGTACACGTTTGTATATTTGCATAGATATATGATTGCTAGTTATAGACTGTAGTTGCAGGTCAAGGAGAAGAATCAAATCGAAGGATCTGATAATCGAAGTAAAGTTGTAGCATCGAGGCCGCAACATAGGGGAAGTATGAATTTGGGTATACCTGTGAATTTGACATGTCGTGGTGAAGGATTCCTGTGTAAATATAAAAATTTGTCTTTGTTGAAGTGTTGGAGTTGTAAACAGAGAAGGCAGTAAAAATATGTTTGCAGAGGTCATGAAATCGGATTAACATCAGAGTTGAGACGCTACGCATACACTGGAGGTGTCGCGCATGTGTTGCGCACACCTTTGAGATGCTACGTATTTGTTGGAGACGCTGCGCACACAGCATAAATGCTACGCAAACACCTTTGAGGCGCTACGCATATATTGGAAGCATTGCGCATACCAGCCTAGAGACGGTGCGTATACACCTAAGGTGCTATGCATTCGCTGGAGGTGTTGCGCTACCTTTACACACCACGGTTTCACCTGTATCCTAACCCTCACCTCGGCAACTGACAAATTGATCGATCAAAGCTCTAGTAAGTTGAAAAAAATGGATTGAAAGTAAGGAGTAAGGAATGGAAGGTTGTATTCTGAGGATTTGGATCTGTTTCATTCTCTAAAATAGATTTGTGCATGAAACCGTAGTTTTGTAGAGGACAGAGAAATTTTTACCTGAGTTTGTCTTCTAGTTTGTTGTTGTGGAACGAGAGGAGACAGGTGGTCTAGATACGCAGAGAGGCTCATTGTATATAGAGATTATTTTCTTTTGGAGACAGAGGAGAAGACAGCAGTGTTGAGATAGAGAGTCATTTACTTGCATCATTTATTGCCATTTTGGGGGATCGGATCCATTTTGTGGATATTTATTTAGAATAAATGTTGGAAATGTATGTACAAAAGGTGATTTTATACTTAAATAAAATTTCACCTTTTTGTTTGGGAAAAAAAAAAGATTGCAGCCTCACTTGGAAAAAAATTGCATTTTGTTCAATAGTTTACAATTTTCATTTTGTTCAATAGGATTACTGCAGCTAGTGGAAATTACCATTTCCATGTGTTTCACTGAAGTTTTGATTCTAAAGCAACCAGTTTTGAACATGTGACCTAACTTGTATCATAGAAGGAGATTTTGACATCCACTTGGGTTGTGATTCGTCCATAAACAGATTCTTTTGAAATGAGTGTCCCAGTAATTCTTAATTTTGTTTTATGTCTGACCCATCTGGGAAAATATTGGAAAAACATTGAAGAGAATGTCCCATTGAAATGCAATCTACTTCATTTAAAGCGGACCATCCTTTTCCAATAGTTGCAAGACATCTTTCACGATCTCTTCATTATATCTTTTTGAACCTTGTTTTCTCCCTATTCCTTGTCGCTTTCTCTACCATGGAAAAAATAGCAAAGGCAATGTCGAGCATATTAAATGTGCATTCAACACTGCAATCGAAATTTGTGAGCCACCATAAAACTGAAATTTAAAACACCTAAAAACCCTATAAGTTATTACCATAATAATGGTCATACTCAAATTCATAACATAACGAATAGAATGGCGTGAAACGCTCTTGCTAAAATTTAAATGAATGGATTTGAATTAATTAAATGGAATTGAAATATTTGTGCACTTAGATTCAAATTTGAATTAAAATGGGTTCGTAATTTTAAGCAATGTTATTAATGTTTCCTATTAAACTATGAATGACTCGACTATCAAATGGGTGACGAAATGCATGGATGTAAAGGCGGTTAATCGTTCACTGTTCACGAACTAAAAAAAAAATTTATGTTATACTATTTCCATAAAAATTAAAATTAAAAATTAAAAATTAAAAAAAAAAAAAAAATCATGATATACTATTTCCATCATACAACAATAGTATGCATTGTGTCAATCATTATCTTAGTGCATGTTTAATAATATTTTCCTAATTAATAATCCTCCTTGTGAGGATAGGTTTGATTAACTCCACGAATGTGTATTTTTCATTAAGAAAAGCATGAATACATACAATGAGAGGGAGACCATTGGAATTTTTATTCCAATGTCTCTTGGTTTTCTTTATTTTCCTATTTACATTGTTTGCAATAATTTTCTAATCCCAAATATTAGGTGTCAACATTTCCCCCCTTAATCTGAGGGATGTTGGTGAGCCTAAGCATAATTTTGAATCTTTCAAACTTTTCTCTTCCAATGGCTTTGGTGAAGATGTTTGTAATCTTCTCATTTGTGGAAAAATGGCATAGGTGAATAGTCTAGGCCTCAACATGATGTCGAATTAGATGATACATTGCATTGATGTGATTGGTTTAATCATGGAACATTGGGTTCTTGGCAAACTTTATTCCAAAAGTATTTCTAATCAAAAGAGTATTAGAATTCACATGTTTCTCCTGCAAATATTCAAGAATTTTCCTAAGCCACACAATTTCCTTCATTTCTTCTGTTGTTGCCATGTATTCTTCCTCGATTGTGGAATTTTTTGGAACTAATTGTTTGCATGACCTCCAGGAGACAACTCTTGATCCAAGAATCATAGCATAACCTGAAGTAGATACTCCATTTTCTTTATCTCAATCAAAATCTAAATCAGAGTATCCAATCAAGTTGAAGTCATCCACCTGTGTATACTTGAGTCCAAAGTCTTTATTTCCCTTCAAGAACCTTAGAACTCTTTTTGTAGAAAACCAACGATCCTCACGAGGTTTTGGCATAAACTTGGAGAGGATTCCAATAGTAAATGAAATGTTTGATCTGGTAGTAGTCAGGTAGTTAAGACTTCCTATGAGTTGTTTGTACTTTTTTGCGTCATCAAATTCATTTCCTTCTGTGGATGTGAGCTTTAAATTATTTTCCATTTGAGAGGTCAAAGGATTGCACTGAGCTGGCATGCCAAATTTGTTCAAAAAATCTCCAATGCACTTATTTTGAGAAAGGAATATAAACTTCGAATGTTGGGTTACTTCAATACCAAGATAGTAGTGAACATATCCCAAATTTTTCATTTCATAAACTTTCCTTAATTATTTTTTTATGGATGCAATATAATTTCATTGTTCCGTGTCAACATATACCCCAAGATATACAACATTTTTTCCAACTTTCTTGACATACAAAGTTGCATCATCAAGATCATCGTGTTTGAAATTTAGTTTTAAAAATATGCTCAGTCAATTTCTCATACTAGGTTCATGGTGTTTGTTTGATGTAATGTTCCTTTTTCGCAAATTTCTACAATATGGTCCTCAAGGACGCTATATAAGGAAGATAATGCAAAAATAAGCAAAAAGGGGGCTTGGCTACCCTTGTTAACTCATTAAAAACTTCTCTTCCAGAAGTTGAGCCCAAAGAAATGACCCTAGATGGGTTATTCAGTTCTACCCAAACTAGGTCCCTTAGGAAACTGCTCAAATAGAGAGCCTACAGCAATACATGAACACAAACATGAAACTCTGAAAATATAAATTAAAATAAGAATGAGGCAATGGCAGATCTGAAATACTCATGCCCTCCTCTGATAATGTTCTCAAGCAAAGGGCTGATCCCTTTGTCTCAAAAACACTCCTCCTGATAAGCTCAAATGACCCTCCCAGCAACTGCCTGCATAAAATAACGCAGTTCCAGCCCTAGACTGTGTTGTGAGAGATGGTGAATAATAGGCCTGGTGCTAAAGATATAAAATAATTCCCGGGAGAACCCTCTGCTGCTCCTCTGAAGAATATGCAAGATCTCCACCGAAAAACAAGCCAAAGAATGACTCTATGATTTCCTCTCTTGCTGCACCCAGCAACTAAACGTTTCTGCCCAACAGAAAAACGTTGTAGTTGAAGGAGTAAGATTGGCCAAATTCTGGAATGAGGAAATGGAGCTCAAACCCTCTCCTTCCTTGAGGATGAGGTAGGGATTCCTGACCAGGAACACCCTTGAGTTCAAGAACACTACAACCCTGCTAAAAATCATGGGTATGCAAGTCTTTGCAGACCCAACGAAAATGATAAGCTAATGCATAATGAAAATGGGTTGCCATCTCCTCCATATAAATAAAATGAACTCCTCTCACCATGGGTCCCATTCACACTTGCCACCTAGCTCATGCAAGTGGAGCCTCCTCTAAAATTGTGTTGCCTTGTCATAGAGATTCCCTCTCTTGGACAGCGCTGTTGACTTAGTCAAAATGTCTAGATCAAGCATGATCCAATCTTGTTCACACCATGTGGTGCTCAAATCAGCTGCTTTATTATTCCTCCTTTCACTCAAGGAGTGTTATTTCTCCATCTAAATGGGTTAAGGGGTCTCCTTACCCATTTTATTCAACAAAATAAAAATATGCTAACTATAATGTTCCTTTTAGCTTGAGGCTAAAAATTGGGAACATTACAGTCCTCCCCTACCACATGTTGCTTATCCCCAAGCAACTGCATAGAGAGAACAAAATTTCTCCCCCTTCTTCTCTTGTGGCCTCCTCATCAACAATCCACCACTGCTCAAGATATCTTGCAACAAATCTGTCCTCCAATGCTTCCTCCCAAGTATAAAAACCGGAATGATGCACATCATGGAAAGATAGAAGGCGTAGGTGGAAACCTTCTTGCTATGATATGGCCTCCTCAAGGTAGGAGTGATGAAATGCATGGGAAAAACAATTCCCCAATGATTATCCTCTCATCCATGCTATCATCCAAATATAAATCTCAACCCCTGGTATATGCAATGTGTTGGGGCTGAATGGAGAGTTGGGCTTTTGATTCCCAAGGTGTTTCTCCCTCAATTTGTGGTACATATGGGGCTGATTCTGTCCTTGGGCTGAAATGGTATGGCCTCCAAGAATGGCCCAAGCTCCCCCATCAATAAAATCAGCCATGAGATGCCCCTTCAAGTTCTCCAAGTGGTTTTTCCCACAAGAAGAGAAAATTAGTAGTGTGGAAATCATGGTTTTCCCATGGTGTCTCTTGCAATATAAAGCATGTACAATGGGGAGATTCATGATCCCAATGGGTTGTCTCAATATATACAACACTCTCCCAGTAGTGCTCCCTATGAATGTATGAACATCAGCAATACAAGGAAGCAATATGCAATGAAAACAAGTTGTCATAAGAAAACTAGAGAGTGGGTCACTGCTCCACTCATGGGACAAACACAGTGCACTTCTTACCCGCACCAAAACTAAAAACAACAAGTGCTTTCCCAGCCACTTGTTTGCTGCCACAAACATCTCATAAGATGGAAACGTGAAAATACAAATCAGTGCCAAAGGTGCACACCAAGAAGTATGTGGCTTCTCCCACAAACCACCATGAAAATAGCCACTCCCATTGCTACAATGGGCCACAAGTACATCATAATAAGGAGCATAAGCATATGTGATCATCCTTAGCTCATCAATCTGCCCATATAAAGTAAAGAAAGGTAAATCAAAATGAGTGTATATACCTCCTTCACCGTGTACCCCGGTCCTTGAGCTGAAATGGCTCATCTGAATGCTCTCCCTCACCTCCAATGAGTAGGGAAGTGGTTGTACCAACCTCTCTAAAATCATCTGGGCTATGCATCTCTCTGTATGCTGATATAGATCATGTTGTATGCCCTCCCAAGTGAACTCCTCTAGCAAAGCAAAATATGCATCGAAGTGCATATCTAGAAAGCCCTCATGTACTGCATGCAATAGTTTATCCTTGAGACTAGAAGCTCTAGTAAAGAAGACCCTACCATTGGTATATATGACCATACCACCAATCATGTACATGTCATCTCCATCTGGTTCAACCAAAATCATTCATGCACCTAGATCTTTGGAGTACTCTACCAAGAGTTGAGATCTTCATCCTGGATCTATCCTCCTCAGGGACAGCGCTGGTAATCTGCAATGTGGTGCCCCCCTCACGCTGCTACCTGCTACTCTGACATCCCCCATGCCAAATTCATCCTCCAAAATGCTTCCATGCCCATCATGCAGCTGCTCATGCTCAAATAGTGATGGTGTCCTTTGGAAGTTGGCCTCCCATGAGAAGATGTCATCTACAAGGAATCTCCCAAGCTGGGTCAAAGTAAGCATGAGTGGCCTCCATCCACTCCCATGTGTAAAAGAGTCTTTCATCAAAGGAAGTGTCCTCTCCCAATCTATGGAGCAGTCATCCTGCATCATGAAGATGCCATCCTCCAACCCTGTAGTAAACTTTTTCAACGCATTATAACTTATGAGAGTGGGTGATACTGAAAATGAGAGAGTGCCTCCCTCCTCCTTGAGTTTATCCCAAACTCTCTATGTTGTGTTGGACTCCCCCAATGTCTTCACCTTCCCGGAATCCAAGAGTGGTGAATCAAGTGACAAGATGCCCCTCATCAACTCTAGATCAAATGGCCTCCCAGGTGGAATGCCTCCATATAGTGAGACATCAAGTTCAGAAGTGGATTGTGTGTATGAGTGGACTAATTTGTCCTTCTCTTCACTATGCAGTACAGTCTCCTCCTCTAGTGCAAAAGCTTTCCGGAATAGATAAGGGTGTATCAACCCTTGATGTTGATCCTTCTCTTCCTCCTCCATCTCACAATCCCCAAAAATTGTTACATATGGCTCCGGAATTGTGCCTTGGTTTCCACATGTTGAAACATTTGGAACTCCTTGCAAAGATACAAGGGCTCCTCTAATAGAAGCAAAGGCTCCCTTTTCACCTCCATGTGGTGATGGATCTCCTCCTAGTATGACAGCATTGTTGGTTCTCTTGTGCTCATCCCCTCTATCAATAAATGAGAATACCTCATCATCAAGGAGAGACCCTAGATCTTGGTCATCTCTCTCAGGAAGCACCTCCATGTCTTCACAAATGGAAGAGGACCCTTCACATAATAGGGATATTTCCCTTAGCAAGCCATCATACAAGTTTACATCCCCTTCAGAAATATACCCGCACCAAAACTAAAAAAAACAAGTGCTTTCCCAGCCACTTGTTTGCTGCCACAAACATCTCATAAGATGGAAACATGAAAATACAAATCAGTGCCAAAGGTGCACACCAAGAAGTATGTGGCTTCCCCCACAAACCACCATGAAAATAGCCACTCCCATTGCTGCAATGGGCCACAAGTACATCATAATAAGGAGCATAAGGAGATGTGATCATCCTTAGCTCATCAAGCTTCCCATATAAAGTAAAGAAAGGTAAATCAAAATGAGAGTATATACCTCCTTCACCATGTACCTCGGTCCTTGATTTGAAATGGCTCATCTGAATGCTCTCCCTCACCTCCAATGAGTAGGGAAGTGGTTTTTCCAACCTCTCTAAAATCATCTGGGCTATGCATCTCTCTGTATGCTGATATAGATCATGTTGTATGCCCTCCCAATTGAACTCCTCTAGCAAAGAAAAATATGCATCAAAGTGCATAGCTAGAAAGCCCTCATATATTACATGCAATAGTTTCTCCTTGAGACTAGAAGCTCTAGTCAAGAAGACCCTACCATCGGTATATATGACCATACCACCAATCATGTACCTGTCATCTCCATCTGGTTCATCCAAAATCATGCATGCACCTAGATCCCTGGAGTACTCTACCAAGAGTTGAGATCTCCATCCTGGATCTATCCTCCTCAGGGACAGCGCTGGTAATCTACAATGTGGTGCCCCCCTCACGCTGCTTCCTGCTACTCTGACATCCCTCATGCGAAATTCATCCTCCAAAATTCTTCCATGCCCATCATGCAGCTGCTCATGCTTAAATAGTGATGGTGTCCTTTGGAATTTGGCCTCCCATGAGAAGCTTTCATCCACAAGGAATCTCCCAAGCTGGGACAAAGTAAACATGAGTGGCCTCCATCCACTCCCATGTGTGAAAGAGTCCTTCCTCAAAGGAATTTTCCTCTCCCAATCTGTGGAGCATTCATCCTGCATCATGAAGATTCCATCCTCCATCCCTGCAGCAAACTCTGTCAACGCAGTATAACTGATGAGAGTGGGTGATACTGAAAATGAGAGAGTGTCTCCCTCCTCCTTGATTTTATCCCAAACTCTCTACGTTGTGTTGGACTCCTCCAATGTCTTCACCTTTCCAGAATCGAAGAGTGGTGAATCAAGTGACAAGATGCCCCTCATCAACTCTAGGTCAGGTGGCCTCCCAGGTGGAATGCCTCCACATAGTGAGACATCAAGTTCAGAAGTGGACTGTGTGTATGAGTGGACCAATTTGTCCTTCGCTTCACTACGCAGTACATTCTCCTCCTCTGGTGCAGAAGCTTTCCGGAATAGATAAGGGTGTATCAACCCTTGATGTTGATCCTTCTCTTCCTCCTCCATCTCACAATCCCCAAAAACTGTTACATATGGCTCTGGAATTGTGCCTTGGTTTCCACATGTTGAAACATTTGGAACTCCTTGCAAAGATACAAGGGCTCCTCTAATAGAAGCAAAGGCTCCCTTTTCACCTCCATGTGGTGATGGATCTCCTCCCAGTATGACAGCATTGTTGGTTCTCTTGTGCTCATCCACTCTATCAATAAATGAGAATACCTCATCATCAAGGAGAGACCTAGATCTTGGTCATCTCTCTCAGGAAGCACCTCCATGTCTTCACAAATTGAAAAGGGCCCTTCACATAATAGGGATCTTGACCTTAGTGTTGAGATTGCAACAAGATGATGAGCTTAGTGAAAAGAGTCGCCTTCACTAAGTGGGCCTGCAAGCTATTTTTGGTGCAAGTCTATTTTTAGACATGTCGATCATATTCTATGAGTTGCAGGATGCTATTTGTGGATGGTTGGTTAAGTTGGAAAAATGGATGGACTTCTATTTTTAGACATACTAGGCGGAATCTATTTTTAGATTGCCAGTCTAAAAATAGATATGTCAAATATTATTATCTCTTAATAATATTTGGACTATAAACATTGTCTTATTCTCTTGGATCACTTCAGTTAAGTGCACAGATGTGGCACAGGAGCTGACAGAAGGAATTACGCTATTCTTAAGGGTTAAGTGGAGCTATTGCATGGAGACTTCAGTTAGAACTCATGTGACAGAGTTTGGTGGAGTTATTGAGGTAGTTGGTGGAGTTGTGTTCAGTTTAACTCAGTTAGACACAGTTGAGTTAGTTGTATCTAGTCTAACTGATTGATACACTAGTGAGAGTGGTGTGAATTAATTATTAATTAATTCACTAATTATTAACTCATTAATCAACTGAAGAATACATCAGTTAACTATAGTTCATGGACAGTTTCAGTGGAGACCATTGGAGAGGTAGGTGAAAGAGCAGGTTGACTATCAGTTGTGACTATAGTGTTGCATGAGTTTGCACCACACATTGATGGAGATGCCAATGAGGATTGTGTGAGAAAGGCTAGACCAATTCAAGTTCATTCAGAGCCAATATTCAGCAAGGATTTTGCAGTAGAGGCAGGCTAGCAGGTGGCAAAGATCAATGCATGGATTCGCTAGATCGGGCCTGATTAGTGTGTGGCGATTGTATTGTACTGAGAGCTTGATATGATCAACTTAGTATAAGGATTGTTACATGGTCTCTATGAAATATATTATATACAGATATTTGGGGTTTTTAGCTTTAGGCTTTCCCGTTAAAACACTGTGTTCGTATGTGTGAATTTTTATGGTTTCAATGTGTGCATGCAATTGATTTAATTTCTGCAAGTAATGATCAATAGTAGAAGAGATTATGTATTATGCATGAAGTCAAATAGTGTGTGATCACGAGAATCTTGGATTTATAACGCATTAGTTATATAATTTCTACATGGTATCAGAGCTATATTGATCATTGGAGCAATTGCAAAGCATTGAAGCGATTGAGTTTTGTGCTAGTGGAATTCGAATTTGCAGCAGTGTTTTCTTGGTGTCGAAGTTGAGATGTCTTTCAACGGATTGCGATTGGAGTATGCCCTTGAGGGCAGCTCGAATTATATTTCATGGAAGGACAGGATGGAGGCGGTCTTGGAGGAGGATAATGAGTTGGAAAGGAGTTCATAGATCTGAGAAATTCAAAACTTGCTTCTAGTGATGTTGCGCACTTGACGCATGGCAAAGAGAACCAACAAAATGTCAAGGATACGTTGGAAGGTGTGAAGGATCACATAGTGTCTAGCCTTCATGAGTAAGCTCTTCTCCATTCTTGATGTGGAAAGCTTTGACGGACTTGTTCCTCAAAAGCAAGAGCGACCAGAGGAAGTTAGTATTTGAAGGATCGGCTTCCGGGAAAATAAAAATGGATAAGGGTGAGAGTATACCCAAGTACCTCACGAAGTTCGTCCAGTGCAGGGATGAGCTGGGAAGTGTGGGGGTTACTGCTGATGAAGAGGACTTGGTGAGCTTGGCTCTCCTTGGGCTTCCGAAGAGTTTGCATTCCTATGAGGACTCTGTCAATGGCCGGGAGAAACTGCCAGGATGGGAGCAAATTTGGTCGAATCTTGTGTAGGAGGAGATAAGGCAGAGTACCAGGGATGGATATTCATCGAAGAATGAAGATGAGGAAAATTTCGCTTTGGCTGCCAAAGAAAGGAAGGAGAAGAGCAAGAAGAATGCTTCTCAATCCGGTGCGAAAGGCAAGAAGGAGCACATGTCCAAGGTGAAGTGCTTTCATTGTCACCAACATGGACATTACGCCACTAATTGTCCACAGAAGAGGCAAAATAAGCAGGATGTTGGATCTGCAACTAGAGAGGCCTTAGCCTCGCAGTTTGAGCTGGATTTTTCACTGATTGCATGCTTGGTCTCAAGTATGATGGGTTTAGTGTGGTTTCTTGACAGTGGTGCGTCTTTTCATATGACTGGAGACAAAGATTTGTTCAATGATCTGGATGAGAAGGATCTTGGAGTGCACATCGAGATGGGTGATGATGGTAGATACAGTGCGACTGGTATCGGGACCATTTCCTTTGATTGGGAATGCAGGAAAGCAGATCATCTTGAAGGATGTCATGCATTTCAAGATTGAGAAGAATCTGATCTGTGGCGATGTTGGAAGACAAGGGATATGATGTTGTCTTTAGCGAAATGCTCACACGGTAAGGCAAGCTGAGTGAAACTCGGAGGATAGAGTAGGAGTTCGAGTTAATAACCTTTATCGATTGAGAACCTTTATCGATTGCGGGTAGATGGCTGCTGCTTAATGATAGCGAGTAAGGTAGAAGGAGTAGTGGCTAGGATGAGTCGAGCTATAGCCTGAGGATATTGGGCCATCTTCACCATGGTGCTGAAAATTTTGCGATAGATTTCTACTGGGCTGAGTACACTTGCGCGGTCAGTCAGTCCAAGGGATGTACTTCAGGAAAATTTGTGAAAGACACCTTTCATGAGAAGGATAGTCGCGCCACGACGATCCTTGAGAGAATTCACACAGACGTGTGTGGACCTTTCTCAGTAGCTTCGACAGCAAAGCACAAGTATTATGTGATATTTGTTGATGATTTTTCTCTTAAGTGTTGGATCTTCTTCATGCAGAAGAAGAGCGAGACATTCTCTAAGTTCTGTCAGTTCAAGGCACTAGTGGAGAAAGAATCGGGGAAGCAGGTGAAGGCTCTTAGGAGCGATAATGGTGGTGAATTCATCTCTGGCAAATTCAAAGACTTTTGTAGTGCAGAAGGAATTCGAAGAGAGTTCATAGCACCTCATAACCCACAACAAAATGAGGTCGCTGAGTGAAAGAACAGAACGATCGTGGGTGCCGCATGGATGATGTTGCATGATCAAGGCCTTACCATACACTTGTGGGCTGAGGCATGCAATACTGTGGTTTATGTGTAAAACCGTTGTCCTCACAGAGTACTTGGCATGAGTACACCCGAGGAGGCGTTTTCTGGTAAGAAGCCTGATATTTCTCATTTGAAGATTTTTGGCTCACCTGTTTACATTCATGTGATGAAGGATGCCAGGAAGAAGCTAGAGCCGACCGCAGAGGTTGGGATATTTTTGGGGTACACAAAAACACCCCACAACTATCGTGTGTATTTGCCAGACAATCGGAAGACTGTTGTGCGACGGGATATCAAATTTCATGAGGAGAAATCCATGAAGTGTTCACTTGAGAGGGAGCCACACTTGCATGCAGATGAGGAGCTATTAGTTCCTAAGGATGAGCGTCAGGATGTGGATCAGCCACAAGAGGAGGTTCATGGAGTGGAAGAAACCACTCAAGTAGCGCCAACCATCAGAGGGTGGAAGCGCACTACAGAAGCTGAGTGACTGAATCTTGATGCAGAGAAGATTGTAGGAGCACCTACATCACAGCGCAGACAGAGACAGTCACCTGACTGATATATTGGATACATGGCTCTAATGAGCAAGTGTATCGTGAAAAAACCATCCTCTTTCGAGGAAGCTGTGGAGGACCCTGCATGGGTAGATGCCATGGTGGAAGAGTATGATTCGATTGTCAGAAACAGTGCATGGGATATTGTCCCAAGGTCAGAAGGGAAATCAGTAGTAGGTTTGAGATGGATCTACAAATTGAAGCAAGCTGCTGACAAGAGCGTCGAGAAGTACAAGGCAAGATTTGTTGCCCGGGGCTTCTCACAGATTGAGGGGATAAACTAAGAGGAAACCTTTGCACCTGTCGCAAGGTATTCTTCCATACGAAGCATCCTAGCTCTCTCAGCGTAGATTGGATGGCACTTTCATCAAATGGATGTGAAGACTGCGTTCCTCAATGGAATCATTGAGGAGGAGGTGTACATAGAGCAGCCCGAAGGTTTCGAGATCTTCAGTAGCGAGTCGCATGTGTGTAGGCTCAAAAGAGCGCTGTATGGGTTGAAACAAGCACCTCATGCTTGGTACACATAGATAGACAGTTATTTCACCATTCTTGGATTCACCAAGAGTGAGGCGGATCCGAACATATACCAGATTGTGGCAGAGGGTAAGTTGTTGATCATTGTAGTTTATGTAGATGATTTGATTTTGACGGGTGATGAACAGTTGATACTCTCATGCAAGGCTGATCTTGCAAAGGAGTTTTAGATGAAGGACTTGGGCCTCCTTCATTATTTCTTGGGATTGGAAATTTGGCAGCGCAGTGATGGACTGTTTGTGTCTCAAGGCAAGTATGCTCGGGAGAAACTGGAGAAGTTCAACATGGAAGGTTGGAAGCCTATCGACACTCCTCTTCCTGGTGGTTGGAGGAAAGAGGATGCTACATCGGCAGAGGTAGTGGATGCCACTGTTTACCAACAGTTGGTGGGGTCACTCATGTATCTAGTCAATACACGACCTAACATATGCTACACTGTTAACCAGCTTTCACAAGCTATGTTTAAGCCTACCAAGCTCTTTTGGAAGACGGGGAAGCATTTATTGAGATATCTCAGAGGCACATCAGGATATGGACTTTGGTATAGACAATCGGATGAGGTGAAGCTGCATGGCTTCATAGATGCAGATTGGGAAAGGAGCCCAACAGATAGAAAGAGCACATCTGGAGGGATTTTTAGTATCGGGTCGACAGCAGTTTCTTGGTACAGCAGGAAGCAGAGATCCGTGGCACTCAATTCAACGGAGGCCGAGTACATGGCAGCAAGTTTGGCTGCATGCGAGGCTATATGGATGAGGAAGATCCTGGTCGAGTTGTTCGGTTCACACTTAGATCCTACTGTGATATATTGTGATAATCAGAGTTGCATCAAACTCTCGGTTAATCCAAAGATTTCATGATAGATCTAAACACATTGACATCCAGTATCATCATATCAGAGATTGTGTGCAGCGGAAGATCATGTTACTTTCTTACGTTCTTATGGAGGATCAGGATGCTGATATCTTGACGAAGGTGCTCACCAGGAGAAAATTCGAATACCATAGAGGTAGGATCAGGGTGGAAGATAATCCCTATCTTGTTGAGAGGGGGTGTTGAGATTGCAAAAATATGATGAGCTTAGTGAAAAGAGTCGCCTTCACTAAGTGGGCCCGCGGGGTATTTTTGGCGCAAGTATATTTTTAGAATATGTCTATTTTTAGATATGTCGATCATATTCTATGAGTTGCAGGATGCTATTTGTGGATGGTTGGTCAAGTTGGAAAAATAGATGCACTTCTATTTTTAGACATACTGGGCGGAATCTGTTTTTAGATTGCCAGTCTAAAAATAGATATGTCGAATATTATTAGCTCTTAATAATATTTGGACTATAAACATTATCTTATTCTCTTGGAGCACTTCAGTTAAGTGCAAAGATGTGGCACAGGAGCTGACAGAAGGAATTACACTATTCCTAAGGGTTAAGTGGAGCTATTGCATGGAGACTTCAGTTAGAACTCATGTGACAGAGTTTGGTGGAGTTATTGAGGTAGTTGGTGGAGTTGTGTTCAGTTTAACTCAATTAGACACAATTGAGCTAGTTGTATCTAGTCTAACTGATTGATACACTAGTGAGAGTGGTTTGAATTAATTATTAATTAATTCACTAATTATTAACTCATTAATCAACTGAAGAATACATCAGTTAACTATAGTGCATGGACAGTTTCAGTGGAGACCAATGGAGAGGTAGGTGAAAGAGCAGGTTGACTATCAGTTGTGACTATAAGGTTGCATGAGTTTGCACCACACATTGATGGAGATGCTAATGAGGATTGCGTGAGAAAGGCTAGACCAATTCGAGTTCATTCAAAGCCAATATTCAGCAGGGATTTCACAGTAGAGGCAGGCTAGCATGTGGCAAATATCGGTGCATGGATTTGCTAGATCGGGCATGATTAGTGTGTAGAGATTGTATTGTACTGAGAGCTTGAAATGATCAGATTTGTATGAGGATTTTTACATGATATTTATGACATATATTATATACAGATATTTGGGGTTTTTAGCTTCAGTTTTTCCCGTTAAAACACTGTGTTCATATGTGTGAATTTTTATGGTTTCAATGTGTGCATGCAATTGATTTAATTTCCGCAAGTAATGATCAATAGTAGAAGAGATTTTGTATTATGCATGAATTCAAATAGTGTGTGATCACGAGAATCTTGGATGTATAATGCATTATTTATATAATTTCTACACTTAGCAAGCCATCATACAAGTTTACATCCCCTTCAGAAATATGGAATGGAGTTTGTTTCATGGTTCCCTCCAATGTATGCAAAGTGTTTGATGTTTTGATACATAGAGATTCACAGTGTTTTTCACCAAATTTTCTCACCAACCCTTTATTGAATCCATCATATGATTCTAAATTTTCATGGTAACATGAAATAGAATTTTTAAACCAACAACCATGAGCCATACCTTTGAGTTGCAGCGTTGTTCCTCCAATGGCCTCATCTTCTTCCTCCATTCTCCCTGCAGTGCAAGTGGGAAATGAAATGCGCTGTGGATCTGCATGTGTGGACGAATATTCACATCCAACATGGTCACAACTAGGACTTGTTTCATCCACAAACCCTCTCAGAAAACCTTTCCATTTTTTCCTTTCTTTCTCCTCAAGGTCTTCAATGATACCCTCCATGGTTTGGAACAAAAGAAGGGAGACCTCCTCTTCTGTCATTCCTCTTTTCTTGTTTCCTCTTTAAATCTCCTCTTCTAAGTGAGGATCTTCTCCTTCTAATGGCATATTATCTTGGGGTGCACAGGCTGATCCAAGATTGATGCTCTGATACCACTGTAATGTTACTTTTTCGGGAATTTCTGCAATGTGGTCCTCAAGGACGTTGTATAAGGAAGCTAATGCAAAAATAAGCAAAAATGGGAATTGGATACCCTTTTTAAATCATTAAACACTTGTATTCCAGAATTTTATCCCAAATGAATGACCCTAGATGGGTTATTCAGATCTCCCCAAACTAGGTCCCTTAGGAAACTGCTCAAATAGAGAGCCTACAGCAATACATGAACACAATCATGAAACTCTACAAATATGAATATGTCATAAGATGTAATATTATGCAGCCAACATGTATATTAATATCTCAGTAGAAATATACAAAAATATCATGAGGAATAAACCCCTCATGCAATGGGAATCAATCTCCAAAGATTAACACATGAAATACATGAGATGCAGCGACTGCACAAAATGTTGGAAAGCAGTAACTGCGCAGTATATATGAGAGTAGTTGTTGTTGTAGATTTAAATACATGAAATATGGCTGATACATACAAAGAAATACCCAAAAATAGAGAAATGGGCCTCATTACAAGATTTCTAGCCAATCTAGGAGAGATTGCTAGAAATGCCGGAAAATGTACAATGTGACAAATAACTTGTCACTGAAACTGAATTAAAATAAGAATGAGGCTATGGCAAATATAAAATACTCATGACCTCCACTAATAATGTTCGCAAGAAAAGGGTTGATCCTTTTTTCTCAAAAACATTCCTCCTAATAAGCTCAAATGACCCTCCCAGCAACTGCCTGCATAAAATAATTTAGTTCCAGCCCTAGACTGTGTTTTGAGAGATGGTGAATGATTGGCCTGGTGCCAAAGATCTGAAATAATGTCTAGGAGTCCCCTCTTCTTCTCCTTTGAATAATATGCAAGATCTCCACCGAAGAATAAGCCAAAGAATGACTCTATGAGTTCCTCTCTTGCTGCACCCAGCAACTCAACGTTTCTGCCCAATAGAACAATGTTGTAGATGAAGGAGTAAGATTGGCCAAATGTTGGAATGAGGAAATGGAGCTCAAACCCTCTCCTTCCTTGAGGATGAGGTATGGATTCCCAACCAGGAACACCGTTGAGTTCAAGAACACTACAACCCTGCTAAACAGCCTGGGTATGCAAGTCTTTGTAAACCTAATGAAAATGATAAGCTAATGCATAATGAAAATGGGTTGCCATCTCCTCCTTATAAAGCAAATGAACTCCTCTCACCATGGGTCCCATTCACACTTGCCACCTAGCTCATGCAAGTGGAGCCTCCTCTAAAACTATTTTGCCTTGTCATGGAGATTCCCTCTCTTAGACAGCGTTGTTGACTTAGTCAAAATGTCTAGATCAAGCAAGATCTAGTCCTGTTCACACCATGTGGTGCTCAAATCAGCTTCTTTATTATTCCTCCTTTCACACAAGGAGTGTTATTTCTCCATCTAAAGGGGTTAAGGGGTCTCCTTACCCATTTTATTCAACAAAATAAAAATATGCTAACTATAATGTTCCTTTTAGCTTGAGGCTAAAAATTGGGAACATTACATTTGAGGCCATAGAAGTATTTAACAAGCTTACATACTTTTTGGTCTCATCCCTTTACAAAAAATTCTTATGGTTGAGACATAAAAACATTCTCTTTTAGATCTCCATTCAAGAAATCAGTTTTTACATCCATTTGATGGACTTTCTAGCCGTTTTGAGTTTCCAAGGAAAAGAGAGTTTGAGTGGTAGCCCATTTTGTTGTGGGGGGCGGCATTAGGGGAATTTTGAGGTCTAAAATGGGCCTCCTAAGGAAATAATAAAATAATAGTTAAACCAATAAAATAATATTTATGAATTTGCAATTCACTTTTTGCACCACAATTCATGTAACCATAGTTAAACTCAATTCAAAAGTTGTACCAAAATAAAATTAAGAAAAAAATTGTATTGATGTGACTATAAATAAGAATGAGTTTTTCAAGAAAAAGTCGTTATCATTGAACAACTAATGCATTTGTCCTTTGTACTTAAATAAATTAAAATAAAACATAAATATAAATTCATAAATTCTTAATTATATAATATGTTATTAATTAAAATTTATATTATTTAAATTGTATAATAACATGTAATTAATATACTATATAAAAATAATATAATATAATAAATGTAATATATTATTTTATGTATGACATGAAGATTGTGTAGGTATATGCATTGTTTCTTTAAAAAAATATGAAATGATAATAATAATATTTTATTCAAAAAGTGTGAAATGACATTTATTATGAGTACTTTACTTTATGACTTTAAAACACTTAGAGCACTACCATGGTTAACCATGAGTTTTTATCCACCATTGAGAATGTGAAAAGTAAGTACCTTTAACTCAAGCAATGTCACCTTAACCATTTGGGATGATTTCATCTCATAAAATGTGATTAGTTCTCATAAAGTGATTTTGATTGTACATTTTCCTTAGGAGGCCCATTTTAGACTTCAAAATTCCCCTAATGGGGATTCTCCTGATAATCAACCTCTTCCATTTATGAAAAACCTTTCGACATGAGCCTATCTTTATGCTTGTCAAGTAAGTCATATGCCTTATACATGTTCTTGAAGACCCACTTGCAGCCAATTTTTTTGGTTCCCAATGGAGGATCCATCAACTTCCAGGTTCAATTCTTTATCATAGCATCATACTCTTTCTGCGTTACTTCTTTCCATTCAGCATGAGAAGCATCTTCTTTAAAGGAATTTGGTTTGAAATATGTAGACAAATTTAATTCACAATCGTAAAAAAACATCCATATCAACAAGTGAATAAAAATTGTCTACATCACCTCCATTATGTCTAGTAGATCTTATTGTTCATGTCTTTCCAAACTGATCACGACAAACACTTTCAAGTGTCTTGGAGAGCCATTTTGGAGGACCTTTTTTATCTGGCCCAAGTTTTTCAGTTGACTGAGATGGAGTTGAATCAATATTTATCTTTCCAATTCTCTCAATTTCTTTATTCAAAGTGTCTTCTTGATCGCTAATTGGAGCTTCGACAAGATGTGAGACAGACTTTTGGCAACGGAGCAACGATACATATGCAATGGGCAGAAATGTCACATGGTAACCGAGGTTTATACACATAGCGGTTGGCATAACCAGATGATGTGTGGTGTAGCGGAGGAGGGTCTTGACGAACTCGGAGGTGGGTCGGCTCGAGGTGTCGAGCCCCTTCGTTAAAAAAAATAACCAACGGTTGGAGCATATTAATACGTGGAGCGGTTGGGTGGAAGAGATCATCGAAGCAAGTGATATGCGACCTGTGGAACAACACAGAAGTGTGAAGGAACTCAGATGAGCTCGTAGGCCGAGCAGCACTAAATGTGTTGCGGTGGATTTGGTTTAATATGGGTCAAGTCAGGTTTGCGGTCATGGCACAACAGCATTCGGAAGAGGGATGGTAGGTTCAGATGCGGCAGGCGACGGGTAGAGTCAGGTCAACTCGGTGAGTGACCCATGAACGAAGATCGGGTTTGCGATACAGCGAAGGACGAGACATGCAGGCATGCTGGTCGAGATGTGTGACCGTTGCTACAACCTTGGCACGACAGCGACCCGCAAGTAGAGGCTGAATTGCAGCAAGGGGAAAATTCAGTAATTTTACCATTGTAAAACTGGATGC
The DNA here is from genome assembly GCA_034641835.2 of Pinus albicaulis. Classification (NCBI taxonomy): domain Eukaryota; kingdom Viridiplantae; phylum Streptophyta; class Pinopsida; order Pinales; family Pinaceae; genus Pinus; species Pinus albicaulis. The sequence goes on along the minus strand of CM076578.1, from coordinate 1,742,411,986 downwards.
TCCCTATATAAAACAAGTAAGTAAATTTTATATATGAAATTTAAAAAGTTCATTTTAATCTCTCTTGGCCTCATGCATGTTTTGTTGAAGTTATGTTTATTTTGCAAACATAATAAATTAAAGATGTTTTAAATCTTGTATATTGGAGGCATGCCCCGAAAATATGTCGAAAAGAAAAAGTAGGTGTTTAGTCGGTGCCGCACTGCCAACCAAGAGGGGAAACGGACTTGGGGGCATGACAGATATTATGTCAAACCAAGTTTGAGTAACTCCAGGAATGTGTATTTTTCATTAATAAAATCATGAATATATACAAAGGTAATAAAAAAAAAACCATTGGAATTTGTATTCCAACTTCTCTTTTTCTTTTTTTATTTTCCTATTTACATTATTTACAAAAATTTCGTGATCCCAAAGATTAAGTGACAACACTTCTCCATACCCAAATTCAAACAACCAAACTCCATATGTTCCAAACTGAAATCAAGTCATCTCGTGTCGATGTCATGATATTTTCTTCGCTCCTAATCCAATGGGAATATTGTGCCTCTGCATCATGCATGTCATCCCAAATTTTGGCAAATGAGGGAATGTTATGAAACCAGCTCCAAAAATAGAAGAAAAAGAGAGATAACCTCCTTAGAAATAAGCCACTTTGAGGGGGAAACCTCCTTTACATTACATAAATGAAAAATTCTTGGATGATACAAATGACAAAACCTCCTTCTATATATATGAGTCCATGGGGTCACAATATAATCCTAGCTGACCTAACAATAATAATGTAAGGGCACAATAATAACAATATGGGGGTTACAGGGTACAACAATAACAATAAGGGGGTTATATTAACAACAATAAGGGACTACACTAATAATATAGCGACCTAACATGCCCCTCTCCTTCAAAAAAGTGTTGTCCTCAACGCTTGAATAGCTTTGGATGCTTTTGTATAAAATTCTCATCCTACCATGTAGAATCTTCAGTGGGTAAGTTCTTCCACTTGATGAGATACTCTTAAATTGATCGATTTCGTAGCTGTCGAGTTCTTGTTTCCATGACTGCTTCAGGTTCCAATGTGATTTTTCCTTCCTCATCAAGTTCTGGCAATATTGTTTGAATTGGAAGTTTGTCACCTATAACCTTTTTTAAGCATGAAACATGGAAAATTGGATGCACTCGCGAAGAAGTAGGAAGCTCCAATTTGTATGCCATAGTACCAATATTTTGCAATACCTTGTAAGGACCATAGTAATTTGGCAATAATTTATTATCCTTATTATATTTATTTAGGGATAATTCCATTTCCTGAGGCATCACATTCCATAAAAAAGGCTTTTGTGAAGTCTGGTGTAGCTAAGCGGGTGTTAGGCACATTGCCTCTTTAAGATGTTCAAAGGCCTTAGTTGTTCCACGAGTCCATGAAAATGCATTTTTCTTCAATAATGTTGTTATAGGTGTTTTTATTCTCCCATAATTATTAACAAACTTGCGATAATACCCTGTTAACCCGAGAAATCCTCGCAACTGCTTTATGGTTGTGGGGACTTTCCATTCCTTAATGGCTTTAATTTTGTTAGGGTCTACCTTAACACCCTCGTGAGATACAATATGACCCAGATATTCCACCTCTTGTACTCCAAAGAAACATTTGGATGTTTTTGCATATAACTGTTTCTCCTGCAATAGTTTGAGCACCCTGTCAACATGTTCAACATGATCCTTCCAAGACCCGCTGTAGATTAGTATATCATCAAAAAATACTAGCACAAATTTTCTAAGGAAGGGTTTGAAAATGGAATTCATCAACCCTTGAAATGTAGAAGGTGCATTGGTAAGGCCAAAAGGCATGACCAAAAATTCATGATGACCCTCATGAGTTCGAAATGTTGTTTTTGGAATATCTTCAGTCTTCATTCTAATTTGATGATATCCTGAACGAAGATCCAACTTGGTAAAATAAATTGCTCCATGCAATTCATCCAATAATTCATCAATCACAGGAATGGGAAATTTATCTTTAATGGTGAGCTTATTGAGCTCCCTATAATCCGGACACATTCGCCATGATCCCTCCTTCTTGTGTACCAATACTACAGGAGCAGAGAAAGAACTTTGACTAGGTTGAATTATACCCGCCTCTAACATTTCTGCAATCATACGTTCAATTTCGCTCTTTTGGAAGTAAGGATATCTATAAGGCCTGATATTTGGAGGAACACTTCATGGAATCAAATGAATAGCATGATCATGATCACGAATAGGTGGGAGTCCTTTGGGAGTTTCAAACACCTTGGAATGATTGTCCAAGACTTGTTGGAGATCTACATAAATAGATGATTTTGATGTCGGAACTTCTAGTGAGCATAATTGTGCAATTAATCCTCGTTGTTCTTTCTTTAGAAGCTTTGTCATGACATTAGAGCTTATTATCCTTCCCGGCTTCCCTTCAATACCCCGTAATTCGACTTCCTTTCCTTCTGAAAAAAAATTCAAGAAAAGTTCTTGAAAATTAAAAGCTACCGTCCCCAAAGATTGTAATCATTGTACTCCTAGTACAACATCAACACCTCCCATAGGAATGGAAAGCATTGGACTAGTCAATACATATTCCCCCATGGTTAGCTTGATATTATGGCATTTTCCAGAGCAATTTATAGTTCCTCCATTTGCAACCATCACTTGACATTCTGGTGCTGGGTATAGGAAACAATTTAATTCCTTGGCCACCTTATAATGAATAAAATTATGGGTGCTACCTGAATCAATCAACACTATTACCCTTTTCTTCTTTATATGTCCTTCTATCTTGAGAGTTTGAGGAGTGGTAATTCCTGCCAGTGCATTACACGATATGGTCGGATTCATTTCTTCCTCTTCTAGGGGTGGTTCCTGGTGTATATCCTCTTCTTGTTCATTTTCCTCTTCTTCTTCACAATCTATGTAAAATAATTTCTTCTCAGCACACTTATGACCTTTAGTGTATTTGCTATCACAACTGTAGCAAAGCCCTTTTGCTCTTTTTTCTTCCAATTGTTGTGGTGTCAACCTTGTAGGTTGTGGAAATCTAGGCGTAGCAACACTTCCTTCTTTATAGATGTGAGTGCTAGGCTTCCTCGTCGCCATAATTTTACATTCAATTTTACTTGCCAACCTGAATGTCTTCTCTAATGAATCAGGTTCTCAAAGGTGAACCTCATGTTGGATGTTATCCTTTAAAGTCCCTATGAAGACATCAATCATGTGTTCCTCTGGAATATCATTTACCCTTATATTCAATTTTTGAAAGTCCTTAATGTGCTCCACCACTAAACCCTTTTGTTTGAGATTTATTAATTGGCTAAATAAGGTGTTGCTCTTTGTATCCTCATAATGTGTTATCATTTCCTTCGTAAAAATTGACCAAGTGACAATTTTTTTACGGGAGAAAATTCATCGATACCATACAAATGTATTTTGTTCTAAAAATTAAAGTTTCAATGCGTACCTTTTGTGTGTTTTGTTGAGATAAAAATATTTCTCCATCTATTGTATCCATGTTATGGGATCCTTACCATCAAACTTCTTCATAACGATCTTTGGAATATGGTGGGTCTTCCATCCAACATTTGAGTTTATGAAATCACGATTAACATTTCTTTTGTTCTCATCATGAGTTTCCTCTACTATATTTTCGCCATTAGGAATCATTTCTTGTATCAACTTTGACAAACCTTCCATGTCTTCCTTCAAACCTTCCATTTTTTCTTCCATGTCTTCCATGTCATTCTTCAAACCATCCATATTATCTTCCACGTCTTTATTCAAACCCTTCATATTAGCTTCCATGCCTTTCTTCAAACCATCCATCTTCGCTTCCACGCCTTTCTTCAAAACTTCCATTTCATTTTTTGTTGCTCTTTGCGAGAGCGAAATTTGGTGCACTTGCTCTTGTAATTTTGATATATCATGTTGCACTTCTTCATATTCATAAGTCATAGTAGAGTATTACGAGGGCTTAATGGGTGTTGAATTCTTTTTAGGGGGAATTTTAGAACCCAATACTGATATGTATGCTTCAATATGCCCTTGGAATCACTTCAACGTGATTTTTCAAACAAGACTCATGTAATTTGAAAAAAATACACACATTTTTCTTGCTTTTGAGGAGCTTGATATTGAAACTGAATTATCTTTGTGATTTCGTATCTTCAATATCTGAAATTTTGTCATGTAGTAGCCCTTTGAAACTTCTTTAGAATTCCACAGGTATGACATGATTTGGATGCTTCAAGGAAAATTTATTTCCAATCTCCCACAATGACCTAATTATGGACTGGTTCAGTAGAGCGAACTTGTACGGCGTGCCACGTGTCATTTTTTCCTCCTTCGGCTCTGAAATTGATAGACAACAAACTATAGTATGTGTAATTTTTCCCACGTTTTACAGAATTCCAATCTGATGCTCAAAGAGAGTGTTATGGTTATTTTCCCAATGTCACTTATTTTAGTTGAAATGTGGGAGCCTGCAAAAATCCTAACTTCCACATATCATATCTCCGAAAATATTTCGAACCAAGATCTGAAATTTTTACATGACATTCCTCAGGATTTTGGCTTCGCGTGATAAAAATTTCAGCTTTTGAACCTTCATAGAATCAAATTTATAGCGAAAATTCCACGATGACCTTTTTTGAGCATCGAAAGCCTAGAATCCAAAGCTCTGATACCAAATGTTATGAAACCAACTCCAAAAATAGAAGAAAAGAGAGTTCAACGCCTTATAAATAAGTCACTTCGAGGGGGAAACCTCCTTTAAATTACATAAATTAACAATTCTTGGATGATACAAATGGCAAAACCTCCTTCTATATATAGGAGACCCTGGGGTCACAATATAATCCTATTCGACCTAACAATAATAATGTGAGGGCACAATAATAACAATATGGGGGTTACAGGGTTACAACAATAACAATAAGGGGGTTATACTAACAACAATAAGGGACTACACTAGTAATATAGGGACCTAACAGGGAACCAAATGTGTTGCATTCCCAATTTATCAAGGTCTCATCATGTGTCATCACATGTCATGCAAGTGCATGCCCGAGCTTGACACTAGAGGCCTTACAATTCCCATGCCTTTCATTTTTTTAAGATAAAATTTCATTTTAAAAGGAATACAAGTTTTTTCTTCTTTTATTTATTGTTGCATTTGTAAAGGTCTCTAATAATCACGAAGGGGTGTTGGAATTGTAATTTACTTTTTTATTTATCATGCTAATTAGAATGGAAGGCATGTTTATTTTGGAAAATATTTTTTGTAATATTCACAAATTAAAGGTTCTAGATTTATCTCGAAAGAAAAGTAGTTATGGTTTTTTTTTCATTTTAATTGGATTGATTGATTAAAAAAAAACATATGAAAAAATGGCACATGAAATGAGTTATCTTTTTTTGAGTGTGTGGTATTGATAAGTCATTGTATTGTAACAAATCTTATTTACAGATTAATATCTATGATAAAGTACGGGTGAATCTCGATAATTAAGAATCGTGTTACATGTTTCTTAAATGTATATATATTTAATTTATATATTAACTCTTTTATAATAACAATAATAGTAATAATTTAAAATAAATTTATAATTTAGTTCATTTTTATTATTATTTTTAATTTTAGTAATAATGAAGTAAGTGTTTTGATGGTTATCATATATTGATGCATATCGATGTTTATTAGCCATATAATTTATATGGTTATGCTAGTTTATATAAAAAGGAAAACTATAGCATTACGTGTAAATAAATTCCTCATAAAAGAAGACAACTTCCATGACATTGCCACATTCTTGAAAAGTGTTTTGATATCTATCATGGATTGATGCCTATGGATGTTTATCAGCCATATAATTTATATGGTTGTGCTATTTTATATAAAAAAAGACAACTATAGAATTATACGTAAATATATTATAAAAATCAGCTTCCATCACATTGCCACATTCCTGAAATATTGTCCAAATTGAAAGACTAAAGTGGATCCCCAAAATTCGCTATCACGAATTATTCCTAACAAGTTCTCCTAATATGTAATTATGAGAACTAAACCCTTACATAAATATTAGGCATTGGGAATATGTGTGATTTTTCTTATAATTCATTTTCATTGGAATCAAATCACCATCATCGATTATAGCGAAAAAGAGTCCTAGAGAAGTCACATAAAGATGTTAAAATGAAAACCAAAAAAAAATATTGGTCTAGTTAATAAGGGCAAAGATGAGCAGAAATACACAATCATTGCTCTAAAAATTGGACTAATTACAGGCGTCAATAGTAGATCTATGGTACAGGATGTGTAGTGTATCAAGTTCACTTCGGTATAAGTATGAAAAAAAATGGATGATACACTCTTGATACATGTATCAAAATGGGTGATATTTGTATCATGTTTTTGATACCCATATTGCCCCTCCTGATAAGCGCATCAAGCACCATACAATTCATATCAACATCATACAATGTGTATCTGCGAATTGTAGTGTGACCCATATGGTGTGCCAATATGGCCCAATTTTCCCATTAATTGTTTAAAATTATTTTTCTATAGTTATTATGTTTTTAAAATATTTTTTCAAAGCTTTTTAGAAACTTGTCAAGATAAAAAAATTTCTTGTAAAAGAGTTCATCTCTATCACTTCTCCTCACTGTTTGTGATCTGAAAATGGAAGTACTTGATAATGGGTGCAAGGTATCCATTTCCATTTAATTAAAATGGAAATGGATACCTTGCACCCATTATCAAGTACTTCCATTTTTAGATCATATGGTATCAGAGCTTTGGTTAAGTTGGGTTGTGCTTCGTTTGAGCCTTGATTGAGCATAGGTTGTGCTTAGGCTGAACATTTGTTGTTGTGAAAAAGGTGTTAAAATAGTCAATCTTATTGTTTTATTGGTTGCAAAGTGGTTGCATGTATGGGTTTTCTTGAGTTGAAAATATATTTGTTGATAGCTAAATCTTGGAAAGGAAAAAAGAAGTTGTAGGCTATTTCCTTATCCCAAAGTACCTCAAGGTTATATTTGGAAAAAAAACTCCAATAGTTTGTGTTTTATGTTTGCTTGAATGAGAAGGGGTCTTTACTGACATTTGGTTAAAAGCTTGTCTTTGTTGGAAAGCTTTGAGAACTTTCTTTGAAGTTCCTTTTGTTAATTTGACCATTTACATGATGTCAACTTATTCTACAAGTGAAGTTTCCTCCTTCACGAGATTCTTCAATGATGACATGAAGAATGAGTTCATTAAGGTGAAGGACATGGTGCAGATTCTCATTGAGGATCAAAAAGAAAGTGTTAAGCTTCATGCACAATTGTTAGCCATGTAGGAAGAGAAGGAAACAATTCTCCAAAGGTTGCATGACATGGAGAAACAACTCCTTCAAGTTCAAGAAGCTTTGTCCAAGAACAATCATGAGGGAGAGGTAAACCATTCCAACGTGTCTTCAATTTCCTCTATGGAAAAGTGTGTTGGTTCTTTTGAAAAACATACAAGGGGAATCGGGTCGAAACTAATGTTTAAGATGGGCTATCAAGAAGGAAAAGGTTTGGGGAAGCATGCACAAGGCATGGTTGACCCTATTTCGGTGGCGGAGCATCCCAAGAATGTTGGTCTTGAATATGACCAGTTTTATGGCAAAGAATTCAAATCCTTGAATGCATGTGATGCAAATTTAAAGAGAACCTTTATTCCAAGTTATTCTATGCATATATGTCAAAAAATTTCTAAGGATGATTGCCATTGTGTTAAGCCATCATTGTAGCAAGTAGAGGGTAAACATGTCGCTTATGGTGAGCCTTCAATTTCAAACATTTTTCAAGACAAAAATTGTGATGAAAGTCTGAAAAGGAAAGTTGTCTCCTCTACTAGCTCATCGTCTTTCAAAGACAACAAGGATGGGAATTCCATGCAGCAAAAGAGGTATAATTATTCACATGATCAATTTGATTATGTTTCAGCAAAGAATTATAATTTTTCTTGTTCAAATGGAAGAAAGTTTTGTTGCACATTTTGTGGTGGATTTAACCATGTTGCTTCAAGATGCTGGTTGAAAAAGAAAGCACACAGGAAGCAGAAGAGGCAAAGAGAACTTTCTCAGAAAGTGCTTAAGAGTTGCACATTCTGTCAAAGGAAGGGACATGATGTCTCTCATTGTTGGACTTTGCATCCAACAAATCGTCCAAAGCACATGTAGCTAAGGGACAACAACTTTGGCGCAAGTGGATCTATGGAGACCATTATCGATGTGGAAATGAAAGATTCACATGAAGAATTATAGTTGCAACAAAAGACGCCATGGAGTTGGCTTGGTAAGAAGTGGATTAAATTCTTAATGCAATAAGTCATTACTCATTTTTCACATGCAAAATTCAGATTTGGTATACATGCATTTCAGTTGATAACAGCAAATTAAAATAACTTACCTTGACACATAAACTCTTATACAGCTACCAAAAACACTCTATTTCAATTGCAAGACATGAATAATTGTTTGCATATATATTTTATAGTAAATTACTATCTTGAATAGAAAATACAAGTCATCTCATTTTCATATTATGAGTGTTAACTTCTACAAGTTCTATAGACAGAGTCTGTAAAGGATCAAGTAGCCTTTGGATCTCATCCTTTCTTTAAAGGTGACATATCCAGTAAATGCCCCTACATTCAATCTCTGGAATAGTTCAAAGTAGTTGTTTTAATCATCCAGACTTGGATTTTTTGCATACATTTAATTAAAATGGAAATGGATACCTTGCACCCATTATCAAGTACTTCCATTTTCAGATCAGTTTGAGCCTTGAACAAAATATAATTGAACACTTTCATTTATTATTATTATTATTATTATATATATTGGGATCGCATTCCTAACATGTTATGTTTCAAATAAGTGTTTTTGTACCATGCAACTCAGTGATAGATGGTTTTCCCTATTAAGGTTACCAAAAGAAGATTGCAAAACCTCACATCCATCCTTCGGAGAGTCATCTAAATCAAAATTTCAATTAAACCAAATGGCTACGGGATCTATTACAAAAAAGGAATGGTTGAATCAAAAAATTGTTATTAATCGATTGTTAAAAACATACAGGATGGTTTATTTACCCAAATAGACAAAGAACATTTCCAGTGGAAGTAAGGGTTTCTTCTTTCTAGAATATTTATTTTCATGAACAAAATAAAGAATGAAAAGAAACACTTACATGTTTCGTATTTATTACCATCATTTAAATCCCTTCTAACCATAGGTTTGAACAAAATCTAAACTCTCCCTTTTCTACCTGCTAAGAAGACGCTCATATTTTTCATTGCCCGAAAAAAACCTTGGTAGATTGAAATCAAAATTTTTCTTTCCAAAATAATCCTAAAAACACCCAAAAAAAAATGTCTAGAACCCTCGATGCAGAGATTACTTCAGCAGTCCCAACACAGCCTAGAAGATGGAAGGGTTAGCATCTAAAAATGTGCCTGGAAGGCAGTAATAGTAATGCATATGGACACAGCCAATTAAGGAATATTTACACTTTAAAATAATCCAATGTATCATTAAGCAATTATACTTCAGAAATTCAACCATATAAGAACAGTAGAACAATAGAGATCATAATGCACAAAGAGAACACAAGATTTACTGTAGGAGAACCCACTAAGGGAAAAACCCAGCAACCCTTTTCCAATAGAGAAATTATTTTGTTCAACAAGAGAGACACCTAAACCTCTAGTCAACAACTAAGTCAAACTAAACTTCAAAAAATATATGGTCAAGCCTCGTCATCTCCCTCCAAGTCAAGCCTTCCAATATGATCCAGCACTCTACCTTTTTATCTTCCCTAGGCAAAATTCAGGTCTCCTTAGTTTGCCAAGAAACCAAGAAATTCGGCCCCTGCAACAGATATTGCCTAGAAAATCTGTAAATTGTGTGAGATGGAGAGAGAGAGAGTCCTTCCACACGTGCGATCTTGAGAGAGAGAGAGAGAGAGAGAGAGAAAGAGATGGATTTCATCATATTTGTCCTTCTTTTCCTTCACATGCTTGCACACAAAAAAAATTATTGAGAAAGATGTGAATTTGTGACATGAGTAGGGGGTCTAATTGGGTGCGACTCTGCCAAAGCCGACTTCACTTGGAGTGAGGCCGACTCGACAATCTTGGAGCCAAAAATTTCAAATTTCAAACTCAATTTTTCTTCTTTAAAAATTCCAAATGGGACTTGAATCAATATATTTTTCTTTTGAATCTAGCATTTAATATATGCTTTACAATAATCAACATAAATAAATCAAGGGCCAAATAAACATTATGAAGACCAACCATAGTTACAAAATTTCAATTGGCTCCACCATGAACTTGTTGAGTGTATTCAGAGAAAACAGATATCTAAACTAGTGTTAACCAGATACATTAAAGAATCTATCAGTTGCCTATACAATGTGGGATCCACCAACTCACCCTCAAAAGCACCCAACTTCCTCAAGTTGGTGATCATAGGTGTTGATATAGGCCTACAATCTTCCATCATAAATCTCCTCAAAATATCCAATGTATACTTGACACCTTAGGACAATCTCTCATGGTTGTTGCCATATCTCAAATTTCAAAAAGCAATGCATCAAGCCAATGTCCTTCAATCTCAAACTCAAAATCTAGTTCCTCCTTGCACATCTCTATGAGCTTCCCTGATCCTGTCAAGAAGAAATTAACATGCAGCACCAAGATAAGCATCTCACCCTCAACAAGTACCATAGCACAAGTTTGAGTCCACCTCACTATTGGTGAAGCCTAAACCAAGAAGATATATATCAATCCTGGCATACCATGCACACGAAGATTACTTCAATCCATAAAAGGTATTCTTCAACCTGCATACATGAGACTCCCTCTCATGTACCTCAAATCCTTTAGGCTTCTCAATATACACCTTTTCCTAAATCACCCCATTGAGGAAGGTAGTCCTCATATTCATTTGATGTATCCTCCAGTCCATATTTGAAGCAATGTAAATAACTGCCATAATAGATGCATATATGGCAAAAAAAGCATATGTATCCTCTTCGTTCGCTCCCTACTTCTAGAAGAACCATCTCACCACAAATATCGCTTTGTGCTTCTTGATGTTGCCGCCTACTACATGCTTGATCTTGTAGATCCATCAAGAAGTGACCACAGAATTTCCCTTCAGCTTCGACACAGTGTCTCGCATGTCATTCCTCATGATGGATCTATAGTACTCCACCATGGCATCCCTCCAAACCTGTTAATTTTGTACCTCCTCATGAGTAGAAGGCTCGAATCACTTATGTTGTGCATCAAGGCCAAATAGCTAAAAAATATATTTAGCGATCTACTCTCCTTGGAAGTCTTGCTAGGAGCCTCCACATTCTCCTCTACATCCCTCAAGGTATGTTCAGCCCATCTTAGCCTCCTCCTGAAAGAGCTTAAATGAGCCTCTCGCACCTCTTGATCTACCGGCTATGTCCTTGCTATTAGTGTTTTTGGTCCCTGCTCAACCTTATGAGTCTCTCACTCCTGATCCTTTTCCCTATTGGCTTTATGTCATGATACCTCCTAAATTTCTTACCATCCTTGAATTTGACATCCATACTAACAATGACTCTCCTATGTCCTTGAATGTAGACCTTGTAGACCTTTAAGACCTCACTACAGCCAACAAAAATGTGTGTTTTCTGATGAGGGCTCCAACTTACTCACCTTATTTGTAGGAATGTGGACATAAACTAGATTGTCAAAGATGCACAAATGACTCACCTCTGGTCTCTCTCCTATTAAGGATTATTGTCCTCCAACACCCTGTGAGGACTCTTTTTCTACAAGTAAAAAATTGTATTACATGTCTTCGCCTACAGAAACATTGGAAAGTCTTAATCATAGATCATCTTCTTCATTTCTCAAACTATGATCTAGTTTTTTCTTTTTGCAATCCCATTTTATTGAGGGTTGTAAGGTACTATGAGTTCCTTTTGATCTGTGACTCTTTGCAGAAATCCTGAAACTCATTGAAGGTATACTCACCCATTTTCAAATCCCACTACTTTAATATTCTTCCCAATTTGTTTCTCCACAAGTCACTTTGAACTCTTCAAATCAACTAAATACCTCACCCCCAATCTTTGGGAAGTAGATCCAATTCTTTCAAGAATGGTCATTTATGAATGTCACAAAGTAGCTAGACCCTGTGATTGATTCCACTAACATAGGACCACATATATTTGGATGCAGCAAGTCCAACACTCCCTTGGACCCAGTCTCACTATGAGGAAAGGTTTACTTGGCATGTTTTCCAAGTGCACACCAATTGTACACTCCCTCATGTTCCACCTTGATCTGCAGGAAACTTGTAACCATCCTCCATAACATATGAAGAGCCCTATAATGTAGGAGTCCCATTCTCCTATGCTAAAGCTCACTCTAGTTGTCACTATCATGTACAAGGGCCTTCATTGGCTAACCTCTCAACATGTATAAGTTTTTCTCAGTGCTCCCTATGACTCGCCTCACACTCGAATCAACCCATTTTAGCCAACCAACTACTTCACCTCCCGTAAAGTTGACCCTTAGTCCTCCTTCTATTGAATTTTGTAACTAGTATAGATCTTCGTAAATTATTTATGTCATTTGTAAATTTATTAAATCATATTTAATATGCTTGGGTCATAAAAAGAATTTTATTTATAGCATGGGTTACGTGCTTAAAGAAAAGAAAATTTTATATATTTGAAAAGAAAAGAAAATTCAGATTTTAAGTTTCATTTTGGTCAAACCCCAAATAGTTAAGTCATCCCTCCATTTGTCAAGTCGGCCTACCCAAATGACTTGTCCCTTCACATCGAAAAACAATCATTATATTGGCATTATCACTCCAATTTGGCAACCAACTCGCAGCATCTGTGGAAGATAAATGTAAGTTGTCTAAGGCTACATATCTTTGTGTAATGTGAGTTATCTGAGGCTATATATATATGTGTAATGTGAGTTGTGTGAGGCTATATATCTTTGTGTAATGTGATCTGTCTAAGGCATAACATCTTTGTGGTTATGCAAGTTAATGAGGCACTCTTTCTCTGTGAGACGTGACATCTAAGGACAGTAATATGGCATCTTCTGACCAAACTTATTGACAAACTTGTGGCAGTGTTTGGACTATTAATGGAGGGTCGACTTGGCAATTGGACTACTGGTCAAGTTAGATGTTGTTACTTGGATTTATTTTGTTGACAAATACTTTGAAAGGAAAGTTTTTGTTGGGTTTCCCCTTGTGGGTTTTTCCCTGTCCATTGGCCTAATCTTTGGTGTCTCTTGTCTCTTGTGCACTATTATCACTACTTTCTTTATGTTTTTGAATGTGTAATTTCTTGATGACATAACTCAATAATGTAAATTCTAAAAGTAAAAATATATATTAGTCATAAGTAATTATCTTAATTAGAAATTAAATTTCCAATCGAATTTCAATATGTTATCAAAGTTATGGATTGAAGAACAGTTTGAAGTCTGAGATTAGAATCCAAATATATGATGGGTCGAGTTCTCTATGTGGCAAGATCTAACATACAATTGTAGTTTATAACTTTGAGCACTATTAAGCCCAAGGTCTATTACACACATTTGAGAATTGTGGAAGGGATCCAAAGTCTAAGTTGTGGAGAATAAATACAAACTCTATTCTTTGAAATATGACCAATATTCTAAGCCAAATCAAAGTATGTAATGATTTGTCTTTCAATTCATCATCTATGTGACTATGTGAAACTTCTTGGTGGTATGAGATTTGTGGCTATGAAAGATGCCCTATTGAAGGAGCTTGTCTTGAGAAACACTTGGCACTTTTATCAAGGATCTAAATTGATACATGAGCCTTTGTGATCAAGTTGGAATAGCTAAAACTGAAGTATTGTTATGCTTCATCCTTCCTAAACAGATTAAAACTCTCTCATCACAAAATAATCAAGCTCGAGACACTACTGATAACAATACAAATTGGTTATGGAACTGTGAAATGCCAAGACAGAGGTTCCCTTTGAAACAAAATCCAAGCTTATTCAAATGAAAAAGTAAAAGAAACATTTGATTTTTTGATTGAAGCCAAATTATACTAAATGGCATTCTGTGTACATGATAACAATTATGGTTCAAGTGTAAGAAGGGTCGAGTCCCTGTGATAGACCAAATTTTGTTTGTTATACCTCAAAGACTACAGATAATTAAGACATTCATGACATCCTCAACCAAGATATATAATGACTCTTGTGCCAAGTATGACTGAAGACAGAAAGTTGAGATACATCATGTATATATATCAAAAGGAAAGCTAGGAGACTTGAAGATTACATTAGGGGAATTTTGAGGTCTAAAATGGACCTCCTAAGGAAATTATAAAATAATATAGGAAATAATAAAATAAGACTAGATTACATCATCAAATTTTAGAGAGAAAAAAGAAAAAGAAAAAAACTACTTTTTCAACTAGTATTTTCAACTTATCTCCCTAAGAGTTTACTCAAATTTCGAGTGAGAACATATGTTGGATGCAAAATTCGATTCCTCATCCAAGTAGTACCCATGTTGCATACTTTTGATGGATCCTTCTACACGAAAATTAGAAATACATGAAAAACATGATTGCAATCATTTTTTTCATGTATTTCTCATTTTCCGCGTAGTAAGGTCCATCGAAAGTATGTAACATGGGTACTCCTTGGATGAAGAATTAAATTTTGCATCCAATGAGTACTCACACTCAAAATTTGAGTAAAACCTTAGGGAGATAAGTTGAAAATACGAGTTGAAAAAGTAGTTCTATTATTTTATTATTTTTTAATATTTTTACTTTTTTACTCCAAAAATGGTGAATGATCCCCCATGGTTGACATCATCATCCTAAATCCTATTAGTTCTTATAAAGTTTATTTTGATTGTACATTTTTCTTAGGAGGCCCATTTTAGACCTCAAAATTCCCCTAATGTGTATGCTACAAGAAGAGGCCAAGCCCTACTTAGAGTTGAAGGTTTAACTTGATGAGGACATCTTATATGATATATTGTTGAATGGGATCTAAACATGTGTATCTAGGGCTTGGAAAGTTGAATGGTCTGACCAGATCCAAAAGTTTTTTTATATTGGAATATCTTGGATTTGTGAAACCCTATCAAAAAGGGTTTTGAAAGAAAAAGCTAGGATTGTTAACCTTATCAAGGGTTGGATCAAGAAAGTCCTAGGTTTTTGTTAATTTTGGACAACTAGGTACAAACTCCATGTTGTGATGCTCAGATGAAGATGCCAATATTTTTATTGGATTCCTCTTTCGGAGAGGTGCAAGATCGATCTAAAGGTCATCTTGATCTGATGAGCAGAACATTTATTTTGAATTTATTCAAAATATGTGCAGGTCGGCCTAAAATGAAATGTAGGCTTGAAGCCCCAGCAGTTGTGTCACACACCCTCATTGATGGATATAAATAGGTCAACGTTGGAGGTCATTTTCACTCATCCATCACATCACATTCTCTCTCCTCATCTGATTGGTTCGATCACCTTGGAGGTTCTTCTTCATTCACACGTGGGAGACGTAGCAAGAAGATTTATGTTTTCTGACCTAAGGTTTTTCAGCGCAGATTTGACCAACGCTGACTTTGGTCAACGCTTGGTCAAACTGACCCAAAAATTAGTCAAAATTCTAATTTCCTTAATCCGCATTTTTTTGGCACTGAAATCGAGGTTGACCATTGACTTTGACTGGGATATGTTGACTTTTTGCTGATGTTGTTTGAGTTGACCATTGACTGTGATAGTGTTGACTTTTGGTTCGCTGATCTGGCTTTCCAAGAGGGTTGTGTGACACTTCTAGTTGGCTGGCTGTTTTGAGACTTTGTTGGTTGAAGCATCCTGCTAACCGCCGTAACGCCCACAACACATCTATTTTTGGCTTGTCTTCTGTCGATCTATTGGTATGTTTTATCTGCATTTTAATTTCTTGTTTATGTGATCGCTGACTGATATTGGGGATAAAAAGTAAAGTTGCATCAAGCATAAGACATCTACAAAAATTTACATGGTATCAGAGTTGAGGTGAAGACAAAGCCCAAGTTTGTAGCAATCACCGAAGAAGAGCATGGGTACCTCAAACTACAATGGCTTTAAAGTTGATGACAAATTGAGTGGGAAGGAAGACTTCCATGCCTAGAAGATGACATTGGATCTTATGTTGGAAGACCAAGATGTCATGGACTATGTGGAGGGTAAAATCCAAGAGCCTCCATCCATTGCACCTGCTGCCCCCAAATCAAAGTATAAGAAGGGGGAAATCAAAGCAAAGCTGATGATCAAGAACTCAATTCATAAAGAGCCTGGTTGCCTACATCTCTGAGCTGGGCACATCCAAGGAGATGTATGATAAGTTGGTCAACATGTTCAAGGCCAAAAATGAAAATCAATTCCTATTCTTTAAGAATAAACTAAAGAATCTGAAGAAATGCATGGATGAATCTATCCAATCATATTTTCTGAAGCTGACTGAAATCAGGAATAATCTTCTAGCTATTGGGGAGACAATCGTTGATCGAGAGATGGTTCTCACCGCACTTGGAGGTCTCTCATCCGAATGGCATGTATTCAACACTACCATTCTCAATAACAATGTGATACTTGATTTTGATGAAGTACTATCGAGATGCATACAAGAAGAGACAAGGATGAAGGAATATGAAAATGAGGGAAATGTTGCCTTCACTGCTCGTGCTAAGAAAAAAAAATTTGGTGGTCCGAGGAACAAAGGAACAGCAGGGGCCCAAGGGAAGAAAGGTAAATGTTACACATATCACAAGACCGGACACTATGCTAGAGAATGCCCTTTCAAGAAGGATTCTCCCAATGATAATGACAACAAAAACCACCAGAGGAATGGCAATTCAAAGGAAAGAGGAAGGCTCCCTCTCGTGGAAATGGGAAACCTTACAAAAGGTCGAGAAATTCTAGGTATGAGGAATCAAATTTTGTTGATGATAAAAGAAAAGAATTCATTCTTGTATCTGCCCTCTCTGATGCATCTCCACCCGACACTATGGATCTCTAGTTGATAGATAGTGGTGCCTCAAGGCACATCACATCACTGGGTTCAAGGAAGCACTTTCTGATTTGGTGAAGGAGGACACTAATCTGAAAATTATCCTTGGAGATAATGCCACATATCTCATGAAAGGGATTGGGACTGTGACCCTCCACTTATCTCAAGTTCAAGTCCTCTGCTTGCAAGATGTACTATATGTACCTGATTTGAAGAAGAACCTTGTGTCTATTTCATCCATGGAAGACAAAGGTTTCAATGTGGCATTCATTGATGGGAAGGTGAATATCTGGAAGAAGAGTTTCAAGGAAGCTATCATGATTGGGTTTAGAGTTGATACACTCTACCAGGTTAGAGGAATTCCACTGGGAGCGATGACATGTGATATTATCCAACTAACTAAAATATGGCACCAGAGGTTTGGACACCTTCACTATAAATCCCTTCCCGAAGCAAGGAAGGAGGTGACGGGAATGCCCGAGTTCACAAATGATCATGAAGGTGTATGTCAGGGTTGTGCTGAAGGAAAGCATACAAGGGGACCTTTCCCCTCAAGCGTCACAAAGACATCTAATGTCTTGCAATTAGTACATTCTGATCTGTCTGGTATGCTACCTGTGACATCCTTGGGAGGATCTTCTTATTATATGACGTTCATAGATGACTTCTCTCGCAAAACCTGGATATAATTCTTGAAAAATAAGGATGAGGCTTTCATGTGGTTCCATACCTTCAAAACCTTGGTGGAAAATTCAACAAAGAAGAAGATCAAGATATTGAGGACCGATAATGGCATTGAATATGAGACAAACGAGTTCAAGAACTTTTGCAGAGAAGCTTTCATCAAGAGGGAGACCACAACTATCTATACTCTTGAGCAGAATGGCGTTGCTGAAAGAAAGAACAGGACCATTGTGGAAGTTGTTCGTGCCATGCTATGTGACCAAGGTCTTCCGAAGTTTCTGTGGGGAGAAGTTGCGAACAAACACTACTGTGTACATACAAAACCGATGCCTGCATTCCACTTTGAACTCCAAAACTCCCGAAGAGGTTTTCTCTCGTAAGAAACCTGACATCTCACATTTCAGAGTTTTTGGATGTCATGTTTATTTTCATGTACCAAAGGAGAAGAGGAGCACGCTGGATGCTTCTAGAAAGAAGGGAATGTTTGTGGGCTAGATCGAAACTTCGAAGGCCTATAGAGTTTTTGTGTCTAGTCAAAGGGAAGTGGAGATATGCCACAATGTTAACTTTGACGAAGATGCTTCCCTAAGGAAAATAATCAATCTTCCAAGATCTGAGGAAGATCATGAAGCAAGGCTTGGAAATCAAGAAGAACCGGAGGATGAGACGATGTCCGATGTTGAAGGACCGATGGACCCTATTGATCCACCTCCTTCAATGAGGATGAGACCATCATGGCTCAGGGACACTCTCAACTATGCCGAGGGACATATGGCCCCAAGGGGGACATTCCGTGAAAGCAAGAATCCGAATAGATACCAAGGGTATCTAGCAGCCATGAGTACAGTTGTACAATTTGAGCCTTGATCTTTTGAGGAAGTCGTAAAGCATCAAGTATGGAAGGATGTTATGCACGAAGAATATAATTACATAATGAACAATGATGTCTAGGATGTGGTTCCAATACCGGAGGACAAAGCAGTTGTCACCTCGAAATGGCTATATAAGATCAAGCATGGATCTGATGTAAGTGCTGAAAATTTCAAGGCAAGATTCGTTCCCGAGGCTTCTCTCAAAAGGAATGCGTAGACTATGATGATATATTTCCACCTCTAGCCTGATATACCACCATCTGATCTATCATAGCCCTTGTTGCTACGCAAGGATGGAATCTTCATCAGATGGATGTGAAGACCGCATTTATGCATGGTGCGATAAATGAAGAGGTGTATGTGGAGTAACCTCTGGGGTTCAAAGTCCAGGATCGGGACACCATGTTTGCAGGTTGAAGAAAGCCCTCTATGGGTTGAAGAAAGCACCTAGAGCTTAATATGAGAGGATAGATAGCTACCTGATGAAGTTGGGCTTCACTCGTAGTAATGTTGATCCGAACCTTTACTTCAAGGTTGATAGAAAAAAGCCTCTCATTCTGGTGTTGTATGTGGACGACCTCTTCCTGACAGGTGTTGAACCTCTCATTCATCAATGCAAGAGGGAGCTCGTTTTTGAGTTCGACATGAAGGACCTAGGACTGATGCATTGCTTCCTAGGCTTGGAGGTCCAGCAGAGACCTGGCGAGATTTTCCTTTCTCAAGGAAAATATATTGTGAAGCTTCGAAATATTTGGAATGGTGAACTGTAAGTTTGTGTCGATACTGATGGAGTTCAACTTTAAGAAGTTGAGTGGCAGCGGTGTTGGGCCGATGCTAGCAAATCCTACTAAGTATCGTCAACTCATAGGGGCCCTGATCTTCTTAGTGAACACTCGTCTGGATGTATGTTTTG
The DNA here is from genome assembly GCA_034641835.2 of Pinus albicaulis. Taxonomy (NCBI): domain Eukaryota; kingdom Viridiplantae; phylum Streptophyta; class Pinopsida; order Pinales; family Pinaceae; genus Pinus; species Pinus albicaulis. The sequence continues at coordinate 1,742,392,396 of CM076578.1, read as the reverse complement.
CAGTGAACACATTGAGTCAACATATGGTTGAGCCTCATCACTTTCACTGGATTGGTGCCAAGAATCTGTTGAGATACCTTCAGGGCACGATAAACCATGGGTTGAGATACACTTTCAAGAGCGTGACACTCCATGGATATATTGATGTTGATTGGGCGGGCAGTGTGGTGGACCGTAAGAGCACATCGAGTTGCTACTTCACACTTGGTTCTGCTTTGATATCATGGATGAGCAGGAAGCAGAATTCGGTGGCTTTGAGCACCACGAAGGCCGAATACATTGCAGCGAGTATGGTCTGTTGTGAAGTAGTTTGGTTGTGAAATATCTTCAGTGAGTTGTTCGGGCATGTGCTAGATACCATCGTCATACTCTGTGATAACCAGAGTGGGATTTGGTTGTCCGAGAATCCAATGTTCCATGATCGATCCAAGCATATTGATATCAGATACCACTTTATCCGAGATATGGTACAGCGAGGCACCGTAAGGCTTGATCATATAGGAACTGATGAGAAAATCGTGGATATTCTCACAAATCCCTTGGGGAAGGTCAAGTTCCTAACCTTCCGTGAGAATCTTGGTATCGTGGAACGACCCTATGCTAAGGGTCATGTTGGACGATGAGCTCTTGGAGCTCTGGGAAGCTTTGGGGATAGCTTCTTGGAGCTATAAGCACACACGGAGCAAGGCTTGTCGAACCTTGCGGTGCTTCTACCCCACCATTATGATGATTAAGTCAGTTCACCTCTAATGATTTGTGCCCCATATGCATCCTACCCATTGAGTCCCAGACTCATGGGAAGTACCTCTCATTTATCCAGTGAGGTGGGAAAAGCTAGAGACCAGTAGCAAATATTGATAGACGCATCAAAGATTGTCGTACTCTCTATGTCTAGGATGGCACGGTCCAACCACTTGATCTGGGATCAAGTCTAGTGAGGTTTCAGAGCTCCTACTAACTTCGGGTCAGATAAACCAACTTCGGGTTGGTATGAGACTCTTTTTGAGTCCTATAGAGGTTTCGGACCTTTGAGTTGAATCTGTCAGTCGGGAATGATGTCTTTGTGACTGACCCACTTTTGTTCTGAAATAAAGAAGCCAGCAAAGCAAGTTATGGCAGGATGACGCACGATGTTTGGATGGCACAAGTGGATGGATTTCTCCCGAGTTGAGAGGGAGTGTTAATTTTGGACAACTATGGCCAAACTCCATGTTGTGATGCACAGATGAAGATGCCAATATTTTTATTGGATTCCTCTTTCGGAGAGGTGCAAGATCGATCTAAAGATCATCTTGATCTGATGAACAGAACATTTATTTTGAATTTATTCCAAATATGTGCAAGTCGGCCTAAAATGAAATGTAGACTTGATGCCTCAGCGGTTGTGTCACACAACCTCATTGATGGATATAAATAAGTCAACATTGGAGGTCATTTTCACTCATCCATCACATCACATTCTCTCTCCTCATCTGATTGGTTCGATCACCTTGGAGGCTCTTCTTCATTCACACATGGGAGATGCAGCAAGAAGATTTATGTTTTCTGACTGAGGGTTTTTCAGCGCAGAGTTGACCAGCGTTGGCTTTGGTCAACTCTTGGTCAAACTGACCCGAAACTTGGTCAAAATTTTGATTTCCTTAGTCCGCATTTTTTGGCACTGAAATTGAGGTTAACCATTGACTTTGGCTATGCTACGTTGACTTTTTGTTGTTGTTTGCATTGACTGTGACAGCGTTGACTTTTGGTTCACTGATCTGGCTGTCCGAGAGGGTTGTGTGACACTTCTGGTTGGCTGACAGTATTGAGACTTTGTTGGTTGAAGCATCCTGCTAACCGTTGTAATGCCCAACACACATATAAATTTTTGCCTTGTCTTCTGTTGATCTACTGGTATGTTCTATCTGCGTTTTACTTTCTTGTTTATGTGATTGCTCACTGATATTGGGGATAAAAAGTAAAGTTGCATCAAGCATAGAACATCTACAAAAATTTACAGTTTTGTAGACAAAAACCCTAGGATTGCACATTTTCGTTGACGATAAAAACACTAGAAGATATAACATCATGCTAAGAACCGAGAAGATGAATTTGCAAGAAGAATGCAAGAGGTCTAAGATCAAGAGGGAGCTGAAACTGTCAAAAGATAGGTATTCTATCTTTCTCCTCTCTATTACTATTATTAATATTTTTACTGATTATTAGTATATGTATATCCTTTTCTTGATTCTAATAATTCTCGATGACCTCCTAGTGATAATTGTAGGTCAATTACAAGGATTTCCTATGAAAGAAGTGGAAGATACATTGCTTAGTGCAACCCCTCAAAGCTACCTTCACTAGCTCCAAATCACTAGTTTCTCTGAAAATTGGTAGTTCATCGTAAACTTACTAGATCTTGGTGAGATATGAGGTCACAGTCTCTGATTTGTTTATACGAATGTTTTCCAACTTCTCTATCAACACCATTTTCATATTCTCATGTGTACTCTGGTATAGACTAATTGTTAATTTTGGACAACTAGGTCTAAACTCCATGTTGCATTGCTCATATGATGATGATGATATTTTTTTTGGATTCCTCTTTCAGAAAGGTGCAAGATTGATCTAAAGATCATATTGTTTGGATGAGCAGAACTTATATTTTGAATTGATTTTCCACACGTGCAAATTGTCAAAGTCGGCCAGAATTGTAATGTAGGCTCACAAGCCCCAAAAGATGTGTCACACACCCTCATTGATGGATATAAATTGGAGAGAGATGATACTCATTTCATCATCATCTTATCACACACATTCCTCGTCATCTGATTGGTTCATACATCCTAGAAGAGGCTTCTCTCTCTCCCATGTGTAAATCTGAAGCTCGAGAAATTTCGCACTGTTTTTAGGGCTTTCTGGACAATGTTGACCAACATTGACTTTGGGTCAACCCTCAAGCTTTGACTTTGCTTTGACTATAGAAATTATGATTTTAAGAGGGCATAGAAATCGAGGAATGACATTGACATTGACCACTATTGACCGGTTTTATTGACTTGCATTGACTATTTTGGGAGTGGTCTTTGGAGGTGTGTGTGACACTTAAGAAGGTTGATCTTGTATATGTTTGAGTGAACCTCTTGGAGGTTAGAAGAGTTGGTTTGACCAGCAAAAGTTTTTGTTGGCTAGGGCATCATGTTCACTGTTGTAACAAACATTTCTCTCTACATTTGCTCGACAAGAAGAATTACAAATTTTGATATATTATTTTGGCTTGTCTTCTATTGAACTATTATTATGTTCTATCAGCATTTATATTCATGTTTATGTGATTGCTAATTTGAATTGGGCCTACAAGAAAGAGTGAAGTAAACTGCATTAAGCATAGAACATACTATTGTTATCTAAAATTAACATGGTATCAGAGCTAAGGTGAAGAGAAAGCCCAAGCTAGTGTGAAAAGAAATCACCGAAGAAGTTGTCTTATGAAGGACCAATGGCATCCTCAACGTACAAGGGTTTCAAATCTGATGATAAGATGATTGATAACTCTGATTATCATGCTTGGAAGATGTCTTTGGATTTGGTGTTGGAAGATCAAGATGTCATGGATTATGTGCAGGGAAAGATAAATGAGCCTCCATCAAATGCCCCTGCTGCCACAAAGACGAAGTATAGAAAAGGGGAAATCAAGAAGAAGATGATTATCATCGATTCTATACATAAGCACTTGGTTGCTTATATCTCCGAGCTGGGTACATCTAAAGAGATGTATGATAAGTTGGTTAGCATGTTCAGGGCTAGCGATACAAATCAAGTTCTCTTTTTCAAGAACAAGTTGAAGAATATCAAGAAGGGCAAAGAAGAATCCATTCAATCCTATTTTAAGAGGCTCACAGAAATCAGAAACGGTCTCTTAGCTATTGGAGAAGAAGTAGTTGACCGAGAGCTCGTTCTCGTTACTCTTGGAGCACTCCCCTGAGACTGGTATGTATTTAATACTATGATTCTTAATAACAATGTGATTCCTGATTTTGATGAATTGTTGACAAGATACACTCAAGAGGAAACAAGGATGATGGAGAGAGACCATCTCTCGAATGGGAATGGAGGTGACCCTACTGCCTTCACCGCTCATGCAAAGAAGAGGAACAATGGTGGTCCGAGAAATCAAAACCATGGAAGAGCGGGTACTAAAGGGAGAAAAGGAAGATGTTACACTTGTAACAAGTTTGGTCACTATGCAAGAGAGTGCCCCAATAGAAGGGACTCTCCTAGAGATGATGACAACAACTACTTCAAGGGGAATGAAAATCAAAGGAACAACAGGTTCAAAGGAAAGAGGAAGGCTCCCTCTAATCGAGAAGTGGAAATGGACAACCTTTCAAGAGGTCAAGGAATTCCAGGTACGATGAATCTAATGTTGTTGATAGGAAAAATGAATATATTCTCATAATTGCCCTCTCTACTGCATCTCTTTCTGATATGTTGGATAATTGGTTGATTGATAGTGGTGCCTCAAGGCACTTCACTGGATACAAAAAAGCCCTCTCTTATTTGATTGAAAAGGATATTAATCTGGAAATTATCCTTGGAGACAATGTCACATATACCGTGGAAAGGGCAAGGACTGTGACCCTTCATCTAAATCAAGGTCAAGTCCTTTTCTTGCAAAATGTGTTGTACGTACCTGACTTAAAGAAGAATCTAGTGTCTATCTTGGCAATGGAAGACAAAGGATTCAAGGTGGCATTCATTGATGGAAAGGTATGCATTTGGAATAGGGAAATCAAAGAAGCATTCACTCTTGGTTTTAGAATTGATACACTCTATCAAGTTGGAGGAAGTCCGTTGGTGGCCATGACATGTGATACAACCCTTCAATCTAAGCTATGGCACTGGAGGTTTGCACACCTTCATTTCAATGTCCTTCCCGAAGCAAAGAAGGTGGTAATAGGGATGCTCGATTTCAAAGACGACCATGAAGTGTATGCATGGGTTGTGCCGAAGTAAAGCATACAAGGGGACCATTCCCCTCAAGTGTCACGAAGACCTCTGATATTTTGCAATTGATACATTCTGATTTATCTAGTATGATACCCGTAACATCCTTGGGAGGATGCTTATATTATATCACTTTTATAGATGACTTCTCCCGCAAGACTTGGATATATTTCTTGAAGAAGAAGGACGAAGAATTCAAGTAGTTTTGTACCTTCAAGGCCTTGGTTGAAAATCAAACAAGGAAGAAGATCAAATTTTTGAGGACCGATAAGGGGACCGAGTACGAGTCCAATGAATTCAATGACTATTGCAGTGAAAATGGCATTAAGAGGAGGAGCACCACTGTGTACAATCCCGAACAAAATAGTGTTACTAAAAGGAAGAGTAGAACCATTTTGGAAGCTAACCGTTCCATGCTTTACGACCAAGGTCTTCCAAAGTTTCTATGGGGAGACGTTGCCAACACTGTTGTGTATGTCCAAAATAGATGCCCACATTCCGCATTGGACTTTAAAACCCCGAAGAAGTCTTCTCTGGTAAGAAGCCCGATGTCTCTCATTTTAGATTTTTTGGAAGTCTCATTTATTTTCATGTGCCGAAAGAAGAGAGGAGCAAGCTAGATGTTTCTGGGAAGAAGGGAATGTTTGTGGGCTACAGTGAAACCTCGAAGGCATATAGAATCTATGTGCCTAGTCAAAGAGAAGTGGAGATATGCTATGATGTCACCTTCGATGAAGTTCCTGCCCTCAGGAAGGTTAGAAATCTTCCTATCTCAAAGAAAGACAAAGAAGAAGAAGAAGAAGCTAGAAGGCAAGAAGAACCGAAGGTTGATCTTATGTTCGATGTTGAAGGTTCGATGGATCCTATAGATCCGCCCCCTTCAAATAAAAGAAGACCTTCGTGGCTAATAGACACTCTCGAAGATGCCGAGAGACATATTGCTCCAAGGGGAACAGTTCAGGAAAGTAAGAAGCCAAATAGGTACCAAGGGTACCTAGCACCCATGAGTACTATTGTACAATCTAAGCTTGGAACATTTTAAGAAGCGGTAAAGCATCAAGTTTGGAAGGATGCCATACACGAAGAATATGAGTCTATTATGAAGAATGATGTCTGGGATGTGGTCCCAAGACCGAAGGATAAATCTATTGTCACCTCGAAATGGCTCTACAAGATCAAGCATGGAGCCAATGGAAGTGCTGAAAAGTACAAGGCAAGATTTGTTGCCCGAGGCTTCTCTCAAAAGGAAGGCATAGATTATGATGATATCTTTGCACATGTTGCATGCTATACCACCATCCGATCGATCATTTCCCTTGCTGCAACGCAAGGATGGAGTCTCCATCAGATGGATGTGAAGACTGCTTTTTTACATGGTTCAATCAAGGAAGAGTTTATGTGGAGCAACCTTTGGGGTTTGAAGTCCAAGCTAGAGACAAATATGTATGCAAGTTGAGAAAAGCCCTCTATGGGTTGAAGCAAACCCTCGGGGCTTAGTAAGAGAGGATCGATAGCTACTTGATGAAGTTGGGCTTCACTCGAAGTGATGTTGATCCAAACCTTTATTTTAAGGTTGATAAAGAAAAGCCTCTCATTCTCATTCTCTATGTGGACAATCTCTTCCTGACAGGTGTTGACCCTCTCATTCACCAATGTAAGAGGGAGCTAGCTTCTAAGTTCGAGATGAAGGACCTAAGACTGATGCACTATTTTCCTAGGCTTGAAGGTCTAGCAAAAGCTAGGTGAGATTTTCCTTTCTCAAGGAAAATATGTTGTGAAGTTGCTGGAGAGATTTGGAATGGTGGATTGTAAGTCCGTGTTAACACCGATGGAACTCAACTTTAAGAAATAGTGTGGAAGCGTTGTTGGGCCCGAGTTGGGAAATCCCACCGAGTATCGTCAACTCGTGGGGGGCCTTGATGTTCTTAGTGAACTCACGTTTGGACATTTGTTTTGCAATAAACACATTGAGTCAATATATGGTTGACCCTCACCATATTCACTGGATTGGTGCCAAGAATCTCTTAAGATATCTTTGGGGCACAATCAACCATGGGTTGAGATACACAGCCGAGAGTATTAGGCTCCATAGATATACTGATGTTGATTGGGCAGGCAGTGTGGTGGAGACTTATAGCATGACCGAAGGACGCATCGAGGATTGTCGTACTCTCTATGTCTAGCATGGGATGTGTCCAACACCTTGATCTGAGATCAAGTATGATGAGGTTCTTACCTCTAAAGTGACTTTGGGTCAGTATGTGACTCTCTTAAGTCCCATTGAGGTTTTAACCTCTAAGCTGACTTCGGGTCAGCAGAGTGTGATGTCTTTGTGACTCACTCTCATTATGTAAAGAAGAGCCAACAAAGCATGTTATAGCAAGATGACACAGGAGTGCAAGATGATATATGATAGTACACTATGGTACTGTATGACAGGATGGCACAGGTGGACAGATGGAGTTCTCCATAGTTGAGAGGGAGTCGTAATTTTGGGCAACTAGGTTCAAACTCCATGTTGCATTGCTCATATAATGATGATGATATTTTTGTTCGATTCCTTTTTCGGAGAGGTGCAAGATTGATCTAAAGATCATCTTGTTTGGATAAGTGTAACTTATATTTTGAATTTATTTTCCACACGTGCAAATTGTCAAGGTCGACCAGAATTGTAATGTAAGCTCACAGCCCCAAAAGATGTGTCACGCACCCTCAATGATGGATATAAATTGGAGAGAGATGATGCTCATTTCATCATCTCATCACACGCATTCGTCGTCATCTAATTGGTTCGTACATCCTAGAAGAGGCTTCTCTCTCAGCCACGTGTGAATCTGAAGCTCCAGAAATTTCAGACTATTTTTAGGGCTTTCTAGACAGCGTTGACCAATGTTGACTTTAGGTCAACCCTCAAGCTTTGACTTTGATTTCACTGCAAAAATTCCGATTTTTGGAGGCCGCATTAGAGGGCACAGAAATTGAGGAAGGGCATTGACTTTGACTGCAGCCCTTTGACTGCAACATTGACCACCGTTGACTTCAGCATTGACTGGCTTTGTTGACTTACATTAACTGTTTTGGGAGTTGTCTTTGGAGGTGTGTGCGACACTTAAAGAAGGATGATCTTGTATATGTTTGACTGAACCTCTTGGAAGTTGGAAGCGCTGGTTTGACCATCAAAAATCTTTGCTAGCTAGGGCATCTTATTGATTGTTGTAACAAACATTTCTCTCTACATTTGCTGGACAAAATGAATTACGAATTCATATATATTATTTTGGATTGCCTTCTATTGATTTATTATTATGTTATATCAACATTTACTTTCTTGTTTATGAGATTGCTAATTTGAATTGGCCCAACAAGGAAGATTGAAGTAAACCACATTAAGCATAGAACATACCATGGTTATCTAAAATTAAGACTAGTGGCCGCCCACATCTTATGTGATGTATCCTTCCCTGAAGAATCACATATCCCTCACACCATCAAAGAGTATACCCCTCGTTTTCACATATTTTAACTTATGCTCAGTTGCTAAGGCAGCATGTGAAGGAACTAGAACGTCATGATCTACCCCCTCTGGTTTTGAACCTGTGACCTCTTAAGAGGAAACACATGCTCTTAACCATTAGGCCCACCCAAGCTGTACACTAATCAGGAAAATTAGGGTCTAACCCTCAGAGAATTTTACACTGAAATTTATCTATTGTAGCAAAACATGTAGCTCGTACTGTTGTAGGAAATTGATCAGTCTGTTGTAGAAAGAAATCGGCCTCTAAAATGCCTCAGAAATTCCGCCCCTCTGCAATATTAGGCCTTTTTACCCCTGTTGTATGGCCTATTGTACGGCCATTGTATGGCACCCCTTTCCACTCCCTAACTCGGCCTCTTCAAGCCTATACAACCTGCAAATGTGTGGGTTTATCTGGCTGCTAAATTAGTCTGCTTTCATCAAATAACTCAGCTTTAGTCACAGTGGTTACATTTATGATTCATATTATTATCACTTAGGGAAACCATGGCTGCAAGAAAAACCCAAGGTAACCTCTAACCTCTTTTAGGCTGAAAACTGGCCCTTCAACCCAGAGAGGGATCTACACAACTACCCAAAAGTCACTATGGTAGAAGGTTTCGCTTTTAAGATCTATGGCCAGATTTAGTTCATAGGATGAAATTGGTAATATAACATTCAATTAGTAATATAACATTCAGAAATTTCTTTTGACCTCCACCCAGCAAAATTCATCTCTTCAGTCGAGTTGCTCTTGAGGAACTCTCTCTCCCAATAATTCAACACAAAATTGTGTCATCATCCTCTCATTAGGCTCATTTAAATCTCTTATCTCCAAAGTGATAGGCTAGGATTAAATTCCAAGTCTCTTGGATCAATAGTGGAGATTAGATCTAAGACACTTAAATAATTAATTATTTATCCTAGATAGAACATTAGCTCAAGTCTACATTAATTATTTAAATTAATCAATGTATTTTTCCTAAGTAAAATTTAGAAAGAAAATCAATTAGTTGTTTCTCATGAACAACCTCCTAAAGAGGAGATCTCTTCCACATGCTAAGACAGCAAGCCTATGTGGAAGACCTTCCAATACTACAGAAATCAACAATGCCTAGGCTGTTAAGGCTGTTGATGTGAATCAATGAAAAATAAGCAATGGATCATTGTGGGGCCAACCTAACCGTAGCACAGACAAGTACCAACAACGAATATAAGCTGTGTTTTAGCTAATAATACATGGCATACAAGATACTAAAATGGTGAATGGTGAATGTCTACCGCTGGTATAGGATGACATCTGAAAATGTTATCAAATGGTAACATTTGCTAGTACTTCTTGTACTTCCTCCTAAAATATCCAAGACTCTGAAACTGTTTACAACCGCTCCAAAGACAAGTGAAAATGGTGCAGGCAACTGTAATTTCCCCAAGTAAATCGGGATCAACATTAATCATCAATGGTAAAGAGCAATGTTTATGTACATGTATATTAGGATTTGCAGATAAGGGCAGATAGTACACATTTGGGTGCCAGCAGAAGGCTGGATTCTCCTAGACTGAATTGTGATGCTTGGCATCCATTTGAGTTCCATAAAAAAGACTTTAAATTCCCGGATCAATGGAATTTCACTTGCTCAAAGTTAAAGGGACGAGGACAATGATGATTTTGGAGATGAAGTCAAAAGAGAAAGCAGAACAATAAGGCAAGCACAGGTCACTGAGTGCAATCAGTGACGATCCATAATCAATCTAAAGCGTGACAGAGCATGACTGCAGCAGAAGCTTGTGAAGGTGGGATGCACAATGGGTGTGTTGATCACTGTTGCCATTGGTGTTACCCAGAGCAGACCAGGTGAAGGAAAAACACAGGTGGGCAAACAAAAATCATGTGACCGAGAACTAGGTGAAAGGGCCATTTTCCAAAAACCAGAGATTTGGGATAACAAGTTTGGGCAACAAAAGATTCTGAAGTGCCGCTCCATCAAATGAATGCCTTTCAGGCTTCAGCATCAAAATAACTTTTGCACTGCCACATGTGGCGTGCTGCTGCTATATAGTATGACAGATACCAGGTATTGACAGGCAATCACTGGATTCACCATTTTTCTGGACATTCTGCATCATTCATTGCACTTCACACTTGACAGGCAATTTTTTCAATTAAATTTTTAGCAGGAAAATATGGCTTCACACTTCTATGATGGGTTGAAAACACTTGACAGGGCTGTGAAGGTTGCACTATTGATAATTGCCTGAGAATAACGAGTTCACCTTCACCTGAAAAATTGGTACATGAGCAAAATACCAGATACGAACACATGCAATATACTTATTTTGTGAACAATTTCACTGGAACAAGAAGATTCTGTATATATCAGCGTATGTCTCATTAAGCAAATGCACTAAAATAAAACCGAACTCAGCCAGCCATGGTATGACTTCTAGTTTACAAGCAGCTATCAATTGACAGATTTATTATTGCTGCTACCGTCATCTTAACCAACATAGTATTTATTTTCCTATACTAAGGAATGATAATTTTTCCCAGTTTGCAAAGAATCAATAGTCTGCTGGTTAGAAATTCAAATTACAACCCTCGATATAAACAAATGAATAGCCCTCCATATAACCAAAAAGTGGCGCATTAATGACAAATTGAATCCAGATAAACTGTATCTCAAGGTGTCAATTTTTAAAATCTTCAGGGTTAGAAAACATATACATGACCAACATTGTCAAAATTAAACATATCCACCTGTTCAAATTGCAATAGAATATTCAAAGTAAAGAGCTTCCAGAATAGTTTACATTCCTACGCAGGCTAGGTGGAAAGAGAATGTTTTGGATATTCCTGAACTGTATAATATTATCTGTAATTTTACAGGAGGTATTGTCGCAATGCAAATAAAAAGATGAAAGAAACAATGTTTCTAAAATTTGTAACAGCAGATACATGTACAAGTTGCCATTATAATTTCATCAATATGAAACTACCAGGATAGTAGTTAAGCATATCAACGGGATTATTCAAACAATAAATCATTAAATATTATACAAGGCTTCATGGTTCTATGGCCTTCAGAAGTAGTTTGATTATTCTCCGAAGTGCAGATGCACTTGGTCTGCATTTTGGTTCTGTGAAGCAAGAGCGTCCTTCTTCAGAGGCTTTGCTCAACTCTGGATCTATTGGCACTTTTCCTAGAAATGGGACGTGCATCTCTTTGGCCATCTTCTCAGCTCCTCCACCACTAACATGAAAGATTTCAGTACAAGCAAATAAAGATAACAAGTGAGGAGAATGCATTTGTAAACTTTTCAACGTCTCCTCAGTGACATCTTCTTCCTTGCCATCCTCGGCAATCCTCTTGAAAATAAGACTTGAGATAGGCTGTTGAATGCCACTCATGTTCTCTATAACACCTAGAACAGGAATTCCCACCTTCTTGCAAAAATTTATTTCCTTTCTAACATCAATAATTGAAATCTCCTGTGGTGTAGTCACAATTAACGCACCATCCACATTAGTTGCTTTCAAATACTGTGCTATTGAGATATGCTCATCAGAGGTTCCAGGTGGAGCATCAACAACTAGATAGTCCAACTCTCCCCAATACACATCTTTCAAAAACTGCTTGATGAGCCCATTTTTGCGAGGTCCCCTCCATATGACTGCTTCATCTGGATCAGGAAGCATGAAGCCAATCGACATTACACCAAGATTGTCCTCTACATACACAGGTGACCAGCCAAGATTGCTCTGATGTATCTCTTGACCTTCCAATCCGAGCATTTTGGGGATGCTTGGACCACAAATATCAATATCAAGCAATCCGACCTGCTTATCCTGCTCTGCTAAAGCAAATGATAGCTGTGCTGCAAATGTGCTCTTACCAACACCACCTTTTCCAGATAATACTAAAATTTTATGCTTTACAGTGGCCATCCGTTCTGCTATAGCAATCAAATCTGAAAAAAAGGGATACACAAACACTCAGTAGCCATCCGTTCCAAGACACTTTCATATTTTCCAATATCTTTTGTGGTTAGTATTAATATGCAAGCAGCGAAGTTCTCCCGTGATATAATGCAATTCTAATTCATGCATATCTCTGTACACGGGACCTATAAACTTAAGGCAGAGTTGTCAAGATACACAAATTACTGACTGGATAAAATCATGTAAGCACACAGATATCTTTTATGGTATAAAAAAGAAGCATGTGCTAATCATACAAAACATTACAAAATAAAGCATCAGAAAAGTCGTTACCCATGAATTACAACATAAAAGTGTACAAAGCTGCCAAACAGATCATAGACCAACAATATCCATAACATGCTAGATTCCTAATGTACATTGTAAATACCTTCTAGCTAAATCAGAAGCAGATTATCCAGCCATCATTAAGCGCAGATCCGATGGTGGGCATTATACCAGTCTTTTTGGAAAGAGTGCCTACCATGCAATCTCTATCTAGCACCAATTGAACCTCACCCAAAACCAAATAAAGATAAATAAAATTTCAATAACAGAGTAACGACTCCAAAACCAAAAAGAGTTGTCATCTGTCATTATTACTACATACAAGTTTGTCATATTGTATGTCAGAGACATTGGTAGAATATATTTAGCTCTAAACCACAAAGCAATGCATACCTAATACATATTTGGACTGTATTACTCCAAAGCAACTATTATATCCCAGTTAGTCCACCATATGTAGCAGATGGAGATGTCAATGGGACAGGCTCTTGGTCAAGACCAATTGTGTAGGAAGAAAACATGATCCATCTGTCATCACTACTATTTAAACCAGACAAAGTACAAGGATAAATTGACAAAATAGGCTCTTGGTATAACAAACCTCAAATTCTAGTCACCTCAGTAACAATAAAGGTTATAACTTACGAATAATTCCTAGTGTTTGTATGTGCACGTCACACTTTGTGATGATTGCCTAGGGTATCAAATATCGAATATGAGGAAGCATGCATCTCTAGTAGCTTGAAATAAAACCAAACACTGCATGTCATCAATCAGGCATAACTATATCCAAGTTTGTCATATAGAATATATTTACCTCTAAACCACAAAGCAATGCATACCTATTACCTATTTGGACTGCATCACTCCACAGAAGTTATTATATCCCAGTTAGTCTATCATATGTAGCAGATGGAAATGTCAATGCGACAGGCTCTTGGTCAAGGCCAATTGTGTCAGTAGAAAACATAATATAGTAGGGGAGTTGCAAAATCTTTTGGAACTATTTGACATAGCAACAAGAATAAGCACCTTGGCCACGTTTCAGTGTACATCCGAAACTGCGATACCAATAAGAACTTGACAACCTCAAATAACAGCCAAAACTCATGATAAAGATCATGTCATTATAAATATTAACGCAAAGCAAGCTACCAGAAATGATATATAACACCCAAGAGGGAAAAAGCTTTACAACTTTTATTCAAATAAATTGGCAACTGCATACAACCATAAATTTTCCAGCCAAGGACATTTAACAGTCTCTGGTCAGAGTTGCATCAGCATATTGACAACCTTCTTTCATAGAATCCATGGATTACTACTGGCTTCACAAATCAAGGAAGACTTGCATGGAATTTTAAAATTATGAATATCTTCAAGATAGTTTACAGTGTTCATCACAGCACTGCAAAGTATGCAATAAATCCAGCAAATATAATATCAGAAATAGATAGTATGTGGAAGTCTCTCACAATGATCACATATGCATGAGAACAAGCCTGAGAATGAACTACTAAAAATTACCTCATTTTCTTCAAACAATAGCCAAAAAAGATTAATTATTAATTGATTCTCATGTGGCTTCCTCAATACAATTATTAGACAATAAACTCATTGAGTTTTTTCATGTTTCTCGTATCTCTGATTAACAGCCCTTAATGGACTTATTAAGTAGCATGAAAATCACTGGGTTGAATTCCTCTCAACTTTCAAGCAGAATAGCCGTGTCATGTTAGTACGAAACCAGACCAGTTGTCGATTCCTCTAGTCACAAATAATATAAAAATTTAAATAAAAAAAAAGCCAATATAACAAAAAAAAAATTCTAAATAATAGTCCTGAGTCTACTCTGCATAGAGATCCTCTCCCAACACTCGAGCAGTTCATCCAAAAAGCTCTATACAAAATTTTCAAACTAGCCCTTCCAAAAATGTCTTTATAGAGGCACGTCTACCTTTCACCCTAGAGAGTAAACAATTTCATTCTCATAATAGAGACAAACAAGGCTAGTTGGCATATGCAAATAGATAAGGTCCTTAACATTGACCATTATCAGCATATCCCAAGCAATGCCTTACAATCTAAGTCACCTGACATGCTCCCCCCCCCCCTCTGTCTTGAATCCTTCATGTTGAACATGACACGAGGACGACGCGTGTCGGACTTGACACGAGGACGACACGTGCCCAACACAAGTTTGACTCCTGACCCCTGTCGGGCATGTGCCAAAATTGTGTCCCAACTTTCAGACACTTGTCATCACAAAAAGTGACCCACGCGCTGCTAAATGTCAGATTGCGGTCGATTTTGCTAACTCATGTTTGTTTTTCAAGTGCTGTAGGAGTGTGTGAGCTACCAGCAAAGGAGGAAGACAACTTTTGGAGGTGATTCAAGGTGCAGGTAACTGGATTTCCCTTTCCATTTTTTCTAATTTTGCTACAGCAGTTTGCCAATCCATTTTTTTACATGCACAGCCTTACAGCAGTCCATTTTTATTTATTTTCACAGCAGTCATGGCTCAATCAAGGGAAGCAGGAAAGGTGTAAGATTATAAGGAAATTTTTTGCCCTAAATTTCTCTTCAACCACTAGGGTTTCAATACAACTTCCCCTCTTTGTGTACAAGCAATAAAATTTCAAAGTGCAAAAGAGTATAACCCTAATAACAGTAATTGACTTCAATATAAATAATCATCAACAAATCATCAACCAGCGGAATCCAGATTTGCATTAAACAATGTTACAAATTCAGTAATATAAAAATGCCTGAATCAGAAACCCTAGTCTATCTGCAAGCTCATAATTATATCCAAACCCTATCTGCTTGAATCCTAAGTTGACTTAGATCTGTGGTCAGCCTCTATCTCAGGTCTGCTACGATCTGAACCGTGGCACTTATACAGGATCTCCACTTGTTTTTAATGCTTCAGCCCTATGGAAAAGAGCTCGAAAACCTCCTTCACTCCTGCCTCAAGAAACTCAGACAAACATTGAATCAATTCTGGTCTTTTGGTCGGCCCCAAGAGGATTATCTGAACTGTGATTCGTCACCAACGGATGCACAAGTTTGAATATGCTTCAAACCAATGTTTTAAGACTCTAACTCAAGTTCGGAACTGGCAGAGAGTTGACTCTGACTCGGTATCGACTCGGACGGTTCGATTTCAATGACTCGGTCTTTGTAAAAAATACATTAAATATTTTTTTTTATAAAAAAAACATAATTTTATATATTTTCATTCATGTTTCCAAACACAAAGCATTAGAATATAGAGAGAAGACAACATGTGATCAAAGTAGGCTCATGAATATATCAATTATATCAAAATTGCACCCATTGCATTGTCCAATACATGTAATATATAGAGATCAGAAGAAAAACACATAACCAAGGAGGCTCTAAATGGCCTCTACAACAAAACATCACTAGTCACTAGTCACCACTGCTAGAGAAGCCAACATCTAGCTCAAACTGTGAATCAGAGTGAGAGTGAGATGGGGAAACCTGTGGCTCCTCCTCTTCCTCAAGATCTTCAACTGGAACTGTAGAAGCAATAGCACTAGCACGCTGAGATAGATGAGCTATGCGCTTGTGTCGTGGCTGAGTAGAGGAAGTGCCTGCAACTAGAGGACTTGGGCTTGGGCCTAGTGATTATATCCAACTTTCAAATTATAAACAATTTAACAAAATAAGAATTTGATAATTGAAATACTTTGTTACCCTGGCTCATCTGCTTCCCTTGCAATCCTTGCTAGGTTCTTGCCAAAGCTACATGTGGCTCTGCTGAAACAAGTGATCTATCAGTGTATCTCCAGCTGGTCACTCTCCTTAGGAACCATGCGATCAATGTAGTCAATCAATCCATCTCTAACCTCCCCAGTCAAAGCTCCTACCTCCAAAGCTTTATAATGATACCTTGGGTTCAGAAAATAACCAGTTGCATGTATAGGGCGATGTAGTTGATTGTTCCATCTTTGATCAATGATTTCCCAAATGGACCCATACTTAGCAACTCTTTCATTGTATGCTACCTTTATTTGCTGCTTTGATTGATCCATAGCCTCATAAATGAAGCCCATAGCCAATCTTTCCCCATCCACCAACCGCAACACTTTAACCAGTGGATCAACAACCTTCATAATATGTGTTGCCTTTTTCCAAAATATTACTTCATTAACTTTCGTTTTCACATCTTTTCCATCATGTTTGCGAGTCCATTGACATTCATTGCATTCATCACTGGAAAACACGCTTTGCAAGTTTCTATGTTGGGAAAGCATAGATTGCAATGTCAAAAAATGAGTTGCAAATCTAGTGATGGTAGGCCTAATAATATCCTTTGCCCACTGTGTGTTTCTTTATCAAGTTCAAAATCCATGAATGACTGTAAATATATTTTGTTATGCTTTGGGCATGCTCTACAGTGTTCTTGATCCAATCTATTTTACCAATATCCTCAAGCATGAGGTCTATACAATGTGCATCACAAGGGGTCCAAAAGATGGTTTTGTGTTTTTCCTTAACATTTTACCAGCAAGAACATAGTTAGAGGCATTATCTGTGATGATTTGAACAACATTAGCCACCCCCACCTCTTCACCAACCTCATCCAAAAGTTGAAACAAAAAGTGTGCATCTTTCACCCCATCAGATGCATCCACTGATCTTAGAAACATGGTTCCCTGTGGAAAAAAAGATAAGTATGTGATGGTACAGTTCCTCTGATCAGTCCATCCATTTGACATGATGGTACATCTTGTTTTTGCCCATGAGGTTTTGAAATCTCTCAAATATTCATCAATGGACAAAACATCTTTTTGCAAAAGAGATCCCCTTAACTCATGAATAATAGGGCCTTTGAAGCCCTTTCTAGCAACAAATATGGCATCAAACATATGTTCATAATATGGTGAACAAGAAGCATTGAAGGGGATATCAGCATCATACCACCATCTAGCTATGTAATCACAAGCAGTTTCTCTCAATTCTTTCTTCCAATGGTAATCTAAAGTGGGTTGCATTTGACCTCTATTAGCTTGAGGACCATGTGCACAATTAGAAGGAGAGGAGGGTGTGAAATAACTTTTGATATCATCCTTCTTTGTAATTGTACCTTTACCCTTTTCCTGAATAGACTCCAAAGAGGGAGGAACATAGCGAAAGGGGTTGGATGCATCAGTGCAAGGGATAATTGGGGTTGGCAGCCATCATGTGTTTTATATTCCTCTTCCTCCTAATTTCAGCCTCTATTCTTTTTCCCTAGCTTTTTCTTCCTCAAACTTCTCAAATTTATCTAGCAACTCCTTCCTAATATCCCCAATTTGTTCTACTAGTGCTTCACATGGAGTAATTTGGCCTCTAACACCAGCCAAGTGTTATTTCAGCCTATGAATGCCCCCCTCCACCTCCCTTAATTTTTCTATGACAAAATTTGCAATGCATTTGATTATCAATCATCTCAGTGTATACCCAAGCAACATCTTTCATTCTAGGAGCCATTTTGGACTGATATTTGGACTTGGAAATGAAAGGAAATAATTTGAAAATGAAAACCAAAATAAAAACAACTCTTCAATGTTCATTTCTTTCACAAAAAATTGTGTTTTCAATTTCCATATTTGCAACAACAACAAAAAACAAGGAAAAGCAGATTTTAAAAGTGGAAAAAAAAAACCTCCAGGCTCTAGCCTCCTCAATGTTGCTTCAACAAACCAACTCCTCAGTGTTGCTCCAATGACTGCCCAAGAAACTCTTCATTGTTGCTCCAATGATTGCCCAAGAGACTCCTCATTGCTGCTCCAAAAACCAACTCCACTTCTCTTCACAAACTCCTCACAAATGCTCAGACAAATGCAATGAAATAGTTGTGAGGAAATGAGAGGGGTCGAATAGCTTTTATAGGCTTGCGAGAGGTTAGGACATACCAAAACCCTAAAACTAAATTGAAACCAATTTTGGGGTCTGTTTAACTCGCTTTTTTGAGTCGCGATCGGCTTTGACTGCTTTGTCGGTTTAATTCGGGCTCGGCCGAGCTGGTCCGCTTGTTACCGAATCGGCCGAGTCAGTGACAGGGGTTGGGTTGCTTTTATAGGCTTGCGAGAGGTTAGAAGGGGATATCAAAACCCTAAAACTAAATTGAAACCAATTTTGGGGTATGTTTAACTCGCTTTTTTGAGTCGCAATCAGCTTTGACTGGCTCTGCCAGTTTAACTCCGGCTCGACCGAGCTGGCCAGTTTGTTACCGAATCAGCCGAGTCAGTGACCAGCTCGGCTGGTTCGATAACAAACCGACATTTGGTCTAGTTTTTGTGTCGAGTCGGCAAGACAAGGGGGTATGGCTCGATCAACTTGATCGATTTCGAGCCGGAATGGCTGTTTTCTAAAACATTGCTTCAAACTATGCAACTGTTCCAGAATATGCAATCTGCTTCGGGGTAATACACAGAGCGAGTTTGTCGGGCTCTTTAAGTCAGCTACAACTTGACACTAAACAAACCCGCAGATAGACAAACAAGAATCTGGCCTCAAACAGTGAGAGAAATTATGTTGTTTGTCTATCTTAGGGACTGTGGCTTGCTTCACAGAGATCCAACGACCTGCCCAGACTTTAAATTTCAGAGAAGATTTCGACCTACTTTCAAGATGTCTTACAGAACTTAAGAAAGACTTTGTTGCTCCTATATGAAGAGAAAACTTGTGCCAGACCAAATAAAAGAAGCAAAGAGATTTATCAACTAGGGTGGAATCTTGCACCACATAAATTAATTGGAAGGAAGGGTTCTTAAAACCCTCAGAGCTCCAGCTCGAGAAATCAGATGATTTAATCCACAATTCATGATGCCTCATTTGATCTCAACCCTCTTCTATTTATAAATTTCCCATGGGCTCCAACAATGTGAGGGGTTGTGTGTGCAACCCTTAGTATAACCCCATCCAACCAAATTTTTGCCAAATACTGCCGCAACATAGGAAAATTTGGGTTTTTACCCCTTTAACAAGACTATAGCCTACGGGGTCGGATAGGCTATTTCGTCCTCCAAAAGCCATCAGTTTCAAGAGGACGTTACAATCCCCCCTTCCCGAAATTGCTTGACCTCAAGCAATTACAGATTTGGACGTTGTAAAACCCGTTCTCCTTCCCATGTGGTATCTTCTTTCAAAATCTTCTTCCATCTAATAAGATATTCGGAAATGACTCTGCCTCTTGGTTTCTTTTCTCCTACTGTCACGATTACCTCTAGAATTACCTCCAGTTGCCCTTCCTCTTCCAAAGGGCTCAATTCAATTGAAGTAGTGACTTGCTTCCCGACGGCCTTCTTCAGACAAGAAACATGGAAGACATTTTGAATTTTGCTTTCCTTTGGCAATTCTAACTCATATGCCACCGCTCCTATATTTCGTAGAATTTTGTAGGGTCCATAAAATCTCAGCTTTAGCTTTCCTACACCGCTCTTCTTGAGTGTAGATTTCTTATACGTTTGCAATCTCAAAAATACTAGGTCTCCTACCTCAAAATTGTGTTTTGTACAGTGCCAATCTGCATTCATCTTTTTTCGATTTTGAGCAACTTGCATGTTTTATTCGAGTGTCTTAAGAATATCCTGGATTTCTTGTATCCAATTTTTAGCTAATGGGGCCTTAATGTCTCCAAAGACAATGTCAATAAAAGATGGGGCATTATAATCGTATAGTGCTATGAAAGTTTCCATCCCAATAGACATATGATTAGTATTGTAACAATGCTCCTCGAGGTATAGCCATTTGATCCATGCCTTCTACTGACCAGTCATCTAGTTACGTAAGTATCCCTCAATCCATTTGTTCATCATCTCTATCTGACCATCTGTTCACGAATGATAGTTGGTGCACTGGGTCAATTTTGTTCTGACTAACCTGAAAAGCTCCTACCAAAATTCCCCCATAAATTTGTTATCTCGATCACTGACTATGTTCTTAAGCAGAGTTCGTGAAGCCTGAAAACTTCCTTAAAGAAGATTTATGCAACCTGTTTGGCCGAATAATCAATGGGAATTGCAAAGAAATGTGTGAATTTCATCAACCTGTCAACTAAGTAATCAGATTCGTCCTCCCCCCTTCTCATGGATCCCACGTATCAGACACGATTCTCAAGGGACACGTGTTTGACTTGTGGGTCAAGCGTGTCCAAACACATGGGATTCATTGGGCCCGCAAATCCGATTCGCCTGACAGCGTCAAAATTTTGGGACACGTGTCCCTTTAGAAATGCATGTCGCGACTACTTAAAAGCCTGATTTGGATCGCTTTCTCTTCATTGTTGTGTCTCTTTTGTTGTGGGTGTGTGGGAGAGAGTAGCAAAGGGTTTAGGAGTGTTTTAGACGTGATTCAAGCAACCATTAAGTGCATTTTTCTTCCATTTTTGCTACAGCAGTTTGCTTGTCCATTTTGTTTCCATGTTAGTGCATTTCTTCTTTATTTTTTTATAGCATTCATGGCTCAATCAAGGGCAGCAAGTAAGGGGCAAAAGAAGGGGAAAAATGTCTCCATTGGTAATGCCTCCCCTATTCCAATTTCATCAAGGACTGTCAGTGCTCCCTCTATTGGAAGTGAGGCTGCAACAACTTCAAATGTTGGGGGAAGAATAAATTTAGAAAGACAGCAGGCTCAAGAAATAAAATATCCCTTGTGGAAGTATGTCACAGAGATCAAGGTCCAAGCAACAAGTTAAAGGGAGGAGGCAATGTTCGTTGGACATGCAACTATTGCAACAGTAAATTCAGCACTTACTTCCGTGTGAAAGCGCATTTGTTGGGCTTACTAGGTTGTGGAATTGAAGCATGTGCAAATGTGTCTATAGCTAAGAGGAAAGAAATGGAAAAGGAGGCCAATGTTGATGTGGCAAGGGTGGTTGCATCATCTAAAAAAACAAGAATGAGATCCCCTTCCATTCCTGAGGAAAAGCAACAACAAATTTCCATTTGAGACTTTTGGTGGGGGTGTAGGTCAAGCAGCAAAATGAAAGGCAGTGGCACCTGGTCCAATGGACAAGTGTTAATTTAGGACAACCAGGTCCAAACTCCATGTTGTGATGCTCAGATGAAGATGCCAATATTTTGAATGGATTCCTCTTTCAGAGAGGAGCAAGATCGATCTAAAGATCATCTTGATCCGATGAGCAAAACATTTATTTTGAATTTATTCAAAATATATGCAGGTCGGCCTGAAGGTATTGAGCTTCAGCAGTTGTGTCACACACCCTCATTGATGGATATAAATTGGTCAATGTTGGAGGACATTTTCTCTCATCATTCTCACATATTTCTCTCTCCTCATCTGATTGGTTCGATCACTTGGAGGCTCTTCTCTTCACACTTGGGAAATTGCAACAAGGAGACTTTTTTGTTTTCAGCCTAGGGTTTACCGTAGCAATTGACCGACGTTGACTTTGGTCAATGCATGATCAAATTGACTTGAAACTCTCCCAAACTTTCGATTTTCTGAATCCGCATTTTTTGGCACAATTCTCGAGGTTGGACGTTGACTTTGATTTGGTTGCATTGACCTTGTTGTTGTTGTTGTTTGCGTTGACCGTTGACTGACAGCGGTGACTTTCGTTGACCTTTGGGGTTGGACTTTTTTGGATGTCCTAGAGGGTTGTGTGACACTTCTGGTTGGCTGACCGTATTGAGACTTTGCTGGTTGAAGCATCCTGCTGACCACCGTAACGCACCAACACACTTATATATTTTGGTTGGTCTTCTATCGATCTTCTAGTATGTTCTATCAACATTCTACTTTATTGTTTATGTGATTGCTGACTGATATTGGGATAAAAAGTAAAGTTGAATCAAGCATAGAACATCTTCAAAAATTTACAACAAGATATTTCAACAAGAGAGATGGGAAGAGCTTGATATCACCATTGCTTTATTTTTCTATCTGAACTTCATATCATTTAATGTTGCAGGATCACTTTTATTTATTGAGATGTGTCGAGCTCTAACTCAAGGGGCTCCATCTAAGTATGTGCATCCCGGGTCAAAGAGGCTTAGAACCACATTGTTGACGAAGGCAAAGAAAGAGGTGTATAAAATGCTTGAGCCTATTAAATCAGCATGGCCAACATTTGGAGTTATTGCTTTTGATGGATAGATAGATCCAGCACACCACCCACTCATCAACTTCATGGTGTCTTCCTTGAATCCACCAATTTTCTTGAAATCAGTGGATGCACTTGGAAAATACAAGGATGCACAATATATGGTTGAGTTGTTCATTAAAGTTATTGAAGATGTAGGTGTTCATTCTTGTGTGCAAATCATTACAGACAATGACCTATTTGCAAGGTTGTTGACATGATTGTGGAAGTTAAATATCCACAAGTATTTTGGACAATGTTGCACGATCCTTCTCGCCCCCCAAGGACCCAAGGCCAGAATCACGTCCCGTATGGATCTTTGGGTCATCCTTTGGCGGAACTGCGGATCCGAAAATCGGATCTGCAATTCTGCCGTTTTGAGGCAATTCTTGGAAATACAGAACCGCGTGAGCCCAATCACCAATTCCAAATTCCCGATCTGCATATCCATGAAGGTTCGAGCACAGATCCGCGCGGATCACCAAAGGATCCAGAGGGAGATGGGTGGTTCTGTGGGGTTCTAAATTTTTTTTTTTTGTTTCTTTTACTTAAGTTGTGTTGGGGCTTCCTAGATACTCCCAAGGTGCTCCCTTGATGCTCCTTAAATGTTGCTTCCTAGATGCTCCCCAAATGCTCCTTAATAACATTGTCCTTTATCTTTTATTTTCACCATTTTACTTAAATTTTTAACATTATCATGAAATGACTCGGGATGTTTAAGAGTGGTTCCAGCGTCATCGGACTTCATATGGAGAAAATAAAATTTCATATCCTATTTAAAATTCAATAGACTTAACAGTTTTCAGGAATTCAAGATCAATGAGATTGTGGCATTTCATTAGATTATATCATGTATGAGGGTATGTGATTGGCATTTAATCAAGAGCACTAACCCCTATTTGTGTTCATCTACCCTAGTGTTGGTGGTGTTAATTGTTGAACTCCTTTGTCATGGCCTTAGCAAAAAATTACCTTTCAATCAAGTCAAAATCATTTATCAAGCCCGTTAAGCTTTTTCCACCATATTTTAAGGCTTGGATTAGATTGGTTAATCAAAATTGGGCAATGTTGACTATTATCCCTAGACAATTGAGGCAAAGGCAAGACGAGGAGAAGAATCTAGATCCTACATGGTTGATGCTCAAATAATTAATCATTGATGTACAATGGATGCCATATCTATCTTGATTTATGTACAAATATGCATGTTTTCATATCTTCAACAACTAATTTAGTATTTTGGATGTTTTTTTAATATAAATGTAAAAAAATAATATATATATAGTAGATGCTGCTGAGATGTTTCACTTCCTAAATTTTTGGGAAATGACACTTTCGTGTATCGGCTTCCAAAAAAAGTCCTCGTTTTGTGCAACATTGTTTTGGACACTTGCATTGTCCATTCCTTCAATTTAGCACTTAAAACTATTGTTTTTTATGTGCCCTGGATTGGAAGTGTTATTGAGGATCCACAGCATATCCACAACTTTGTACAAAATCGTACCAATGCCCTCACAATCTACAAAGAGTACACATCTATCATTGTTGAAGACTGCAAATACACAATTTTCCTCTGCATTCATCACGCTGAAGAGGTTGAGGGAGGCCAAGACCACTCTTGGGGCCATGGTTATTTCACATTTTTGGTCTTTTTGGAGAAAGACAAATCAAGTAGCCTCAAAAATAGTAAAGGATACAGTGTTAAATGGTGCTTGGTGGGAGAGGGCAAATCTCACTATTAAGATCATGGGACCCTATCATTGCTTCGCTACGATTTGCAGATATAGGCCAACATAGATCCATATTAAGTACGGATCTAACATGAGTTAAAGGGATCAAATTTTTTCACGTGCAAGCTTCTTTAGAGTGCAAAATACAATGTGTAATTTTTTCATTATTTAAATTGTATTTTGAATGGAGTATATATAGGACCAAACAAATGTTTTAACCATAATTTTTTCTTTTTCATGAAAAATACATAATTTTTTTGAATGATATATAGAATCTCGTGTTGAAATATTTTTGAAAAGTATAAGGTTTAAACATATTATTCACACATGTTTTTGTTACTTCTACTTTCTTTAGAACACATTCATTTTTTATTATAGCCAACATTATTTTTCTATTTAGAGCATAATTTATTTTAATTTTTTTATTATTTTAAAAGTGCAAGTGTAAACTCCACGGATGGACAGATGTACTTACACATCCCCCTCATACTGGGTTGTAGAATGAGCCTCTCGACTCAACCAACCCATCCTAGGAGAGGTTAATGAGGGATGGGATTCCATGATTGAGTATGTGAGGACCATTATTTTACAAAGTGAGTGCCATGAGTATGAGACATCATCGAAGGCCTTTTTCACCACCATACAAGATACTGTTGTCAACAGGTGGGACAAGAATTGCACACCTTTGCATTGTTTGGCTCACTCATTGAATCCAAAATACTACAGCCATGAGTGGTTGAATGGTGGGCATTCCCGCAGGTTCCCTCCTCACATGGATGGTGAAATTTCACAGGAGAGGAAGGATGCATTGAGGCAAATATTTGAGGATAGAGCATTCCCTTCATGAGGTGGAGGATGCCTTTGCAGAGTTTTCCACTAGCACTGGGTGATTTGCAGGATGTGATGTGATTAGAGACAGGGGGGCTAAGAAGCCCTATTCTTGGTGGACAACTCATGGGTCAACATGCCCTCTATAGCAGTTAGCCATGAGGCTCCTCTCTCAGGTTACTTCATCCTCTTGTTGTGAGAGGAATTGGAGAACATATGGGAATTTGTATAGTTTGAAGAAGAGAAGGCTTGAGCAGTCTAGGGTAGAGACAATGGTGTATGTGCAAACCAACCTTCATCTTATTTATAGACAGAGGGAGGAGTAGCTGAAGGGAAAGACAAAGATGTGGGATGTGTTTCCTGATGATATGGGTTTGGATGGCAATATTGAGTTGGCATTCGCCAACTTGGATATTAACAAGGCAATGCTAGAGCCTGACATTTTTTATGATGGTGATACTCTTGAGCAGTCATCCTCCACACCAGCAAATGCAGAGATTACATTGGATACAGCGAAGGAGGATGCAAAGGAGAGAAGTGATGACCATGACAGTGATGTTGATTTTGATGCTAATCATTGATGAGCTACCTACTACCTTGTAGTTGTTTTGTATTTGCTATTTCTATTCGCCATAGTCATTGCTAGCTATTTCAATACATATGTAACATATTTTGATTTTGATGACTTAAATAGAACACTGCAGTTTCTTGTCTTTCTCATATTGGATCATTGATGAATTTGCAACAATTGTATTTGTATGCATAATATTACAAATTTACAACCTAGAATCTAGATGTATGTCTGACTTTGTATCATCATGAGAATTTGTGTAATATGAAATCATCGAAATATCTATTAATTAATTAATTAATTTTATATATATAACGTGTCTTGTTCTGGGGGGTCTAGGTGCCCCATGTCGAACACTCGAATTTGCATGTCTTGCGTGTCCCGTGTCCCCGTATCTGGTCACTTAGCCTGTCAACCATTTTATAGATGCAATCTTTGCCTTATGCTTTGGCTAGGTCTATAATGAAGTCCAATAAGATTCTTTCCTACTTTTGTTCTAGAATTGGTAAAGGTTGGAGTAAATCGGTCAGATACGAGTGCTCCAACTTATTATGTTGGCATGTCATGCATTCCTTTACATATTTTAATACATCGTCTTTGAGACCCTTCCCTAAGAATCATTCCCTGATATGTCAGTAAGTTTTGTAGAATCGTTGGTGCCCAGTTGATGGTATGTCATGTGCAACGTTCAAAATTTTCTCCATAATCGTAGATTCAAGAACCAAGTATATCATGTCCTTATAGTAATTAACATTGTTAACTAAATTATACTTGACATCTGGATCAATCCATCCATCATAGCACAAGCGAACTTGTTCTTGGAATATTCCACCAAGAGGTGAGTCTTCCAATCTTCGGTAAGCCCCATGAAAGAACAGGTCGTTGGTTTTCTAGATAGTGCACCAACTACAATATATGTTTTCCCTTTTATTATTCAATATCAAAGTCATAAGCCTGGACTTTGCTCACGCACTTTTGTTGTCGTTCGTTCAGGCCCTTTTGTTCCAAGAAATGGCATAAGTTGTTATGGTCGGTCTTCATAACGAACCTGTTTCCCACCGAGCATTGCTTGAACTTTGAGAAGGCATGCATAATAGCCAACATTTATTTGTCATATATTGAGTAAATTCTCTTTGCGTCCTGGAGTTTTCGACTTTCAAATGCAATTGGACATCCCTTATGCATTGATATTACTCCTATTCCTTCTCCTGATGCATCACATTCCAACACAAAGGGTTGATTTAAGTTGGGGAGTGCTAGTACTGGACATGAGCTCATTACTTCCTTAACCTTATTGAATGTTTTGTTTGATTCCTTGGTCCACCTGAACTTATTGAATGTTTTGTTTGATTCCTTGGTCCACCTGAACACTCCATTCTTAGTCAAATCCGTTAATGGTGCACTTAGTTAGAGAGAAGCCTTTGACGAATCGTCGATAATAACTACAAATTCCAAAAAATACTCGCAACTCAGTCAAATTTTTTGGTGTTAGCCAGTCCAATATTCCCTAAATTTTTTTCTTGATGTACCTACACTCCTCTTGCGCTAATTATGTGTCCTAGATAGAGAATCTTTGTCATCCCAAATTCGCATTTTGATGCGTTGGCATAGAGTGATTGTTGTTGTATTATGCTCAAAATTTCATCCAAGTGCCCCAAATGATCTTCCCATGTTCTATTGTATATGAGAAGGTCGTCAAAAATACTAATAAGAATTTCCTTAATTGCTTGTTGAAGATCTTATTCATACAAGATTGAAATGTGGCAGGAGCATCGCTTAGACCAAATGGCATAACCAAAAACTCAAAGTGACCATAGTGGCATCAGAAAGTTGTCTTCGGCACATCTTGCAATCGAACCCCCAATACTATATTGATATCTGCAAGATCTATTATAAAAATCACTAGTGAAAGTATAATTACCAAGTGTTACGCTGAAAACTAGAATCATTCCAGTGCAATCCAAGTTGTACCCATCTGCTACAATCACATCAAGGCCTTCGAACTCTTATGTGGGAAGTCCTCTTCTTCCTGCTAATGTTGCATCAATGAAGTTATGTGTAGCTCCTCGGTCAACAAATGTTGCGATGCATTGTCCCTTGACAACTCCCCTAATCCTGAAGGTGTCACACCTCGGTGTTCCAGATAGGGATGCAATCTTAACTTATGGTATGTTTTTCGTCTCTTCGGGTGGTTTCTCCTCTTTCGCTTCCTCATTAGGTTGTTCTTTCTTTGGGCTGCTAGGCTCATCTTTTGTGGTGGATTCTCCGTCTTCATCCTCGTCATCAGGGACCACATCAATATAGTGGATCTTTCCCTTGCCTAAACAATGATGCCCTGATTCCCATGGCTCCTTGCAATTAAAATGAAGCTTCATTCGCCTTAGTTCGCTTCGAGTTTCCTCTTCCAACATATCCCTTTTGGCCCAATCTCGTTGAAGGGGTCTCTTCTCCTTATCTTTCTGAGGGATGAGAGGCCTGGGCGAAGCCTTGGATTTGGTTGTTGCATTTCCCATGTCTCGAGTCTTTTTATGGCATCTGGAAAGGTTGTGGGATTGAATGCCTCGACCCAGCCCTGTAAGGGTTCAGCTAGTGCCTCCTTGAAAATAATACCTAATTATTCCTCAAATATGTTAGTCACCATGATTGCGATTCGCTCAAATTCTGCGATAAATTCTTCATGTGATTTGGCTTATTAATTTGGAAGCTCGGTGACAAATTCCAACCATTGCATTAAATTCCTCTTTCCGAGATGACCAAAATTGACTTTTCAAGCACTCAAATCAAATAAGGAACAGTGGATTTTTGAAGTCAAGCCCACAAGTACAAAATTGTGAAGGTCGGCCTTGGGTCAAATGGCACCCCTCAAGTTGCATATAAATACAAGTGACCTCACTTCATTTGGTACCTCATCAACTCAACACATTTCTTCTCTCTCCTCATTTGATTGATTCATACAAGTCTGAGGCAACTGCTCTTCTTCACACATGTGAGGTTCTTGGAGGCATCTATCTCTCTCCTGTCTTTGATTTGGATAAGTTGCTTGGCATATTGTCATACTTGGATATTGGATAGTCAAAGTTTGACTTTGACTCCTAGATGATGTACTCTTTGTTGAAAATTTGAAGACAGTCTAATAGAAGAAGAATTGCAAAGCGTTTCCCCCATGTGAGGTTTTTCCCTGGTCATTGACCAAATATTGTGTCTTTTGTCTCTTGGTTGTCTTTCATTGTGCATTTGTATAATTGTTCTATCTACTATTGCTCGACTGTCATTGGTTAATTGAAGAAGTGAAATTGTTAAATTGGACACTATTGAATATTGTTGAAGTAATAGTAGCAGCATAGAACAATTGATGAAAAATTAACATGTTTGAGTAGTGCCAATTCTCTAAAGTGTATGTCCAGGTTCTTCAGATCAAATCTATCAATCAATCTTTATGTAAAGTCCACATAAAAAGTGATGTTTGCATGCCCCAAAGTAACCAGTCCATGATACAACCAATCAAGTGCATCTCCTTCTAGGTGTAGTGTCGCAAATTGGATGGCGTTCGCTTCTAACATAGGGTTGAGCCTGAAATAGGGTTCCAATTTTTGCACCCAAGCCCTTGTTAAACATTTAGATGATCCATCAAATGAGGGGAGAGAAAGTTTACTTACCTTGTGCATTGGATCATAATTTTGTTGCTCCCTAGGTCTATTTTCGAATTTGATACTACTATATTCTTAGAAAATTAGACTTGCTCGAGTGTTCTCTTCCAACGATGCATACTCCCGAAAATAGTCATCAAAGAGTCTATTTGGCTCTGTTGCTTTTGGAGGAGTTGTTGCTTGACTATATTTATAAATTAAGGGAGCAATGGTCTAGGACTTTTGTTGTTGGTTTCCCTAGTGTTAGTGTGTATAAGAGGACTAGGGTTATGGTTACTGCTACCCTCTGTGGTGGTCTTGTTGTTGCCAACAATGTTCAGGTTACCTAGGAACTATGTTGCAGGAAACGTTGGGCCAGATGGCATTTCTGGCAAAAAATGGTACGAAAACGCTGAAACGTGTTTGGTACAGCCTTTAAACGTGTTTCATACCGTACTAGCACGCTTCACGAGGCTGAAACATGGCCCACTACGAGTTGAAACGTGTTTCAAGGTCATACAGCTACGTTTCAGCGTTAAAGTGCCTTTTCGGTTTTCTTTTTATTTTTCGTTTTTAATATTTTATTTGGTGATTAAAATATCTTTTGGATGTTTCTAGATGGCTCTCGCAAGTTATAAAGATACTTTCACCTCACTCCCTCACCCCACAAATTGAGCAAGTCGTTTCACTTGTAGAGGGGCGATTTTAGCAAGAGAAAAGAGGAAGAGAGCAGTGGCTTCATGATTCATCTAGGGCATTTTCAACAGTGAGCAAAGGATATCTCAATAGCAAGAGAAAGAGATTTCACAAGCAGATTCGAAGTGGGGAGTTTCTAGATATGGCATTCTTGGTTTTTGGCTCAACTACAGTCCATCTTTCTCGTCTTTTGTGGCATTTTGGGGTAGATTCAGATGCAAAAAATTAATTTGGGTAAGAAGCATTCATTTTCTTAGTTTTTTCCCACTATTTCTTCTATTTTTCGAGGATTAATGCTTCCAAAAAATGTGAAAAATGTTTTTTCTCTACATATTGTTTTTTTATTTTTATTTTTGCAGCAATGGCTTCCAACCAAGGTGCAAGTTCAACTCCCAAGTCCAACTCAAGAGCCGACTATTATGCTCTTTGGAGGCATGTTCAAAAGCTAAAACAGATGTGCAGGTGGCGGCTCATGGGAAAGGCGATGTAATCTTTGCAGTAATTCGTACAAGGGCCCAAGAGTGAAGGCACATCTTTTGCATGGAGGACAGAAAATTCCAGGTTGCACAAAAACAACAGACCCATTGGTGAGGAGAGCATATCAAAGAGACAAAGATGAGACAAATGGACTTAAAGAATGCATGAAGAGCTTACTCAAGCTACTCCTCGAGCTCCACAAAACATTGAGCCAAGGATTGTGGTTGAAGCAAGGAAGAGGAGAGCCACTCAACAATAAGAACAACCACCATCAAAAAATACTAGAGGGGCATCCACTTCAGTTCAAGATAACAAAATTGTTAAATTGGTGAATGTGCAAGCAAGAGAAGAAGTTTACTCCAGAGTGGCTAGGCGCATCTATGCATGTGGTATCCCATTCAATGTTGTTCGCTCTCCTTACTGCCAAGATTGATAAGAGCAGTTAACAAAGCTCCCACAGGGTACAAGGGGCCCAACTATGAGAAAGTCAGAACTTAGCTTCTCAAAAATGAGAAGGAGCTTGTGGAGGATATCTTATCATCAATTCATTCTTCTTGGAGTAGCTTTGGGGTTAGCATAGTCTCAGAATGGATGGACAGATACAAGGCGCAAACCATTGATCAATATCATTGCCACTTCACCAAAAGGAGCAATGTTTTTAAAGGCAAAAGACTGCTCGGGAGGGGTAAAAGATGCATAGTTCATTCTTGATGTTATTATAAAATCTATTGAACAAAAAGGACCTAACAGGGTGGTGCAAGTTATCACGGATAATGCACCAGTTTGGAAATTTGCAAGTTTGATTATTGAGGGGAGGTATGACCACATCTTTTGGACACCCTACACTGTCCATAATCTAAATTTGATCTTAGAGGAGATCGACAATAAAGTTCTATGGATAAAGGAAATCACAAGGAAGCAAGGGAGATTGTTAAATTCATCACCAACCACCACCAATCTAAGGCAATATTTCGAGAGTATACTCTAAATTGGAGTTGTTAAAAGTTGTTGAGGCAAGATATGCCTCAAACTTCCTAATGTTGTGTCTCCTTGTTCACGTTAAGACCCCATTAGTTTCTATGGTGGTGAATCAACTCTAGGCTGAGTGGAGACAAGTAGATTCAGAGCGGGGATATAAGGTGCGTAGACTGTGCCTTGATGAGGAGTGGTGAAGAAAGATAGATTCTTTGCAACCCCTGCATTTGAGCTTCTTCGGAATGCTAACACCATAGTATTAAAAATCAAAACCGGTGACCGGACCGGTGGACCTAATGAACCGGGGTTCGAACCAGAACCAGTCAAACCGGGACTGGTCAGATCTCAATGAACTGGTTTTTAAAAAAATATATTAAATAATTAATTTTTTGTAGGAATTTACAGGGTAAGTTATGTAGATCAAGAACTAAAGGTCACCGCTCACAACCAGATTACAAATCAGTACACCAGTATAATCACGTGGTTAAAACCCTCAAAGAGGGAAACAGTCCACGGCCTGAGCCAACGCAGCCACTTCAAGCAATTTATTAATATAAAAAGAAAAGTTACATATGTTTCTCTCATAAACGGTTACCAGACAAATGACCCTCCATGCTCTTTAAATAGAGATCATGGACCAATCGAGTGTTAAGCCACGGATCAAGTGTCGTTAATACCAAGGTGAGAGATAACCGTCGGATCACTACAAATCGTGATCGTCGGATTATAAGTTACAAATGTACATGGTCAAGAAACACACTTTACCTAACTCTACACTAGACTAAGTTATTCTTAACTATTTCCTGTGTGTCGAAATATCCTAACATTTTTAATAAATAAATAAAATAAAATAAAAACTATTTTAAAGATTTGCAACCATGATTCCAAGCCAATAAAGACAAAATATGCAAAGTTTGCTCATTTATATCCCATGTAAAGGTTAACATATCAAAATGGCACCGAGTGCAATACATATCATCGACAAAATATATAAGCAATGAGGCTCCAAATGGCCTATAAAGTCCAAAAACAATGCTACAAGCTATGAGGCCATTGGCCTACTACAAGACTACAAGTCTAGAGTCTAGACTCTACAGTGTACACATGACCAATCATCAAATTCATCACCACTACTAGACATAGGATCATCATCAGAAGTTGCATAGACATCATCTGGTTTAGAGTTTGAGGATGCCTCAGCCTCATCTGCAACCTTAGTAGCATTGCCACCAATAACAACAGAAGTGCACCTAACGAAAGCACGAGTTAGTCGAGTTGCACGACTGGTGCCTTCCATAGGTTGTTTTCATTTCCTTGATGCAGCTTCAAATCCTAATTCTGATGGAACCACCAAATCTGCTTCATCCCCCCCTAATGCCATGTCAATATCAAAATCACCCTCAAACACTGGATCTTCAGTCTCCTTCACCCATTCTAATGTTGGATCAATATCGTCTAACACAATGGGATCTAGATCAAGTGTTTTGTTCATCATTTGGTTCCGCCTTAGTCTAAGGTTGTATTGCACGAAGACAAGATCATTTGACTGTTTTTGTTCCAAACGATTTCTCTTCTTCATGTGTATGCACTCAAAAACATACCAATTGCACTCACAACCAAAAGCACTACAAGTTTGGTTGAGGACTCTAATTGAAAACTTTTGCAATTGAGGACATTGGCCGCCAAATGACTCCCACCAATGTGTTGCAAAGAAAAAGACATTAATTAGTAACTTAGTTCATTTCATTACTTATTTACAAACAATTTAAGTGGAAAAGAAAAACAAATTGGAATTTGCTTACCTGGTTGATCCACATCTCTTGAAAAACATGTCCTTGTAAGTTGCCCGTATCTACTACTTTACCTGATCCATAGCCTTATAAATGTAGCCCATTGCCAATTTTCCCCCATCCACCATCCTTAGCACCTTAACAAGGGGCTCGGTAACTTTTACAAGCTCTGCAGATTTTTTCAAAAAATTATTGTCAAAAAAATTATTTTTGGTGTCTTTGCCATCTTCTCTACAAGCCCATCGAGATTTAATCCAATCATCAAAAGAAAACATTCTGTGCAGATTCTTCTATTGAGTTGAGACATTGCAACGTGAGGAAGTGAGTTGCAAATCTCGTAATTGCAAGCCTAACAAGCTCTTTGCCCCCAGTGTTTTTCCTCATTAGGCTCAATACCCATGAGTGGCTGTAAATGTATTTTGTAATGCACTTGGCATGTTCTACAGTGTTTTTTACCCACTCCACTTTGCCTATGTCCTCAAGCATGAGATCCATGCAATGTGCATCACGTGGAGTCCAAAATACGGTCCTATATTTGGACTCAAGCATCTTTCCAGCAAGAACATAATTTGAGGCATTATCTGTGATGACCTGCACAATAATGTCATCCAAAAGCTCAAATAGAAGGGTTGCATTCTTCACCTTATCAGATTCATCAACTGATCTCAAAAACATGGTTCCTTGAGGGCAAGAAATAAGGAAATTAATGATAGTGCAGTTCTTTCCATCAGTTCATCCATCTAACAAAAATGAAACAAGCTGTTTTGAGCCATGAATCTTTATACTCAGCCAAATACTCATTAATGGAAGAAATCTCTTTTTGCGAAAAATCTCCCCTCAAGGCATGCACACTAGGGGCCTTTGAAGCTCTTTCCTGCAACTATAACAAAGTCTCACATAGCTTGGTAATAAGGTAAGCGAGCAGCATTAAATGGGATATCTGCATCATACCAACATCTAGCAATGTATTGATAAGAAGTTTATTTGCATTTTTTTTTCCAATGTTGATCCAAAGTGGGTTAACGACTTGGTTGGGAGGAAGTGGTTGTGGGATTAGCAGTGAATGAGAAATAACTCTGGATGTTTGGTCTCTTTGTTGCTTTTGATTGTTTGCCAAGCGAAGGAGGAACATAGTGAAAGGGGACATTGGTGGAAGCGATAGAAGAAGAGCCTTGAATCTCATAATCATCATATCCACTCTCTTTCATGGCTTCTATCAATTCCCTCTTCCTTACAATTTCATCTTGGATGGCCTTATCCCTAGCCTTATTCTCCTCAAACTTTTCAATCTTGGAAAGGTATTATGCCCTAACAAAACCAAACACTTCATTTGGTGCTTCACATGGTTTTACTTGGCCTTCAATCCCAGCCAAGTGTTGTTTCAATCTGAGAATACCCCCGCCTCTAATAGGTTTATTGCAAAATTTGCATACATTTTTCCATCAATCACATTACAATGAGCCCATGCACTGTCCTTGGCTTTTGGAGCCATGTTGACTTGCAATAATTAAAATTTGCAAAGAAATTTGTCATTTAAAAACAAATGTAGGTAAGATAAATGGAAAACCAAACGTAAATTTTTTTTTTGGGGGGGAAAGCACATTGTAGCCTACAAAATTTGATAGCATAGAACTAGAGATTTGATAGGAATAGCATAGTTGAACACATAAAAAAAAAATAATACATGGACAGCAGTGAAATGAGGATTTTTTCAAGTGAAAATCTTTACCTAGAAATGCAAACTAGCTTCCTTAGCCTCCTTTTGAAGATGCCAACTCTACTGACAGCTCCAAACTATCTCCAAAATTGCTCCAAATCCAACTCCAAGCCTCCAAGATGACTGCTCCAGCAAAAACCCAACACTCTACAAGCTCTGAATCAATATCACAAAAGATCCAAATGAAATGTGTCAGACAAATGAGAGGGTACCCCTCCTTTTAAAGGATTTGGGGGGGGGGGGGGGTGTTTTTGGAAGGAAACAACCCTGGTTTTCCTTCCAAAACCACCCATTACCTTCCAAAAGTGTGTCTGTGGGTCCCTCTGCGGCCATGGCAGCTAACTGGTCGGTTCCATCTTAAACTGGTCGGTTAGCACCATTCGGATCGGTTTTTTTGGTCACAAGCCACCCTTAACCAGGTTTTTTTGTCGGTTTGACCCAGTTGGCCAGTGAACCGATCGATTTGACTGGTTACTAGTTTGAACCGGTTAGTTTGAATACTATGGCTGACACTGACCAACCTTTCTTCGGAGGGTATATGATGGCATGGATACCATGGTTGAGAGAGGAAACTATGGAACTCATTTCACAAGAGTTTCCACAACTTTTATTTGTTGATGATCATTTTGTTGATCTACAAAAGAAAATCATTGTTGATAGGTGGAACAATTTCAACACTCCATTGCACACTTTAGCACATGCCTTGAACCCCAAATTTTATGATGAGAAGTTTATTGCTCAAAGCAATGGAAAGAGGAAGGCGCCCCATAAGGATAGAGAGGTGGCTAATGGGGTGAAAAATCCCCTTATGAAAATGTTTCCAGCTCATCTACACAAGGAGGTGAAGGAAGAATTTGCCACTTTTGCTGCAGGATTAGATGATTATTTAGATGTATCAGCTTTGGAGGAGAGAAGCACCATGAATCCTTTTTGTCTTCAACGCAAACCCTCACTTGTTCATGTAATGTGTGTCTCTTCCTCTCCTTAGATTTGTTTTTTTAACTTTTCAATGACTAAAACCCTGTCTCCAAACTGATTGACAGTCAAGATCTAATCTTGATCACTTGATATCAATGGTTGTGACTTACTATCTCATTGACACAACTAAACTCACCTTTTAATCGTTATAAAGTAAAAGTCAATTTAACTTTATAAAATAAACTTAATATCTAAAATGTACCTTCTAAGACACTTCCACGTGCTAGACACAAAGCCAATAAAGAAGTATCTGTCAACTTGCTATCTTGCTGCCCTAAAAATGCCTCTGTGTTGATTGGAACTTCATGCCCAAAATCTGTGTATGGGCTACCTTGAAATGTGTACCCTAGCTCGCCTCCTTGTTGCCCTTGTAAATTTCTTTTGTTGTAATCTTTTTCCCTTTTCATCTTCAGCACAAACCCTGAATTGTTCGTGCCATGTATGCCTCTTCGTCTCCCTAGATTTGTTTTTTTAACTTTTCAATGACTAAAAATTTGTCTCCAAAGTGAGTGACAATCAATATCTAATCTTGATACTTGAGATCAAGAGTTGTGACTTAATATCTCATTGACACAACTAAAGTCACCTTTTAATCATTATGAAGTGAAAGTCAATTTAATTTTATAAAATAAGGTTAATATCTAAAGAGTACTTTGACGAACACTTCCATATACTAGACACAAAGCCTATGCAGAAGTATTTGTCTGAGCTACAACTTTCAGCGTCTTAGGGATCAAATGGGCTATTCAAGAGCCCCCTAAGGCTTCTTCTTACACTATTAACCAAGAAGATCAAATAATTCAAATTTACTGTGGATTTTGAAGTTAATTTCGAGATTTGAGTTCAAAGGTTCTTATGACTCATTCAGAGCCATAGGTCATCCAATAAAGGCTATAGAAAAGTCCTCAAACACACAATGAAGAAATTACACCTAGTTGAAGTAAACTAGCATGAAATATCAGAAATTGTCACAATACACTAGTTTATAACAGCAGCAAAACTAGCCTCGGAATCTACTATAAGAAAAACTAAGGACTATGATGAGAGTATATAAGAGAACTAAATTACAACAATTTTATGTGGTTAAATGAACATATACAACATTAAAACCCCAAACATTTTAAATGCCACTTTTGGTTTCCCTAATTATTCCAAACAATTTCTAACCCATAGGACATTGACACACAAGTTAATAAATGCTGAAAATAAATGATTGTGTTATAACTAAACCCTTATTTATCCTAAAACAATAAAAAATTATTTTTAAGTATAGGTAATTGTCACAAAAAAGAGCACTTGTGCC
This sequence comes from Pinus albicaulis, assembly GCA_034641835.2. Taxonomy (NCBI): domain Eukaryota; kingdom Viridiplantae; phylum Streptophyta; class Pinopsida; order Pinales; family Pinaceae; genus Pinus; species Pinus albicaulis. Next base: position 1,742,354,818 of record CM076578.1, on the reverse strand, counting down.
TTTCTCAATCTACGGCTAGGCAAATGGAGTCTAGAATCAAACAATCTTGGACGACTAATGGAGTCAAGAATCAAACAATCTTGGAAAGCAAAGGAATGGATGTTGGTTTCAAAAATTAAGGGAGACCCAACTGTGTCCCTTGGAAATTTAACCTAGCATCTTGCAATTTTCAAGGATAAATAAGGGAGGCAGCTAGATTTAGATCAATCAAAAAACTTAAAGAAAAACCTCATTCAAGGAGACTACTTAGATAAAAATACCACAATACTTTCGTGAATACTTAATAACCCTTATCCATCAACATAAAGAAGATAAAACAAAATATCTTACATCAATTAGCATGCATCAATCAAACTTCATCAATAATCATCCATGAAAAGAGAATCCATCCACAACACAAGCCTCCCAAAGAAAGTCGCTCAACTAGTGCTCCATAGCAAACTAGAGTAAAAGAGGTTAATCTAAGAGAAATGATCTCTACACAATGTGCAATGCCTAAAATGAGGCTAGTGCTACCCTATTTATACAAGGGAAACCAAGAGATTTACCTCGATTTAGCTAATAATTCACTAAACGACCTAAAATCATAGTAATCCACGATACAAGGTGGATTGGTCTCAAACCAACCCCACAAAAATGCCTCTAAAGTGAAAATACAATGCTAAAATATGAAAAGATCCTACCTCATGAAGGTAATGTCATCTCCAAAAGGAGATTTGAAGGCTCCAAAAGTCATGTCTCTCCCTAAAAGGTGGAATGTATCCTCAAAAGGTCATGCCTCTACATCAAAGGTTGCCCCCTCATCATCAAATGACCCGTCAAGAGTAACGCCCCATCACACGTGCAACGTCCTCTACCGTCATCATGACATCATCAAGGGCAGGGGCTCTATGACCTCTCCAAAAAGGTGACTCGTCATTATCATGTCCAAAGTCATGCTAAGCCTCAACATCATGCATAGGGTACAATGTCAATAAGTGGTTTCAACATCCATCAACAAGTCTCTAATGCCCTCCAAAGGGTGTATATCATCATCCATGAAGTATAGGAGAAGCACCATCAACGTCCTTTAAAGGACAATGTCATCAACAAGCACAGGTTCAAGGAATCAAGTAAAATCAACTAACACGCATGCAAGAGTCATAGTAACATAAAAAGTGAACCATACTTAATGTAAAAGCCATGTATGTAAATCACATTAGCTATATTCCTCAAATTTCAAACTAGCTTATTACCTTACACTTAGGTATGGGAGGGCCATCAACTATCCCTATTAGGTGGTCCCAAATGACATTGAAAGAAAAGGAACTCGGGGGAGTAGTAGTTTCTAGGTCAACCCTTCAATTGATAGGTGTATGTGACAAGTGATATGTAAGGATGGACAATATGAGTGGTGTCATAGTCTTATACATGGGTTATGCAAAACCTCCATCCACTTTTGTAGGGGGGACACTTTTATACATGAGTTACCATTTCCTCAACACTACTTTTTCCACCTCTTAATTAGCCTTTTACTTTTCTTTGATTAGTATTTTTTGCAAGCTTCATTTATGTTCTTTTGAATCCCATTTTATTATGGGAAATTCATTGCTCATAGGGATTGGGATGTTCCAAGTCCCCTTATATTGATAGATCATTATATGCATGGGACTAGGGTGATGGCCTCACATGAGGGAGTAGAGCTCTAGCTAACTTGGATTTTGACTACAAATCACCCCTTGCTTTTATTTTGCATTTAACATTTGGAACATGTTCTTTTATTGTTTCTTAGCATCAACCTCTCGGCATTTCCAAGCCTCGTCTTCTCATAGATGAGACAAACAGTGAACTAGTACAAGCGACTAACAAGAAGCAACTAAAAAGAAGGGAACACGAACAAGGCGTGAGTGAAAAATGTGAAGTATGGAAAGACATGGACACGTTATCTCTATCAAGGCCTCCTATTTGTGCCCCTCCTAGGCAATGAAAGAAAATCTTGAAGGGATCACACCACACTAGAAGGAAATGATGGCCACTAAGGCGAAATAAGGCAACAAGAATAATTTCCAAGCATCAGGATCCATTATCCTTATTTAAATGCCTAGGACATTAAATGTAAACACTTCATATGAAACAATGGCCAATGTACCTCAAGTATTGTGGAACCATCTCCATTGGATAAACATGTGGATCAGGTTAATGCCCTGAGATATAAGCAATAAGAGGCATTTAAGGGTTGTTGTATGTGGAGAACGTTGGTCATCATCTCTACAACGATCTTTGTAGTCAAGAAGTGAGGAACATGTGTCACTACTACCTAGAAATCTACATCATAGAAGAAACAAATTCTCCTAGGGTTACCCATGTATGTGGATGGGTAACAAGTCCCTTGAAATTTTGGATTTGTTAATTATGCTTTAGTTCCATAATAGACTAGAACCAAGTTAAATGCCAGAGTTAGAAGTTAATGTATGTTGGATATATAGTGATCAACATAAGGATTATAAATTGTCCAATGTGACCACTAACAAAGAAACAATCAAATATAATGTAACCATGGATGAAAGTGCATTGATTCTCTAGCTTGCATCCAATCTGCAATCTAATCATAAATTTACTAATGGTGGTTGTTTGGAGACTAAAATTACCCAAGTTACATGGTAAGCAAGTGCAAGTTGAGAAAAAATCATCTAGTGGTAATGTGCATGAAGACCACAATGAGGATAAGAATGGCAATTCACCAAAGCAGACAGATATCAATTTTGACAAGGTGGAAAAAATAGAGAATAAAATGAAATTATATTAATGTCCATCAGTCACCAAAATATGACAATGGAAGTGGAAATATAAATTACAACTTGCCAAAATGAGTTATAAGGATAGGACAACAATCTCCAAAAGACCACCATTAGTAAGCATGAAACATTATGTGACCAAGAGTTCACCCCAGAATCGCTAAATGCAGCCCTCTTGGCAGTCACGAACGATGTGTCTCCTAGACTTGATGGTATCCATGTGAATTTAGAAGGCCACAGGGGACTTTGTTGGTATCCTTGCACATGAATAAATCACTAATTAAGTTTATTCATAATGTTGGTGATGCTAAAATTATCACTAGCTAGCAATTGATTGCCTTGTTAAAGATATCAGACAAAATCCTACCCAAAGCACTTGCCTTTTGGTTAAGGCACATCCTATGTAAGATATCAAATTTGAACAAATGGCAGCATCATATCGAACAATTCCATAGCTATTTGGAGGGGTATGGAGATGACCATATGCTTGAGCCTAAATGCCTCGTTCATTAAAATTTAGTTTAAGAAGGCTTAAAACTAAGTTGAATTGTTGTTCATTCTTGCCATGCTCAAAACTGTGAGCTTTTCCCAGCTTTTCCTAATGTTGTGGAAATTCTTTAGAAAACATGTCTTTGTATCAACCAAGATAAGTCAAAGGGAATTGGCATGTTTAGTTGTTGTTCATTCTTGCCATGCTCAAAGCTTTGAGATTTGCCCAACTTTTCCTAATGTTGTGGAAATTCTTCAAAACATGTCTACGTCAACCAAATTAAGTCTAAGTAAAATGGCATGTTTGGGTCAATTAAGCAAAGCCTCCCTGTACCTATGGTATTCTATGCATGGTTGCTAAGACTCTTAGCTATATAATACAACATAATGTCTCACAACGCTTCAATAATAACATTTTTCACCTGAATTGGATCACAATCAATTGGTAAATGGCCATTTCGCAAATGACTCCATTCCTGCCCTCCTAGAGAAAGGAAATCATGGGTAATGCAATGAAATGCCTCCAAATTTTTAACACGACCTTTGTTCTAAGCTACCATTTATCAAAACTCAACATTGCAAACAACATCATGGTGAACTCCCAAAGTGGCAAGCTAACATAGGATGGGCTTGGTCATAGCAAGGTCATGGGCTTGATAATCTTGGGCATCCCCTTCACCTTTTCAAGCCTCTCTTATAAGGTTATGAGAGATTGATTTTCAAGATGAGCCAAGAAGGTGGATAAGTGTCTCACTAACCCTGTGATGTTTATTATTCATCATGTTGGGTTCCTTCTATTACGGCATATCATCAAAATGAACAGATCCTATAGAATTTCCTTCGGATGGAGTCCCCATTGAATGCCAAGGATTAGGACTCAGGAGTATCAGTATCACTCACACCCACATCATATCTAAAGCTTTATCTACAAAGTGGGTTATGGTAGCAATTGAGGGTAAAGAAGATTGGAAATATTGCTCCAAAAATATATCTTTCAAGGATCCCCCTAGATAAGAAAAGTTAGTGCAACTTGAATCTACAATACTTTCTCCTCATTCATTGTAAGCTAAATGTCAAGGGTACTTTCCTGGCCAAGAGTATCTTAGTACCTAAGTGGCCATAAATCCCATGTCGGTTTTAAAAAGTGATTCAATAAGATTTGGATTGTTTAAGGAGCATTGTCTTCAGTGGTCATCTTTAATGAGATGTGAGCGTAGATCCTTGGCAAATACCACTTGGTTCTAAGCCAAACATTTACGTAAGCTCCAACACCTACAAGCAAGACTAGGGATGGCATGACACAAAACATTTTAATAAATATCATCAAGTTGATAGCTATTGTTGGCTAAGCCAAGGACTTATTCCCAATGTTCATCTCAACAAAGCTTTGAATCTAGTTTCCAAACAAAAGACAAAATTGTATCACTTCCCAACCAATTAGAAGCCCTATGATGAGCCTAACATGGCCTTGCTTCCTTAGTCATTGATCACTCACACCCACATCAGATCAAAATCTGTCTACAAAGTGGGCTATGGAAGCAATTGAGAGTAAACAAGCTTGGAAAATATTGCTCCAAAAATATATCTTTCAAGGATCACCCTAGATAAGAAAAGTTAGTGCAACTTGAATCTACAAAACTTTATCTTCATTCATTCTAAGCTAGAAGTCAAGGGTACTTTCGTGGCCAAGAGTATCTTAAGGCCTAAGTGGCCATGAAGTCCATGTCAATTTTAAAAAGTGATTCACTGAGATTTAGATTGTTTAATGAGCGTTTTCATTGTGGTCATCCTTAATGAGATACGAGGGTAAGTCCTTAGCAAAGACCACTTGGTTCTGAGCCAAATATTTACGCATGCTCCAAACCCTTGTGGCAAGACTAGGGATGGCACGAAACAAAAGATTTTAATAAATATCATTAAGTTGATAGCTATTGTTGGCTAAGCCAAAGGCTTGTTCCCAATGTTCATCTCAACAAAGCTTTGAAACTAGTTTGCAAACAAGAGACACAGGTGAGTCTATTTTAAATCAAAATATGAAATTTTATCCCTTTATATTTAAGTCAATTTCAATGTATTGAAAGTGCATTTTATCAAGTTTTTATTGTGTTTTCTACTTTTTTTATATCTAAATCCAGTTATTCTTTGTTTGTATCTCTACTAGGTTATAATTTGTAACTCCAACAACTCAAATGGGTTAGAGTAAACAAGGTATTTTATTTTAAAAGAATAGGGTTTGTAGCTTTGACTTGTTGGAGGCCTATGTGTGTTCTCAAAGACTTGAAAAGCTGACATGCACTTGGCTAGCAAGCAAAGTCAAATTTCAATGAAAAAGATTGAAGTCTTTATTACTTTTCTCCTCGTATTTCTCCAACAAGGGCAAATATACTTGGGAAAGTAATCTATCTATGTCAAGCTAACATAGTGTAAAATTTTTTGTTGAAATTCACTCACTTTGATCAAAACTTCGTGAGTCTTCAACAAAATGTTGAATCACTCAATCGGCAACTATATGATACAAACCACGATTTTTGTTAATCATTTTTTATATTTTTGCTTCTGCCTTTTGATAAAGAGAAGGTTTCTTGCTGAGAAAATATCTACACTGCATTGGAAGACCAAAAATAAGCCTTTTTAGAGGATTTCCTCTCCCAATTTCATCTTATGATTGAAAATCTGCACTCAGAATTTAAGCTCTACCACTAAATCTGAAAATTTTTAAAACACTTATCAAAACTTCAGATCTGCATAAATCAAAACACTATATGGAAGAAAAAGGGTAGACACTTAATATCAAGAGGTTTGATCACATGAACAGTAAACAAATGATAGATCTACAAAAGGAAAGATCTGAAAACCAGATCAACATACTACTAGCAGCAAACACATATCTTTTCATTACATTATGGAAAGATCATTGTCTAGATCTATACAACTTGTCACAAGCTCACACTACAAATCACTCCAACTATAACACAATAGTTATCGTATCTGCCACACTAGTATCTTTAGAAATGCACCCTCCTTCCCTTTATAGAATAAGGGAACAGTGGAGATACCAAAGAAGGCTAAAACCCTAGCTTCTACCATGGAACACTACACCTTGACAAGGTTCAACCTGAATGCACCTCACATGACAAAAAACCACCAGTTATTAATGTCCCTTCTATACAAGGAATCTAACACTAAAAAGTGTGCCCTCCATGTCTCAAAAGTAGATAGATACATGCCAACTCATGCTAAGGACACTCCTCTAAGTAAATACTCATGAAATGTGCAACACGTACCAAGAATAGGTAGGAACTTGCCAACATGTGACACGCAAACATTTAACACTTCATTGTGTGTTAAATTTAGATAACAATGGTATGTTCTAAGTTTGGCACAATTACTTCAATGTTCCTTTAGCAGCCCAATGGCAATTTCCAATTAGATTTCCAATAGCAATCATATTAACAATTAATCACATTGACAGTACAAGTAGATAGAACATGAATCAAAATCAAGAAGACAAGTCAAGATAAGAGGATACCAGATTTGGCAGATGCCAGGGAAAAAAACCCTTTGATCAATTCTTCATTATTATATCAAATGTCCAGCACAGAGAGAGTACAAAAGTCAAAATTGACTTCCAAATCAAAGTCTAAATAGCCCTATCAACTGCAGTCAAACTTAGCCCTAACCCGAAAGTCAAATATGGTCAAGGCAACAGTGAAACAGTCCACTTGAAACTCGGACAAACCCAGTCAAATTCGACATTCCTTACTAGTCAAAGTCAACCCAAAACAGTCCTTCAAAATCCAGTCAAATTCGGTCAAAGGAGAGAGAAACTCTGCTATAATTTTCTTCAGTCAACATTGATCAAGGTGCCCAAATTTTCTCAATTTATGTGTTCAGAAATGCGGCCTAGAGAAACAAAAATAATCCTCCAAAAATCACAGTCAAAGCTGGTCAAAGAGTCCCTGGTCAACCCTGATCAAATTTGGTCAGCACCTGAAATTTTCAACCCTGCAATTCTGTCAGAAATTGGACCTCCTTATGTCACACATGTGAGAATGCCCAATAGTTGTACGAACCAATGAGAGGAGAGAGAAGAATGTGTAATTGATCATCCAATGAGGTGAGAGGTCACTTGTATTTATACAAGTCGTCGAGGGTGAAGTGACATGTCCATTGAGCTTCATGAGCCTACATGATGATGTGTCTGTCCTGAACAATTTGCACATGTGCGGGCAATACAAAAACACACTCTTCTTGTCCAAATTGGATGATCTTTATATCAATTTTGGTCCTCTCGAAAAGAGGAATTTAATGCAATCATCATCTTCATCAAATGAGTTGTCCCAAGGTGGAATTTGGCCCTAGTTGCCAATTATAACATTCCCTCTCAACTGGGGAGAATTTCACCTACCAAACCATCCATCATCATTGATAATCATGCCATCTTATCGTCGTGTAACATCTTTGTATCTCATCTCATCTCTGCTCTACTAAACACTGATATGAATAATGAAAAGTAATCGAGAGTGAGTCGCAAGACCTTACCACTCTCCATTGACAAAAGTCAATCCAAAGCTAGAACCTCAATCAGACTTGACCCCAAATCAAGTTGTTGAACACCATGCGTGTCATAGGGGGTACGGCAATACATGGTGTCAATCGGTAGTGGTATGGTCCCTAACCACTTTTCCCAACTCATTGGCCAGATGAGAGGTACTTCCCATGGGTCTCAGACTACATGGGTAGGATGTATGCTAGGACATCAACAGGAGAAGGCAAACCACTCATCCTGCTCGTACGCCATAGGAGAAGGTAAACCACTCATCCTATGCATATATGTCAATCATAGGGGAAAGTGATCCACTCACCCTACACCCACTACATGGGTAGGATGTACGCTGGGACATCAACAAGAGAAGGCAAACCACTCATCCTGCTCGTATGTCATAGGAGAAGGTAAACCACTCATCCTACACATATATGTCAATCATAGGGGAAAGTGAACCACTCACCCTACACCCATGTGTCATCAATCGTAGGGGAAGGTGAACCTCTCACCCTACACACGTCAACAATCATGGGGTATCACAAGGGAAGGAAAACCACTCACCCTGTACATAGCACACCAATAGGGGAAGGTGAACCAATCACCCTATGGTTGCTCAAAGCTCCAAGAAGTACCCCAAGCCCCCAGGAGCTCCTAGAGCTCAAGGTCCAACTCAAGTGGGACCCTCATGGGAGGATCTTTCCACACTCCATGTCTCTCTTGAAAGGCTAAAAATTTGACCTTCCCTAAGGGTTTAATGACGTTGTATGTGACTTTCTCATCAATCCGAATGTGTTGGAGCCTTACTGCTCCCCATTGTCGGATAAAGCGGCACCCGATATCATTGTGCTTAGAGGGATCGTGGAACACAGGATTCTATGAAAGGTGGATCCCACTCTGGTTGTCACAATATATCAAGGTGGTATCCAGCACATGCTAAAATAGCTACTAAAGAGCTTCCTTAACCAAACAACTTCACAACAGGCCATACTAGTAGCAATGTATTCAGCCTCGGTGGTCTTAGAGCGATCGATTTCTGCTTCCTTCTCATCCAAGAAATTGAAGCAGACCCCAATGAGATGGAAGATCCAGATGTGCTTTTACAATCCACCACACTGCCAGCCCAGTCAGCATAAGTATATCTATGGAGCCTCAAATTCCCGGCAGTGTATCTCAGTCCATAGTTGATTTTGCCAAGGAATTATCTCAAGGGATTCTTAGCAGCAATCCAATGTATGTGATGAGGCTCGACCATAAATTGACTCAACGTATTCACAGTAAAGCATCTGGAAAAACCAAGAACATCAAGCCCCCCACAATTTGTCTATATTCAGAAGGGTTTGTCGATACGGGCTGAAGAATACTACCACATAGCTTCTTGAAGTTGAGTTCCATTGGAGTAGACACAAATTTGCAATCCACCATCCCACATCTCTCGAGCAGCTTCACAATGTATTTTCCTTGAGAAAGAAAATCTCACCTGGCTTTTGCCAGACCTCTAGGCCTAGGAAGTAGTGCATCAAACCTAGGTCCTTCATCTCGAACTCGAAAGCCAACTCTCTCTTGCATTGATAAAAGAGACGGTCTGCACCTATTAAAAAGAGATCATCTACATAAAGGACCAAAATGAGATGCATGTCCTTTTCAACTTTGAAGTATAGGTTAGGATCAACATCGCTACTCGTAAATCCCAGCCTCATAAGATAGCTATCAATCCTCTCATACCAAGCCATAGGGGCTTGCTTCAACCCATCAAGGGCTTTCGTTAACCTACACACGTGTGTCCTTCGATCTTGTACTTCGAACCCCTGAGGTTGTTCCAAGTAGATTTCCTCCTTAATCGAGCCATGCAAGAAGGCAGTGTTAACATCCATTTAGTGTAGGCTCCACCCTTGAGAGGCAGCGAGCACTATAATTGATCAGATAGTGGTATATCAAGCAACTGGTGAAAATATCTCATCATAGTCCACTCCTTTTTAAGAGAAACCCTGAGTAACAAACCTGGCCTTATATTTTTCAACACTCCCATCAGCCCTGTTGTCGCTTAAAATGTATAGGCACCACGATAACGACTCAGGTCAGGAGTTGTCACCCTAATCCCCAACCTCTTCGTTTTAGCTATCTCCCAACAGCAGACTATTGGGGGTAGACCCTATGGAAATGGAATGAAGAAGGACAAGTTGGGAACCAACTAGTTCGGGAGACACAGTTGAGTGGCCAAGTACTTGTTTAGATTTAGCAAGATATTAAGGATTTGATTAGATTTATATAGTTAGAAACCAGTGCCTCATGGAGTCAACTTTCTTGCTTTACAAATTTTAGGATCATGTATCGAATGGACAACTACCGCTTTAATGAGTAACTACCCTATATGAAATGCAATTCCTAAGACTTACGTGAAATGCAAAGATCTTGGTTGATTTTAGTTAAATGCCTACTCTAAATTTGACTTTCCCTTAAATATTTTGAAGTTGGGCTCCAAGGTAATTTGTGCAGAGGAGGCCAACATGAAGCAAGCAAGGGCTTGATTAATGATACCTCATGTTGTGCTCCTATCACCCAGTGCCTCCAGCGCTGCAAAGACTGTGACTCTGACAACTGAAAGGTCGTCATGTTAACTACCAAAGAGTTGTCTGGGCCCCTCAAGCCAAATGAGAAAGGTTCTCCTAAAAATATTTCAACCAAGCTTATGCTTGGAGGTAAGTTTTAAGATGCAAGACTAGCTTAAAATGATATGCAAGATGAAATTAGAGAAGTATTCTTAATGTAGATTGTTAAATGTTTAAGTACTTCAATTATGGGCAATCTCAGATTATATCAACAAGTACTTATTAACGAAATTCAAGAGACAATCTCAATAACAAGAATAAATGCCAATGGGACTAGCTTAAAATGATATGCAAGATGAAATTAGAGAAGTATTCTCAACGTAGATTGTTAAATGTTTAAGTACTTCAATTATGGGCAATCTCAGATTATATCAACAAGTACTTATTAACGAAATTCAAGAGACAATCTCAATAACAAGAATAAATGCCAATGTGCTAATAATAGATATCACAAAATGTAATGAAGATGGAAGTTACTCAATTAATCTCCAAGAGATATGAACCAAGAAAACTTAGATGGATCTAATGCTCTTCTAATCGTGCACTAAGTAAGAATCATATGACCATGAACATATAAAACACTTGCTTATTTGGATATTCAACAAATGAGATTATTACAAATCAACAATTTGAATTTACTAATCTCCAAGATCAAACGTTGGTTATTACTTAGCCAAGATCCACAGTGTGTTTTAACTAGATGACAAATAAGAGAACTAGAGCGTTTAGCAATTTCCAAATCAAGAATTATATGTTAATGACAATTATCTCATAGGAAGCAACAAGTTATGTAAATGATCTTAGAATATTTTAACACAAGATGCCAATGTTAATGATATCTTGTTAAATTTAGATAACCATGGTATGTTCTATGCTTAATGCAGTTTACTTCAATCTTTCTTGTAGGCCCAATTTAGATTAGCAATCACATAAACATGAAAGTAAAATGCTGATAGAACATAATAATAGATCAACAGAAGACAAGCCAAATAATATATCAGAGTTTGTAATTCTTCTTGTCCAGCAAATATAGAGAGAAATGTTTGTTACAGCAGTCGACATGATGCCCTAGCCAACAAAGACATTTGTTGGTCAAACCAGCTCTTCCAACCTCCAAAAGGTTCAGTCAAACATATACAAGATCAACCTTCCTCAAGTGTCACACACACCTCAAAAGACAGCTCCCAAAACAGTCAACACAAGTCATTAAAAGGATCCCTCATCCAGATTTCCGACATCCAGTTTTCCAGCATCCAGATTTCTGACATCCATATTTCCACGTGGGAGAGAGAGAAGCCTCTTCTAGGCTGCAAGAACCAATCAGATCATGAGGAATGTGTGTAATGAGATGATGATTAAATGAGCATCATCTCTCTCCTATTTATATCCATCAATGAGGATGTGTGAAACATTTATTGGGCTTGTGAGCCAACATTACAATTCTGGCCGACCTTGACAATTTGCACACATGTGGAAAATAAATACAAATATTAGTTCTCCTCGTCCAATCAAGATGATCTTTAGATCAATCTTGTACCTCTCTGAAAGAGGAATCCAACAAAAATATCATCATCATCATATGAGCAATGCAACATGGACTTTGGACCTAGTTGCCCAAAATTAACACTCCCTCTCAACTAGGGAGAACTCCATCTGTCCACCTGTGCCAACTTGTCATCTAGTACCATAGTGTACTATCATATATCATCATGCACTCCTGTATCATCCTGCTATAACATGCTTTGCTAGCTCTTCTTTGTACAACAAGAGTGAGTCACAAAGACATCACACTTCGTTGACCCGAAGTCAGCTTAGAGGTTAAAACCTCAATTGGACTCAAGAGAGTCACATATTGAGCCGAAGTCAGTTTAGAGGTAAAAACCTCATCCAGACTTGATCCCAGATCAAGTGGTTGGACACATCCCATCCTAGACATAGAGAGTACGGCAATCCCAGATGCGTCCATCGGTCATGCTATCGGTCTCTATCCACATTTCCCATCTCATTAGCCAAATGAGAGGTACTTTCCATGAGTCTGAAACTCCATGGGTAAGATGCATGCGGGGCATAGATCAAAGAGAGGGTGAACCAGCTCAATATCGCAATGGTGGGGAAGAAGCACACCAAGAAGGTTCGGCGAACCTAGCCCTGTGGTTGCTTATAGCTCCAAGAAGCTATCCCCAAGCCCTCTGGAGCTCCCAGAGCTCATTGTCCAACTCAAGCACGATTCTCAGAATAGGGTTTGTCCACGATACCAAGCTTCTCACGAAAGGTTAATAATTTGACCTTCCTAGGAGCTTCGTGAGAATATCTGAGACCTGTTCATCAGTCCCAATGTAATCGAGCCTTACAGGGCCTCACTGTACCATGTCCTGGACAAAGTGGTACCTAATATCAATATGCTCGGAACAGTCGTGGAACACGGGATTCTCCGAAAGACGAATCCCACTTTGGTTATCGCAAAGGATAACGGTGGTATCCAGCACATGCCCAAATAGCTCACTAAAGAGCTTTCTCAACCAAATAGCTTCACAACATGCCATACTCGCTACAATGTATTCGACCTCAACGGTGCTCAAATCAACTGATTAATGCTTCCTACTCATCCAATATATCAAAGCAAAACCCAAGGTGAAGCAACATCCAGATGTGCTCTTAAGATCCACCACACTGTCTGCCCAATTGGCATCGGTATATCCATAGAGCCTCATACTCCCAGCAGTGTATCTCAACCCATGAGTGAGTGTGCCCCGAAGATATCTCAATAGATTCTTGGCACCAATCCAGTGAATGTGATGAGGGTCAACCATATATTGTCTCAATGTGTTCAATGCAAAACATATGTCCGGACGTGAGTTCACTAAGAACATCAAGGCCCTCATGAGTTGTCGATACTCGGTGGGATTTCCCAACTCGGGCCCAGCAGCGCTTCCACACAACTTCTTAAAGTTGACTTCCATCGGTGTCGACACAGACTTACAGTCCAGCATCCCAAATCTCTCCAACGGCTTCACAACATATTTTCCTTAAGAAAGGAAAATCTCACCTGGTTTTGCTAGACCGCCAAACCTAGGAAATAAAGCAGTCTTCACATCCAACCTTTTGATTGAACCACGTAAGAAAGCAATCTTCACATCCATCTGATGGAGACTCCATCCTTGCGTTGCAGCAAGAAAAATGATCGATCGGATGGTGGTGTAGCGAGTAACAGGTGCAAATATATCATCATAATTTATGCCTTCCTTTTGAGAGAAGCGACAGGCAACAAATCTTGCCTTGTACTTTTCAACACTTCCATCGGCTCCATGCTTGATCTTGTAGAGCCATTTCGAGGTGACAACAGATTTGTCCTTCGGTGTCGAGACCACATCCCAGACATCATTTTTCATGATAGATTCATGTTCATGTGCATAGCATCCTTCCAAACTTGATGCTTTACTGCTTCTTCAAATGTTCCAGGCTCAGATTGTACAATAGTGCTCATGGTTGCTAGGTACCCTTGGTACCTATTTGGTTTCTTGCTTTAATATGTTTGTCGGCATCGAATGTTCCTCTCGAAGCAATATGTCTGTCGGCATCATGGAGAGTGTCCCTAGGTCTCCTTTTATTTAAAGGAGTTGGATCAATAGGATCCATTGGACCTTCAACATCGGGCATCGGTTCATCCTTCAGTTCTTCCTACTTCCCTGCTTCTTCTTCTTCTTCTTTGTCTTCCTTTGAGCTAAGAAGATTCCTGACTTTCTTGAGGGCAACATTTTCATCGAAGGTGACATCGTCGAATATCTCCACTTCTCTTTGACCAGACACAGAGATTTTATCGAGGTTTCACTATAGCCCACAAACATTCCTTTCTTCCCAAAAGCATCCAACTTGCTTCTCTTTTCTTTCGGTAGATGAAAATAAACGGGACTTCCAAAAACTCTAAAATGACAGACATCAAGCTTCTTCAAGAGAAGACTTCTTCGGGAGTTTTGGAGTCCAATGCAGAATGTGGGCATCTATTTTGAACGTACACAGCAGTGTTGGCAGCTTCTCCCCATAGAAACTTCGGAAGACCTTGGTCATATAGCATGGCACGGGTAGCTTCCAGAATGGTTCTATTCTCGCTTTCATCAACACCATTTTATTCGGGAGTATACACAGTGGTGGTCTCCTTGTTAATGCCAGCTTCCCTACAATAATCATTGAATTCATTTGACCCATACTCGGTTCCATTATCGGTCCTCAAAATTTTGATCTCCTTCCCTGTTTGATTTTCAACCATGGCCTTGAAGCTACGGAGTTACTTGAATGTTTCATCCTTCTTCTTCAATAAGTATATCCAAGTCTTGCGGGAGAAGTCATCTATAAATGTTATATACTATAAGCGTCCTCCCAAGGATGTTACGAGCATCATACCAGATAGATCGGAATGTACCAATTGCAAAATATCAGATGTCTTCGTGACACTTGAGGGGAATGGTCCCCTTGTATGTTTTCCTTCAGCATAACCCTGACAAACACCTTCATGATCATCTTTGAACTCGAGCATCCCTCTCACCACCTTCCTTGCTTCAGAAAGGGCCTTGTAATGAAGGTGTGCAAACCTTTGGTGCCATAGCTTAGTTTGAAAAGTTGTGTCACATGTCATGGCCCACAGCGGACTTTCTCCAACCTGATAGCGTGTATCAACCCTAAAACCAATAGTGAGAGATTCACTGAAGTTCTTCTTCCAAATGTGTACCTTTCCATCGATGAATGCCACCCTGAATCCTTTGTATTCCATTGCCAAAATGGACACAAGATTCTTCTTCAAATCAGGTACGTACAACACATCTTGCAAGCGGAGGACTTGACCTTAAGCTAGATGAAGGGTCACAGTCCCTGTCCCTTTCACAAGATAGGTGGCATTATCTCCAATGATAATCTCCAAATTAGTATCCTTCTCAATCAAATCAGAGAGGGCTTCTTTATATCCAGTGAGGTGCCTTGAAGCACCACTATCAATCAGCCATGCATCCAAGGTGTCGGAAGGAGATGCAGCAGAGAGGGCAGATATAAGAATGTATTCATTTCTCTTATTATCAACAACATTTGATTCATCATACATGGAATTTCTTGACCTCTTAAAAGGTTGACCATGTCCACTTCGATCAGAGGGAGCCTTCCTCTTTCCTTTGAACCTGTGGTTCCTTTGATTTTGATTTCTCAGATCATTGTTCCTCTTCTTTGCATGAGCGGTGAAGGCAGTAAGGTCACCTCCATTTCCATTAGAGGGATGGTCTCTCTCCATGATCCTTGTCCCCTCTTGAGTGGATCTCGTCAACGATTCATCTAAATCATGAATCACAATATTATTAAGAATAGTAGTATTGAATACATACCAATCACGGGGGAGTCCTCCAAGAGCAATGAGAACGAGCTCTCAATCAGCGATTTCTTCTCCAATAGCTAAGAGATCATTCCTGATTTCTGTGAGCCTCATAAAATAAGATTGGATGGATTCTTCTTTTTTGCCCTTCTTGATATTCTTCAACTTGTTCTTGAAGAAGAAAACTTGATTAGCATTGCTAGCCCTGAACATGCTAACCAACCTATCATACATCTCTTTAGATGTGCCCAGCTCGGAGATATAAGCAACCAAGTGCTTATGAATAGAATCCCGGATGATCATCTTCACCTTGAATTCCCCTTTTCTATACTTCGTCATTTGATGGAGGCTCGTTTATCTTCCCCAACACATAATCCATGTCTTCGTGATCTTCCAATACCAAATCCAGAGACATCTTCCAAGCATGATAATCAGACTTATTAGTCAGCTTATCATCAATCCTGAAACGCTTGTAGGTTGAGGAGGCCATTTGTCCTTGATAAGACAACTTCTTCAGTGATGGCTTTTCACACTAACTTGGGCTTAGTCTTAACCTTAGCTCTGATACCATGTTAAATTTAGATAGCCATGGTATGCTCTATGCTTAATGCAATTTACTTCAATCTTTCTTGTAGGCCCAATTCAAATTAGCAATCACATAAACATGAAAGTAAAATGTTGATAGAACATGATAATAGATCAATAGAAGACAAGCAAAATAATATATTAGAATTTGTAATTCTTCTTGTCCAGCAAATATAGAGAGAAAAGTTTGTTACAGCAGTCGACAAATACCCTAGCTAGCAAAGACTTTTGTTGGTCAAACCAGTGCTTCCAACCTCCAAAAGGTTCAATCAAACACATACAAAATCAGCCTTCCTCAAGTGTCACACACACCTCAAAAGACAGTTCCCAAAACAGTCAACGCAAGTCAACAAAAGGATCCCTCATCCAGATTTCCGACATCCATATTTCCACATGGAAGAGAGAGAAGCCTCTTCTAGGTTGTACGAACCAATCAGATCATGAGGAATGTGTGAGATGAGAAGATGATTAAATGAGCATCATCTCTCTCCTATTTATATCGATCAATGAGGGTGTGTGACACATCTATTGGGCTTGTGAGCATACATTACAAAAATATCACCATCATCATATGAGCAATGCAACATGGAGTTTGGACCTAGTTGCGCAAAATTAACATATCTTCAATGCATCAATTATATACTTCCAAGATGTGACAATATAATCAATGATGCATGTAAAAGAGCCTAAGCCTACTTGTTCACTCAATTAGATTTCTTTAGAGTCTAAATGCCAATGAGAGATTATGTACAAGCAACAAGATGGCAATTGTGTCAAATTTGCAACAAGAGACTTGTTATCTAATGCCAACAACCTTAGAGCTAGTAATGCAATTCAGATTTTTAAATGGCACTAATGAGTGACTTTAGGATAGCAACAAGCTAGTTATGCTTCAGTGAAAAAGGAGCAGCGAACAATTTATGACAGCAAAGAGTTATTTCAATTTTAAATATACACCTAACAGTGAATCACTTTTGTGTTGAATGCATTCGACAGTCCCAAAATTGCTTAACTTTTCAGGACTAGAAGATGAAGATGTTACCGTTACGAATCAAATCAGACCTTAGACCAGAGATAATAGTCCTAAATAAAATGACATCTTTCTAGACAGAGAGTACCAAATTTATCTAGTCAATTCCTTAATACTTGAGGTAATTTGCAATGTTCCATGGGGAGGCGTCCCCCAGGGTCGAGTGCATAGGTACATGTATAGGTCTCATGTGAGGAAGGAATTCCTCAAGGCTACTGATACCAGATATGCTAGTTATTTTCTTTTATTAGAGAGGATGTTGAGGGTGCAGTCAGCATTGCAGGCCATGGTTGTGACTCTAGATTGAAACAAATGGGAAAAATCCAAGACAGAGGAAGGGAAGAAAATCAGGATTCAGATATTGAATGATGATTGGTGGACAAATTGTGGTTATTGGTGTCACTCCTACGTCCTGTAGTTGAGGTAATTCGCTACACTAACACAGATTCTCCTACTCTTGGAGAAGTCTATGAGACTTTTGATAGTATGTTGGATCAAGTAAGAGTGGCCATTCGTGAGAAAGACCCTTCCTTGGAGTTCTATACAACCCAGATTCGACCTAGTATTCAGCGTAGGTGGGATCGAATGAATACACCTTTGCACATGGCAACATATGCACACTGGTAGAATTCTTCCCATTGAAGATTCAGAGGTCAAAAAGGGATTTCGAGCTGTCATTACAAAGATGTATAGTTCAGAAAAAGGGAGAACAATTAGGAGACAATGGATGCAGTTTGCAAGTCTCAATGGTCCCTTCAACAAGCCTGATGCAAGGGAATATCACAATGATTTAGGCCAAACTGACCCCATTGGTTGGTGGACCATGCATTGGGATGATGCTCCAAAGATCCAACAACTTGCTATTCGCTTATTGCCTCATATTGCTAGTTCCTCTGCAGCAGAGAGGAATTGGTCCACATATAGCTTCATCCACTCTATCAAGAGGAATAGACTTTCCTCTAGGAGAGCAGAGAAGCTTATTGCAGTGCACATTTCTCTATGCCTTACACATAGGAAGACACCAAAGTATTGGAAGGGACCGGCAACACAATGGGATGTGGATCCAGAGGACATTGCACAAATAGATGATGAAGATGGACCAGATGAGCTGCAGTGTGGTTTGGTTGGAGTTTCGTTGGTTACTCAAGAGAGTGACTCTGACTCAGACACTGACATTCCCATTGATGGTCCCGATGACTTCATGCAGCAGATTGATGTAGAGGACCAATCATTGAGATTGAGTCCTTGACGTTGAATTTATTTTCAGTGCTCATTATCCATTTTTACTTTTCAGCTGATGACCTCACACTGATTCTTGACTCTTCACTCTTAACTATTTTTTAGTTTGAAACTTTGACTTATATAAATTTACTATTTATTGTTCAAACTTTAGTTCTAGTATGTTTTGCTTTCAATTTAGATTTTAGATCGATGAACAATTAATTTAATTTTTAAATCAATGTATATTATAGAATGATGAATGATAAGAATCAATGTATTTGAATATTTCATTATTGAATTTTTTTGTTGAATGATTATGGATGAATAATGAGTATATCAAATCAATGATGTATGTATCAAAATGAATGATGAGGATGGATCAATATATGTCATTATTTAATTCAATTATGAATTTAAATTTTATGTGAGGATCAGATTTTAATTTTCAACGTATTGATATCCATATTTTTATTAGTCTATTTACTATTTATGCTTTTATTATTGAACAATGAATATGAACTTGATATATATATATATATATATATATATATATCATTAAAAATTATATAACCCGATGTACCCCCGCAACCCTGAAATTTCTATAAAATTTCAGGGTATTCCCACAGGTCCCCTTTGTGCGTCTCCCCGCACCAGAGTCTTAGTGGAACATTGGTAATTTGTTTATTAATTATATATATATATATATATATATATATATGTTAGGATATTCCGACACATAGGAAATAGTTATGAATAACTTAGTCTAGTGTAGAGTTAGGTAAAATGTGTTTCTTTACCATGTACATTTGTAACTTATAATCCGACAGTCATGATTTGTAGTGATCCGACGATGATCTCTCTCCTCAGTATTAACGACACTTGATTCGTGGCTTAACACTCGATTGGTCCATGATCTCTATTTAAAGAGCATGGAGGTTCATTTGTCCAGTAATCGTTTATGAGAGAAACATATGTAACCTTTCTTTTTATATTAATAAATTGTCTGAAGTGGCTGCGTTGGCTTAGGCCGTGGACTGTTTCCCTCTTTGAGGGTTTTAACCACGAAATTATAATGGTGTACTGATTTGTGAGCCGTTTGTGAGTGGTGACATTTGGTTCTTGATCTACAGAACTTACCCTGTAAATTCCTACATGGTATCAAAGATATTTTGAGGGCCGCATCCGTTGTTGATCAAAATCCGAAGCAGGTTTGACTGCATGTGAATGTCATTTTGTAGATCTACTATTTCTGAACATTTTTGGGCTTGGAGAACTGCTATGTTGTGTCCGGAGTGTCTGTTACAGTGAGGAACACCTTTCGTTTCATGCGAAAAGGTTTCCGGCTGCCCAAGTTATTACAGTTTAGATCTGGAGGTATAAAGCATATGTTTTGCAGTCATATTTGTTAATAGTTCTAATTATTTCGGTTCCCTTTATTTATTTTTCAGTTTCTAGGTTTTATTTATTTGTCGGATCTATACCCTCTTCTCTGTGTATGCTCTTTGCTCTGCGATGTGTGCGATCTCAGCAAATCAAAAACAGGAGGAAGGGATTTTTTTGCTACGTATGCTCTTTCCCCGCGTCTTTGTGCGATCTCGGCAAATCAGAAATAATAGAAAAATAGATAGTTGTCGATAAGGCTAACCAAAAATCTAACAATCTACCGTAAGGCTTGCATTTCTTTTTTTTTGGCTCGGATTTTTGAGTTTTTTGTACAGGAAAAGGCACGCACACCGAAGAGTATTAAAAAAAAAAAAAAAAACCCTTCCTCCTTTCAAACAATTACAAAATCCTTTTACTATCTCACTTGGTGAGAAATTCGTTTATGAGAATAGAGGTCTTGGGTTCAAGTCTCCTTCTCTAGCTTCTTTTGTAAAAAGTTTTTGTTAAAAGGGGCAGAAAATTTTTTTAAAAGTCGCACTTCATCCCGTTCCTGAACTATTCGGCATCTTCAACTCGTTTTTTCAAGAAGGCATAACTTCTTCATCCGAAAGCTGTTTTTCGAGCCGTTTTTTTTTAAACGGCCTAATTTTTCGAGATCTTTCCATTGGAGCAGTGACTTTCAGCGTTTCTCAGCTTCAATTTTTTTTAAAAATGGAAAGTGCATGCCCGATTATTCTTTACAGCACCAATTATTTCCAATGGCTACCTCACATGGTAGATATACTTAGAAGTAAAGGGCTTTATAGAATAGCCACAGGAGTAGAAACTAAACCTTCTGATGATGATAAAGTCGCTAAATGGGAAAATAAACAAGATCAAGCACGAGGGTTGATAGGAATGTCCATTGCTCAAGATCTTCGATTTCATATCCTTGACATTGACACCCCTCATGAAGCCTTGGACAAGCGAAATATTGTCTTTGGCATTCAAAATCAAATTAGGGCCCATCAACTTGAAAATGAGTTGCTTACTTTGGACCCCAATAATTTCTCTTCTATTGAAGACTTTTTGTCCAAATTCAAGACCCTTAGACTTCTTTTAGAAGGTTGTAAGGTCAAAAAGGAAGAAAGTAGCCTCATCTATTGCATTCTTGCTAAGCTTGGCCCTGCATACTCTGTATTTATTTCCGCCTTCCATTCCACTAGAGAAGCCATCATTTCTTCAAGAACCACCTACAAGAATCCCTCTTTTGATTCCTTTTGTGATTCTTTGATAAGGGAACAAGAAAAACTCTTACACCTTGGTCTTATCACTCCTGGAAACGCTTCTAAGAAAGCCTTAGCAACCCATCAGGGCCCATCAACTTGAAAATGAGTTGCTTACTTTGGACCCCAATAATTTCTCTTCTATTGAAGACTTTTTGTCCAAATTCAAGACCCTTAGACTTCTTTTAGAAGGTTGTAAGGTCAAAAAGGAAGAAAGTAGCCTCATCTATTGCATTCTTGCTAAGCTTGGCCCTTCATACTCTGTATTTATTTCCGCCTTCCATTCCACTAGTGAAGCCATCATTTCTTCAAGAACCACCTACAAGAATCCCTCTTTTGATTCCTTTTGTGATTCTCTGATAAGGGAACAAGAAAAACTCTTACACCTTGGTCTTATCACTCCTGGAAATGCTTCTAAGAAAGCCTTAGCAGCCCAACAACAATCATATCAAAAGTATCCCAAGAAGCAGTATCTTAAAAAATATGGTCCGAAACCAAACAAGAGTCCTAAGCAATTTCAGCCGCAAATTGAAAAAGCAACTCACCAAAATGATAAGGCAAATAAAAACAAAGGGAAGAAGACCAATAGACATTGCAACTTTTGTAATCGTGATGGCCATATAGAGTCCAAATGTTTTAAGAAGATGGAAGCCTTAGAAGCAGAAATGAAGAAGCACAACATCAATTTGGAGCACTCTTCACCTTCATCTTCAGGAATGGCACTTTCTTCTTGTATTTGTTAAGCATCAAGATCTAGTTATGCATTAAATGTATCTTCCTCTTCTCATTCTCGTGAGTGGCTCAATGATTCTAGAGCTTCTTATCACATGGCCAAAAATAAAGCCATGTTTTCTTCTTTAAATGATTGTAACACCAAACATATTTATGTTGGTGATGATAGATCTCTTAGTGTTGCAAGATCTGAAACCATTCATCTCGATAATGGTCAGTTTAATGATGTACTACGTGTTCCTACCTTGTCATGCAACCTTCTCTCTATTTATCAGATAACTCATTCATGTGAAGGGAAAATAGTAGAATACTCACCTCATGATGTTGTAATCAAGGACCTCAAAGATCCTAAACATATTTTAGCTACTTGCATTGCTGATGATTCCACAAGGTTGTATAAGTTTGACAACTTTGGGTCATCATGTCTTCTCTCCATTTTTGTTGCTCATAATGATGAAGTGAGCAAACTTTGGCATGAGCGATTTGGTCACTTAAACTATCGCTTTCTTCAAACTCTATGTAAGGAAAATATGGTGACGAGTCTTCCTATGGTATCTTGTTGAAATGGTGTTTGCTCCGGATGTGTACTCGGAAAACATCGTCGGTATAGTTTTGACAAACGTTCTTGCTCCGAATGTGTACTTGGAAAACATCATCGGGATAGTTTTGACAAACATGCCCCTTTGCAGCTTGTGCACAGTGATTTATCTGGTCCACTTCCTGTTGTTTCTTTCTCTGGTTGCAAGTACTTCTTAACTTTCATTGATGATTTTTCCAGACGCACATGGGTATACTTCTTAAAACTCAAGAGTAAAGTTTTTAACATGTTCTTGGCCTTTAAGGCCTTTGTTGAGAAACAATCTGGACATCAAATTCTTAAGTTAAGATCAAACAATGGAGGAGAATATGTTAACAACAAATTTATCAACTTCTGCACTAAGCATGGCATTCAATTGCAACATATTGTTCCATATACTCCACAACAAAATGGTGTAACTGAAAGGAAGAATCGCACCCTAAAAGAAATGGCTAATTGTATGCTTCAATCCAAAGGACTTGGTCTCAATTTTTGGGCAGAAACCATTAACTGTGCAAATTACATAGTAAAT
The DNA here is from genome assembly GCA_034641835.2 of Pinus albicaulis. NCBI lineage: Eukaryota > Viridiplantae > Streptophyta > Pinopsida > Pinales > Pinaceae > Pinus > Pinus albicaulis. The sequence continues at coordinate 1,742,331,728 of CM076578.1, read as the reverse complement.
CGCACTCCTACTAAGGTTTTAAAGAATATAACTCCAAAAGAAGCTTGGAGCTCAATCAAACCAAATGTAAGTCACTTTCGTGTTTTTGGAAGTGATGCTGGGGCCCATATTCCAGATACGAAACATAAAGCCTTAGAACCTAAGAGTGAAAAATGCATTTTTGTTGGATATTCTGAAGATGTTAAAGGTTATGGACTTCTTCAACCAAAATCCAAAAATATAATCATTAGAAGATATGTAAAATTTGATGAAAATATATCGGCCTGCGATCCTAGTTCGGCGGGTGTGCCACCTTTGGCCTACGAGCCTGATTCGGCATATGTGCCACTTCTCTCTCTCTCTTCTATTTTTAATAGCTTCCTTCTAGTTCAGATGATGACAGCAAGGATGACAATCCTCCTCCACCTCTTGCAATTATTCCTTTTACTCCACCGCTTCCAAGATGGGTCCGCTCTACTCGGGATGCAGCAGGTTCTCTTGCAGGTGACCCTGCCGATCGACGACGTACATGTTCGAAAGATCCTCTTCCTTATTGGCTCAAGTTCCGGAAAATCTTGATCCATAAACCTTTGAAGAAGCCTCCAGTCATCCAGATTGGGATGAAGCTATGAATAAAGAGTATCGTTCCTTATTGACAAACGATACTTGGGATCTTGTTCCTCTTACAAAAGGACGAAAACTTGTCAGATGCAGATGAGTTTACAAAACCAAGTTTCGACCAGATGGAAAAGTAGATAGACATAAAGCTCGTCTTGTCGCTAAAGGATTTTCACAAGTTGAAGGCATTGACTATACTGAAACCTTCTCCCCTGTTGCCAAAATGAATTCTATCCGCCTTGTTCTTTCCCTTGCTGCCTTCTTTAAATGGGAAGTCCATCAGATGAATTTTAAATCTGTCTTTTTACATGGAGATTTACATGAAGAAATCTACATGGAACAACCCCCTGGCTTTATCCAAAACGACTCTAGCCTTGTTTGTCGCCTTAGGAAGTCTCTCTATGGTCTCAAACAAGCTCCTCGGGCTTGGTATGCCAAAATGGACAGATTTCTATTAGATGATGGCTTTTCTAGGTGTCATTCTGACAACACTGTCTACACCAAGAAAGTGGGTAAGTCCTTCACCATCCTTGTTCTTTATCCTTACTGGTAGTGATCCAAACCATATAAATCATGTGAAGTCTAGCCTCAAAAAGAAGTTTGAAATGACAGACTTAGGACACTTGCATTATTCCTTGGTCTTCAAGTCTTGCAATCCAATGAAGGCATTACCCTCTCTCAGTCCAAGTATGCCTTTGATCTTCTACACCACTTTCACATGGAAGACTGTAAGCCAGCCCCTTCTCCCTTTCAGTCTGGACTCAAGCTTTCAGTCACTTGTAATACACCTGAAGTTGATGCTACCTTATATCGTCAACTTGTTGGTAAACTTCTGTATCTAACCCATACCTGTCCTGACCTTTCCTTTGTCATTGGTCTTGTCGCTCGGTTTATGCACCAACCTCGTGAAAGTCACTGGAAAGTAGCTAAAAGAATACTTCGATATATTCAAGGTACAGTTCAGTTCGGGATTCATTACAGTGCAGGAGCATCTCCATTGTTGATTGGTTTCACTAATTCTGATTGGGCTAGTGACCCTGATGATCGAAAGTCTACTGCAGGATATGTATTCACTCTTGGTTCAAGACCTATTACTTAGTCTTGTAAGAAACAAAGTGCCATCTCTCTTTCTTCAGCAGAAGCGGAGTATCGTGGTGCAGTTGAAGCTAGCAAGGAAACCATGTGGCTCCGTCAGATCTTGTCTGAATTTGGACTTCATCGGTAGCATCCAACTACACTTTGGTGTGATAATCAAAGTGCCATTCAGCTATGTAAAGATCCAGTCCAGCATCAACGTATGAAACACATTGAACTTGACATACACTTCATCAGAAAGCTCATTCATGATCGTGTTTTTGAATAGTTGATATCTTTACAAAGGCTCTCACAGAAGCGAAGTTTACCAAACTTCGATACATGCTTGGAGTTCAGGAATGTTGTCATTAAGGGAGGGATAGGCTCTAATGCCTCCTTCCTTCTCCTATTGTGTCACCTTTGTAAATCCTTCAATCCTATCCCAATTTGTTCTTAAGGGGAAATGTTAGGATATTTCGACACATAGGAAATAGGCTCATTTTGTGTCACCTTTGTAAATCCTTCAATCCTATCCCAAGTTGTTCTTAAGGGGGGATGTTAGGATATTCTGACACATAGGAAATAGTTATGAATAACTTAGTCTAGTGTAGAGTTAGGTAAACTGTGTTTCTTTACCATATACATTTGTAACTTATAATCCGATGGTCACGATTTGTAGTGATCCAACTATTATCTCTCTCCTCGATATTAACGACACTTGATCCGTGGCTTAACACTCGATTGATCCATGATCTCTATTTAAAGAGCATAGAGGTTCATTTATCAGGTAACCGTTTATGACAGAAACATATGTAACCTTTCTTTTTATATTAATAAATTACCTGAAGTGGCCACGTTGGCTCAGGTCGTGGACTGTTTCCCTCTTTGAGGGTTTTAACCACATGATTATACTAGTGTACTGATTTGTGATCTGTTTGTGAGCGGTGACCTTTGCTTCTGGATCTACGGAACTTAACGTGTAAATTCCTACAAAATATATATATATACCCCGACGTCCCCCCGCGCCCCCGAAATTTCCGTAAAATTTGAGGATACTCACACGTGTCCCCCAACACCAGAGTCTTGCTGGAACATTGGTAATTTGTTTATTACCTTTTTGAGGATTTTGCGTTGTGTTTTATCACTGCTAGGGAATGATTAGCTTGTTCTAATAACAACCATGGGGAAAGAAGAGTTTAGAATATGAAACCTTGAGGGAAAGGCTCAGATTGATACTAGGAACTCGCCCACAAATCCTCAAGGCTTGAGACACCTGTAGTTACAACAATTTTCCAAAAATGTTGCTGCAAACAAGTGGAATACTAACCCTGAAAATTAATCTTCTTACCACGGAGATGAAACCAAACTCCAAATGCAACCCGGGCAACAGAGAAAGAAGGACCTAAAAAGAGTTGTGTTGAGGTCTTGGAGGCTGCTACAGGTAGCAAAAGACAGGGCTAGGCCAACACAAAGGAGAGATGGTTGTTGTGAGGGTAGAGAAGGGGAAGTGTTGAGGATTGGGGCAAGGAAACAGGGCCAGAGGGTTGCGGATCAGGCAGGCTGAGAGGAATAAGGGAAATGAGGAGAATTAGGTGAGGGCTTTAGGGTTGAGGCAACGGAGGAAGGTAGGGAACAAAGGAGATGAGGAGTGGAAGGAAGAAAGCTTAGAGGAAGGAAAAGGAGAGCGAAGGAGGGATAGTACGAGAGGAGATTAGGAGAACAGGGGGTTGTGTGCAAGCTACGACCAGGGCTGCCGCAACAAGAAAGGAGCCACGGGCAGAGAAAGAATATGTAGCGAAGGAGAGGGAAAAATGCCAAAGAGAAATAAGGTTCAAGAAGGGGTGTTGCGGAGGGATTAAGGGTTGTTCCTGGCCCTAAAAAAAATTCTGAAATATAAGCCCTTATCAAATTAAATTTTACTCCAAATCTATGTGTTTTTGCCTTCACTTGATCACGAAAAATTTATCACATCCCAGATCTAAACTTTCACTGAATGATCTTGTCGTTTAGCCCTTCAAACAAATATTTCAAACTAGATCTTGCCTGCCAGGCCTAGATCCGTCTCAAAATTCCAAAAATTTCCCTGAATACTCTAAGATCTATACCTGAACAAATGAAAAATAAAAATACCCAAGACCATATATTTACAAAAAAATTGAGAAATGAAACCACAATCCCAAAAATTAGAAATTTTTAAAATTTATTTCAAATCTATACAATTAAAATACAGATCTACCAGATCTGAGTATGAGTCCAACTCCGCTCCCAGATCTGTAGATATAAGCTCTTTCTAGCTAGATTTCTTGATTAAACACAATATACAAAAGATAAATGATTTTCAAAATGAGCCACTAGCCAAGAAGACCCTGCAAGAGGAATATTCGTTAGATAAATCCTAGAGTTTCAGTCAGGAGGGCTCATCAAATCTTATGCCTCGAGAGTTGGTTGGTCCAACTGACGACTTCCCCTCGCCCAAGTTTTCAAATACAAATGATTTCTGCACAGTCAAGATCAAGTCGTCAGAAAGATAGACATATAAAATAATAATGAAATTTTCAAGTATTAGAGATACCTATTAATTTAATCAAATTTAAATGTTATCTTAGATCCAATAACCTATGCAAAATACTTGTGCGATAAGTTATTCCACGAAGGCTAATAATCAGCGACTTATAAAAATAATATTCAGCAGAACATTAAGAACAATATTACCATAAGATGTAGAAGAGGATACCACCATCAATAAAAACCCCAAAGTATTTGCGTTATTATTATTCCAGAAAAGTTACAAGAGAGCTTCAAGAGCAAGTGCACGACCCAAATATCAAATGCTTTGTGTGACAAATGCCCTCTAATTTATAGATAAATTCCCCAAACGGCTAGTTGGATCGTTGAAAAAGATTTAATTATCTCTTAATTCCCAGAGTAGAAATATTTATTTTTTGAGGAATTTTCGAATTTCTCTTTTAATTTCTTTTTAATTAACTCAAAATTAATTATTTTGAGTTAATTTCCTCAAAAAATTTACTTTGACTTAACCACCAAAGCCCAAGGGTCCAAAATTTCTTGAAATTTTCAATATTCCCTTAGTGGGGGACCTCCAAAAAATTAATTTCTCTAGAACTCACAAATGTTTTAATTTGGAGAATTTATTTTTCCTAAGACTTAATTTTGACTCACATTAATTAAATTTCTGGCTTATGATTTTTAATTTATTTTTGTCAGAAAATTTATTTAATTGACAAATGATGGGATTATCAATTTTTTCCAACCCTCTAATATTTTAGCGCCATGGCTAAAATATTATTTACATACGATAATTATATTTAACCCATGAAGGGAGAACACTCGTTCGTCATAGACCCTCAAATATTTACCCAATTCTGCGACTCAATTATGATCTAGTAGACCAAGTGATTTGTAATAAAATAATCTAGCTAATTAACTAGGATTATTCACAAATCAATTATACAAAGACTCGATAAAAAACACTAGGACTGACCTAAGATCTTGACAACAAAATCCACCCTAGCTTTGGAGTGAGGCTAGAGGGAAATCTTTGTCGATCATTTGTGTCTAGAAACACAGATGAATCAGTGAGACGAAAAACCTCCCAGGATAAAAATCGCCATCAAAATGATAGGCTTACCTAGGTTGTTACATACATTATGGTCTTACTAAGATCATGTACATTATAAACAAACAGAATGGATTTACAACTTTGACAAAATGTCGACTGATGATAATCAATCTTCGATGATCCGAGTGCTTGAACATGATGGAATTCCTTTGCGAAAAAGTGTATTATTATAGGGTAGTTGACACAGAGTGGTCAACAAGCTCCATGTTTAATTTGGTATAGCCATTTTGAGGTGACTACGGACTTGTGCTTCAATCTAGGCAGCGTATCCCAGACATCATTTTTCATGATAGATTCATATTTCTCATTCATCGCATCCTTCTAGACTTGGTGCTTTACAGCTTCTTCGAACGTACATGGCTCAGATTGAACAATAGTACTAATACCAGCTAAGTACCCTTGATACCTATTCGGCTTCTTACTTTCGCAAAATGTCCCTCTTGGAGCAATATGTCTTTCAGCATCTTCGAGAGTATCTTTGAGCCATAAAGGTATTTTCCTTGAGGTAGAAGGCTCACCAGAAGGTGGAGAAATGATATCCATCGGGCCTTCAACGTCGGGCATTGGCTCATTTGTCGAAGGTTCAACCTGTGTTTCTGCAGCATCATTATTATCCTTTGGAATGGGGAGATCTTTGGCCTTCTCAAGGGCAGTGTCTTCATCGAAGTTTGGACCATGCACATAGATTCTATACGCCTTTGAATTTTCACTGCAGCCCACAAATATACCTTTCTTTCCAGAATCCAGTGCTTGAAGCGGGATCCTATTTTGAACTTACACGGCAGTGTAGGCAGCTTGTCCGAATAAGAAATTTGGTAGACCTTGATCATGAAGCATGGCACGGGTGGCTTCCATGATTGTTTGATTCTTCCTTTCAACAACTCCATTTTTCTCAAGAGTGTATGGAAAGGTTGACTCCCTCTTAATGCCATCCTCTCTGCAAAATTCATTGAATTCATTTGATTCATATTTGGTTCCATTGTCGGTCTTCAATATGTCGATCTTCTTCCATGTTTGATTCTCCACCAAGGCTTTGAAAAAACGAAACCACTTGAACACTTCATCCTTCTTCTTCAAGAAATAAATCCATGTTTTACGAGAGAAGTCATCCACAAAAATTGCATAGTATAAGTATCCTCCCAATGATGATACGAGAACATACCAAATAGGTCAGAATGTACCAATTGAAGAATATCGGTATTTTGGTTGTCACTTGAAGGGAATGGTCCCCTTGTGAGCTTCCCAGTTGCACAACCCTGACAAACTCCTTCATGATTCATATTGAACTCGGGCATACCTATGACCATCTTCCTTACCCCAGTTAAGGCTTTGTAATGAAGGTTAGCAAATCTGCGATGCCATAATTCATATTGAAGAGAAGTATCGCAAGGCAAAGCTCCTAAAGGACTTCCTCCAACTTCATAGAGACCTTCAACCCTAATTCCAAGTGTAAATGCATCTTTAGGGTTTCTTTGCCAAATACGTACAATTCTATCAATGAATGCTACCTTGAAGCCTTTATCTTCCATCATAGAAATAGACACCAGGTTCTTCTTCAAATTGAGCACATACAATACTTCTTGCAAACAAATGGTTTGACCTTGATTCAAGTGAAGAGTAACAGTACCTATCCCTTCTATGGGGTAGGTGGCATTGTCTCCAAGTATGATCTCCAAATTAGTCTTCTTTTCAACCAAATTTGAAAGGGCCTCCTTGTACCTAGTGAAGTGGCTTGAGGCTCCATTATTAATCAACCAATGATCCAAAGTATCTAGAGGAGAGGAAGTAGTGACGACAAAAATAAGATAAAATTCCTTTTGTTTTTCTACAACATTACTTTCCTCATACCTAGAATTTCTCGTCCTTTTGGGAGGTCGACTATTACCATATCGAGCAGCGGGAGCATTCCTCTTTGTTAATTTTGGGAAACTAAGTCCAAACTCCATGTTGCATTACTCATATGATGGAGATGATATTTTTGTTGGACTCCTCTTTCGGAGAGGTGCAAGATTGATCTAAAGGTCATCTTGTTTGGATGAAAAGAACTTATATATTGAATTTATTTTCCATTCATGTGCAAATTGTCAAGGTCGGCCAGAATCATACAAGCCCCAAAAGATATGTCACTCACCCCTAGTCATGGATATAAATAGGAGAGACATGATGCTCATTTCATCATTCACTCATCTCACATATCTCTCTCTCATCTGATTGGTTCATACAGCCTCAGTGGCCTCTTTCTCCTCCACACATGTGAAATCAGGAAGCTGCAATTTCAGACTGATTTAGGGCAAATCTGGATAGCGTTGACTTTGGGTCAACCTCCACCATTTGACTGTGTTTGTGAGGCAGGAAGTCCCATCTTGGAAGGTCGCATTTGAGGGCACATAAATTGAGGTCAAATTTTGACCTTTCACCGCAGCATTGACTGGTTTGACCGCATATTTTGACTATTGTCTTGACTGTTTTGAGGACTAGTTTTTGGGTTGAGTTTGACTTTGAAGAAAGGTCGAGTTTGACCGTGTTTGATTGAACCTTCAATGAAGGTTGAAGGGTTGGTTTGACTAGCAAAGTCTTTGCTAGCTAGGGCATCCTATTGACTACTATAAAATACATTTTTCTCTCCCTCTATTGAATAAGAAGAATTACAAATTCTTGTCCCTTGTGTTGGCTTGTCTTCTGTCGATTTATTGTAAGTTATATCAGCATTTACTTTCAGTGATTATGTGATTGCTAATCTGAAATTGAATCGGACTAATAAGAAGAAAGATTGAAGTAAACTGCTCTAAGCATAGACCATGGTTAACTAAAATTAACACTCTTTCCTTTATTGTTGAACCTGTTGTTGCACAAGTGGAGTAAGCAGTGGGTTCATTTCCATTTGAAGGTTTGTCTCTCTACATCATCCTTGTCTCCTCTTGAGTGCATCTAGCCAATAATTCATTGAAACTATGAATCTTATCATTGTTGAGAATGGTGGTGTTAAACACATCTCATGCTCTTGAAAGACCCCCAAGTGCAATGAGAGTGAGCTCTCTGTCAGCAATAACTTCTCCAATAGATAAAAGGTCATTCTTGATTTGTGTGATTCTCATGAAGTAGGATTGGATGGACTCCCCTTTATCCATCTTTGTTAATTTGAGAACATGTTCTATGACATTTCAGATTAGGGCACAATACTGAAGAAGATAGAACATACTAACAGATCGATAGAAGACAAGCCAAAACAGAGATAGGAAATGGTGGCGTTACGGCGATCAGCAGGATGCTTCAACCAGCAAAGTCTCCAATAGGTCATTCAGCCTAACGTGTCACACATAACCCAGAACAACCCAAACAAAGAATATGCAGCTCCAATGTTATCCCAAGACAGAGAATTCCTCCACACCAATGTGTGTCAAATGAACTCTAAGTCTCTCCAATATATAGGAATCTTTGGGGGTGTGTGACAGGTCCTTTAAGACATTTAAGTCTATATTTTATTCCAGGCCAACCTAGCACATAAGTGGACTAAATTCAAAGTACATGTTCTGCTCATCCGATCAAGATGATCTTTAGATCAATCTTACACCTCTCCGAAAGAGGAATCCAATAAAAATATTGGGATCGTCATCTGAGCAGCACAACTCGGAGTTTGGACCTAGTTGTCCAATTTTAACACTCCCTCTCAACTAGGGAGAACTCCGTCCACTAGTGCAATCCAAACATCGTGCGTCATCCCGCCGTAACTTGCTTTGTTGACCTCTTTATTTCAAAACAGAAGTGGGTCAGTCACAAAGACATCATACCCGGCTGACAGATTCAGCCCAGAGGTCCGAAACCTCTATAGGACTCGGAAAGAGTCTCATACCAACCCGAAGTTGGTTTACCTGACCAGAAGTCAGTTGGAGGTACGAAACCTCAGTAGGACTCAAGAGAGTCGTATACTAACCCAAAGTTAGTTTCACTGACCCGAAGTCAGTTGGAGGTCCGAAACCTCACTAAACTTGATCCCAGATCAAGTAGTTGGACACGTGTCATCCTAGACATAGAGAGTACGGCAATCTCCGATGCGTCCATCGGTCTTGCTATGGTCTCTATTCACTTTTCCCACCTCATTGGCCAAATGAGAGGTACTTCCCATGAGTCTGAAACTCCATGGGTAGGATGCATACAGGGCACAGATCAGAGAGAGGTAAACCATCTCAATATCTTCACGGTGGGGTAGAAGCACACCAACTAGGTTTGGCAAGCCTAGCCCTGTGGTTGCTTATAGCACCTAAGATATCCCCAAAACCCCCTTTGAGCTCCTAGAGCTCATCGTCCAACAGGACCCTCAGAATAGGGTCGTTCCATGATACCAAGATTCTCACGAAAGGTGATGAACATGACCTTCCCCAAGGGCATTGTGAGAATATTCACGACCTACTCATCAGTTCCTATATGATCGAGCCTTACGGCGCCTCGCTGTACCATATCCCAGATAAAGTGGTACCAGCCATCAACATGCTTGGATCAATCGTGGAACCCGGGATTCTATGACAAATGAATCCCCCTCTAGTTATCACAAAGGATAACGGTGGCATCTAGCACATGCTCGAACAGCTCACAGAAGAGCTTTCGCAACCAAGTGACTTCACAACAGGCCATACATGTTACAATGTATTGGCCTCAGCAGTGCTCAAGGCTACCGACTTTAGATTCTTGCTCGACGCAGATCTACATGTGAAGTAGCATCCAGATGTTCTCTTGCGATCCACCACACTGCCAGCCCAAACGGCATCAGAGTATCCATGGAGTGTCATACTCCCGGCAGTGTATCTCAACCCATGGTCTATCGTGCCTTAGAGATATCTCAAGAGTTTCTTGGCACCAACCCAGTGAATGTTATGATCAACCATGTGTTGACTCAAAGTGTTCACTGCACAACATATGTCCGAACAGGTGTTCATTAAGAACATCAGGGTCCCTATGAGTTGACGATACTCAGTAGGACGGGCCCAACAACGCTGCTACTCAACTTCTTAAAGTTGAGTTCCATGGACTTACAGTCCATCATATCAGAAACTTCATAATGTATTTTCCTTGAGAAAGGAAAATCTTGCCAGGTCTCTACTAGACCTTCAGGCCTAGACATTCGTCCTAGGTCCTCCATCTCGAACTCAGCAGCGAGCTCCCTCTTGCACTGATGAATGAGAGGGTCAGCACCTGTCAGGAAGAGGTCATCCATATACAGCTCATCCACATACAGCACCAGAGTGAGAGGCTTCTTTCTATTAACCTTGCAGTGAAGGTTCAGATCAGCAATACTACGAGTGAAGCCCAGCTTCATCAAGTAGCTATCTATCTTCTCGTACCAAGCTCGGGGTGCTTGTTTCAGCCCATAGAGGGCTTTCTTCAACCTACAGACATGGGTGTCCCGATCCTGGACTTCCAACCCCAGAGGTTGCTCCACATATATCTCTTCCTTTATCGCACCATGCAAAAAAAAATGTGATCTTCACATCATCTGATGAAGACTCCATCCTGCAGCAGCAAGGGCTATAATAGATCGAATGGTGGTATATCGGGCTACAGGTGCAAATATGTCATCATAGTCTATACCTTCCTCACAGGCAACGAATCTTGCCTTGAACTTTTCATCACCTCCATCAGATCCATGCTTGATCTTGTAGAGCCATTTCGAGGTGACAACTGCTTTGTCCTATGGTCTTGGAACCACATCCCAGACATCATTCTTCATAATGGACTCATACTCTTTGTGCATAGCATCCTTCCAGACTTGATGCTTTACGACTTCCTCAAAGTATCCAAAGTCAGATTGTACAATAGCACTCATGGCTGCTAGATACCCCTGGTATTTATATGGCTTCTTGGATTTCTTCGAGAATTTCCCCCTCTGAAGCCATATGTCTTTGAGCCAGGAGGGTCTTCTTTCTTTTAGCAAAGATATTAGCTCAGGAGCATATACAGTTGTATTCTCCCTCTTAATGCCAACTTCTCTTGAGAGAGAAGACATCTATTTTAAATGAGGGCATCCTAGACATCAACTTGGAGAGGAGTTTTGTACTCAGGGACCTGAATCTTATTCTCCCACTATCAAAGCCATCGAAGAATCATAGCCATACACTGTCATATAGCTGTCATGTATCTTGACAAGTATCATATGTTGTCAAATCATGGATTTCAGTGATGATTTTATCATCATTTGTTAAAAAAAACTTCACAGGCTTTGCTGACCATGGTTTCAAATACTTGACGGTACGTGACTGTCCAAGGCTGCAAAAACTCTTCTTTTGTCTGTCTTCTTACAGTGGATTTTGTATCAATTCAGCAAGTCTGCCTTATAATAATTGAGCTACTTACTGATCACAGGATTTGAACTGGGGCTTTAATACAGTGATTTATCCTCCTCAACATTACTATGCATTAGGCCTTAAATCACTTTGACTTATTCACCATACAAGGACAGACTTCCCCAATGAATATGCCTGTCACTTGGATCAGAAAACCACAGAGCAGGTGCACATAGAGAACCACATGAGGGTTTGTGACCCTATCGTGGAGATCAAAACATACCTTATTGTCATATTTTCACGGTCTCGGCCCTCTACTCCAAGGCATAAAAAAAACAGAAGCTTATCCTGCAATTTGGGCAAACTTCAGCCTTCATACAGACATTAGAAGGACCATAAAAGAAAACAACTTCGATCCTTCGTAACCACATCACTGAATCCTCCAGTCTTGTTATCTTTACAATACTTTCTTGCTGGTCAGTAAGATAACTCCAGCAATGTAATTTCGAAGATAACATTAGTAACACAATTTCCATGATAATAAAAAAAACAGTGGGCGTCATTAATGACAAACGGGTCACCTTTGCTTCTTAGCACTCGATTCTGGAAGCTCAACTTCAGGAATCAGGAAATCGAGTCTTCTTGTACTTTGAGCTACAATAGTTCAATAAGCCGAGCTACAAGACTAGGATCCATTGTTCCCAGGTGACTGTCCTATGTTCCGAGTCCTCCTTCAAGTACAAGGTTGTAACAACTGTGTGTAATTGCCTTGGCAATTTATTTTCTTCCTCTTCATGACCATCCACTACAATATCCAATGCTGGAGCCCCTGATTCCCTATCATTCTTTTGATTGACATCTTCAGAGATAAACAGATTCATAGTCTGATCCTTTACTTGACCTTACGCATCTCCTGGCAACTCAGTAGTTAATAACCAGTTCCATATTTTTCCATCATCAAAAATAAAGATGGAAGTTGTCTTCAGGAGTAGAACAGATTTCTTAGATAGCATGGAAGAAGCAAAGTTCACTGTATATGTAAGTAATTTACACCAGGTGCTTCTGCTGAACATGATTTGTTGACTCTCTCTATTTCCAACTCTGAAGGGCAATGAGAAACAACAAGTATTGTTGGTGAAGGCACAGATGTTCCCATAGACGGAATTAACGCTTCCATCATGCATAACGCATAAATTTGCTTCCCGTTTTCTCTCTGAAATCTTTCATCGATCTGTAATTTCGAACAGTCGGGAAACAACAATATATGAAACGTTTACTTCTCCGCCTCCCAGCACACGACTTCTTCTTTTTTTTTCTTTTTTTTTCCGCCATGAATTATTAACATGTTAAATCTCTGAATATGTTCTATGCTTTACGTGAAATTTGTCCACTGTGGACATTTCCGATCAGCCTGCAGATTCAGTGATCTCAGCGCTTCTTTTGAATTGGCTTAATGGTTCACTGTGAATTTGGCCCATACACAATCTTCAAATGGTGGTTGTTTGCGGCGTATCGGTGTGGGCTCACAGCCCGATTGTGGCGGAGGTTTTGCTGTGCAATGTGGCCACTATCAGTATATCGCGGCTCTCAAATTTATTCGAAGAAAATGAGCACGATTGTCGTTAGCCCAGACTTCTGTTGACTTCCATTTTTTTTTTAAATTGTGTGTTCGCTCGGTCTTTTCTGGTTCCGCAGGCTCGACGTCGACTGTATTGAGCCCGAAATCGATAGCTTCAACTGATAAATTTTGGACTGCTTCACGGGTCCACAGGCTTAACCCTTAGCCACCGCGATGACTCGACCGTCAATTTATTAAATTTGATCGCTCGGCTTCTTACTAATTTGCTAGCCATCCAAGATAAAAACTCTAATTGTTTGCAGTCCATATAGTCCAAAATATATTTTGTTTTGCGTCTCAGAAAATTTGACGTCAAGGAAGAAACCCTTCTTTTGCTTTCGACCATGCATTCAAAAATTTAGTACGATGCCCACAAAATTTTAATTTGAAGAATTGGATTTGAATTTCTCAGTTTTCCTTTTCACAAAAATTGCAGCTCTTTCTGCAAGAGGCCAGACGTCTAATGATTTTTGTACAGTGAGGAGAATCCTTAAGAGGAGTTCCCGAGGTTTGACCTTCGAAAGGTTCCAATTCCAGAAATTTGATTTGTTCCTTAGGAAATTGAAAACATGCTTCACAAGAAATTGTTTTCGGCAACAATTCGATTTTCAGAAAAATTGGATTAGAGATTACAGTGTGAAATAATGCCTTTAGCCAAATCGATCTCTCTTTGCCATAAATTGTGAGCCTCAGACATAGATCTCTTCACGCTTGTTTATAGAAGGCTTTTTTTTTCACTTAAAACTAGCCGCTATCTCTAGGGCTCCTTCACGCTGGTTAGGGCACCAACCAGCCCCAACAGACCTAAAATCGAGGTCTCTTCACTTGGCCTTCTTCCAACAGCTCGTTCACCAGAAAACAATCCTTATCTCGCTGCCCTAGATTCTCAACTAGAATGGGCTTTGTCTTCTCCTGGCTCCGATACCATGTTAATTTGAGAACATGTTCTATGCCATTTCAGATTAGGGCACAATACTGAAGAAGATAGAACATACTAACAGATCGATAGAAGACAAGCCAAAACAGAGATAGGAAATGGTGGCGTTACGACGATCAATAGGATGCTTCAACCAGCAAAGTCTCCAATAGGTCATTCAGCCTAACGTGTCACACATAACCCAGAACAACCCAAACAAAGAATACGCAGCTCCAATGCTATCCCAAGACAGAGAATTCCTCCACACCAATGTGTGTCAAATGAACTCTAAGTCTCTCCAATATATAGGAATCTTTGGGGGTGTGTGACACGTCCTTTAAGACATTTAAGTCTATATTTTATTCCAGGCCGACCTAGCACATAAGTAGACTAAATTCAAAGTACATGTTCTGCTCATCCGATCGAGATGATCTTTAAATCAATCTTACACCTCTCCGAAAGAGGAATCCAATAAAAATATTGGGATCGTCATCTGAGCAGCACAACTCGGAGTTTGGACCTAGTTGTCCAATTTTAACAATCTTGATGTCCTTCAACTTGTTTTTGAGAAAGAGGATTTGATTTGCATTGTTCACTTTGAACATCCCAACCAACTTATCATATATTTCCTTCGAAGTTCCCAAATCAGAAATATAGGCAACCAAATGCTTTTGAATAGAATCAACCAAAACTTTATTTGCTTTGACTTCACCTTTTCTATACTTCATCATAGCAGCAGCTGGTGCATTTGAAGGAGGCTCCACCAGTTTTACCTACACATAGTCCAACACTTCATGCTCCTCCAAAGTCATCTTCCATGCACGATAGTCAAATTTGTCATTGAGCTTGTCCTCATTCTTGAAGTAAGATGTAGAAGCCATTGAAAGTTGAACAATAAACCTTTCTTGATGATTGTTTTTCTCTCTCTTAATTGGGCTTTGTCATCACCTGGGCTCTGATACCATGTTAAATTTAGATAACAATGTTAAGTTCTATGCTTAGCACAATTACTTCAATGTTCCTTTAGCAGCCCAATGACAATTTCCAATTTATATTTCCAATAGCAATCATATTAACCATTAATCACATTGACAGTACAAGTAGATCGAACATGAATCAAAATGCATAAGACAAGCCAAGACAAGAGGACACCAGATTTGGTGGATGTCATGGAAAAACACCAATGTGGAGAAAACCCTTTGAGCAATTCTTCTAATTATTATATCATATGTTCAACAGACAAAGAGAGTACAAAAGTCAAAATTGACTTGCCAAATTAAATTCAAAACAACCCTGTCATATCTGCAGTCAACTGCAATCAAACTTAGCCCTAATCAGAAAGTCAAATATGGTCAACGCAGCAGTCAAACAGTCCACTTGAAGCTCAGACAAACCCAGCCAAATTCGGCCTTCCTTGCTCGTCAAAACAGTCCTTCAAAGTCCATCCAAACTCATTCAAAGGAGAGAGAGTCTATTATAATTTCTACAATCAAAGTTGCAGTCAACCCTGAAATCAATGTTGGTCAAGGTGCCCAGAAATGCAGCCTAGAGAAACAGAAATAATCCTCCAAAAATAGTAGTCAAAGATGGTCAAAGAGTCCCTCGTCAACGTTGGTCAAACTTGGTCTGCTCCTGAAATTTTTGGCCCTGCAATTTTGTCCAGAAATTCGACCTCCTCGTGCCACACGTGTGAGAGAGAGAATGCCCAATAGTTGTACGAACCAATGAGAGAAAGAGAGAGAAGAATGTGTGATTGATGATGCCAAATGAGATGAGAGGTCACTTGTATTTACACAAGTTGTTGAGAGTGAAGTGACACGTCCATTGGGCTTCATGAGCCTACATGATGATGTGTGTGACCTGAA
Organism: Pinus albicaulis; assembly: GCA_034641835.2. Lineage (NCBI taxonomy): Eukaryota > Viridiplantae > Streptophyta > Pinopsida > Pinales > Pinaceae > Pinus > Pinus albicaulis. The sequence goes on along the minus strand of CM076578.1, from coordinate 1,742,315,743 downwards.
CAATTTGCACGTGCGGGCATAAATTCAAAAACACACTTCTGCTTGTCCAAATTGGATTTTATTTATATCAATTTTGGTCCTCTCTTTTTAATGCAATCATCATCTTCATCAAATGAGTTGTCCCAAGGTCGAATTTGGCCCTAGTTGCCAATTTTAACACTATGTAACTACTCAAGTAGTGTGCCCTTCTCATCCAATTTAACTCCTACGTGCCAAAAAAAATAGATTGAAGAAGCCAATAGGACAAACTCCCTTTCCTTGAGAGTGGAGACTCTATCCCAATGGTGTGCCCTTTCTTTCCAACAAGAGTTCAACACTCTCTACCCACCTCACTACAGTTGAAAAATAATAAGTTTTGAGCAACAATCCTAAGCCCAAACTTAAACAATAGCTAGAAGTAATCTTTTGTGTGTTCATCTCCTACCCAATACGAATTAAAAAATCCATAGATTATTCAATTCAAGTATCTCAAAACATGTTTATAATTTGAAAATAAGACAAGAAAATTTCAATGTATTAGCTACACAATATATGCCCAACCTTGTAATCATGAAATACATCAAGAACCTAATTAACTACATGTACAAACTAGGAACAATCAAGTCATAATTTTCATCTCAAGTTAATTTCATATTTGGAATTATTACCTCAAAATCTAGCAAGTCTTGTAGAGGGATGCTCTACAAGGCAAGCACTAGACTAAGTGACAACAGTGAGGTGTGGCCCAATGCCACCACAGGCATTAACCCCTGCACTTTATGGACTTTTACCAATGGGAGGCCTCCCGGTATATAGGTCACCCATGTAAGATATTCTAGGTTCTAAGGATTAAGGTGACACAAGAGGCTACTTCAAGATGGCTCTTCATAAGTATAAGGCTCAACCAAGGGAAATAAGGTAATTTGCATCCTCTAGAAAGGCCTAATTAGGGCACACTAGATCTAGGGTTTGAGAAATAGCAAGCAAAATGGTATATAGCAGGCTCAATATGCCAAGAAAAGATTTCCAACAATGAATCTTAGCAAGCCAATGGCATGTAAAACCTTCAAAAAGTCATCAAGTTGAATCAAAACTAAGGTGTACCTAGGGAAAACTAGCTAGGGAAAGAGAATTAAGGCTTAAAATGGAAATATCAGCCACCAAAAGAGGTTGATTTTGAGGCAACCAAGTCTTCTATCAATGTAGAATCCTTCCACCACCCAAAATTATTCCTCCAAGCCAATTTGTGTTGAAGCTAGTAGTAACTTCGGAAGGTCTTCAACATAAGCTTGGTGTTTTAGCATGTGGGAGATCATTTATTGCCTCTCTAGGTGCATGGTTGGTCGAGTAAGTGACTTATGTCTTCTTTCCAAAGTCTAACTTAGGAAAAGTACAATAATTAAAGTCAATTAATTATTGTGGACAATAAATTCATTTACTAAGGATAAATAATTTTGTTATTGAAGTGACTTAGAAATAATCTCAACCATGGATCTCCAAGATCTTCTAGAAGGGAAATTAGGATTAGGGATTTGGGCTTAATGAAGATTATAAAGTAAGTCTAACGAAGAGGTGAAGACACAACAACAACTCTAGAGAGAAATTTTCTCTAGTGTGAGTGGCTCAATGGATTGAACCGCAAAGGAGGAAGAAGTACGAGAGAATTGAGGGCGAATATAGGAGGCTAAGTTGAGGAGATTGCAGGGCAAAGTTGTTGGAGGAAGGTCGATTTGAATTGGAGAAAATCAAATCACTAGAGGGCATAGTTTTCCTAAGGCGCAGTGATAGCACGCAGGGAGAGCGCGGGTCAATTTTCCCACTGATTGATTGGGACGAATTTCTCTAGGTCGATTTCTAGGTCGTTGAATTCCTTGGGCCGAATTCATCCTATGGGGGTTGAGTTACATGTTTCAGTTATTGTATTTTTTCTTGCATCTCAATGGGTCGAAAGGCGAGATTTTCCAAATTAATAGATGACAGAGAATTGTTGTGGACGAATTATTCTTGCAATGTGTGATTGATCTATCTAATTTAAATTCCACTGCATATCTTCATTTATAGAGGTTAAAAATACAAGTGATTTTATTTTTCGGTAATTCAATATTTATTCAGCTAAATAAAAAAATTGTTGGGAATAAAATAAATTGTCGTCAGAAAATAAATCATGTTAGTATTTGAAAATTTAACATGGTATCAAAGTTATTTAGAAGACTCCAAGGAGATATTTGAGATCATGAGGGTTTGCAGCAGTGAATTTCCTTTTTACGACGGTAGAATTATTTTCTCAAAATTTTGCAGTTGGGTTTTGTGGTCATGGTCGATTTGTGAAGATGGCATCTTTGAGCAGTCTGCGATGTGAAGACAGGTTTGATGGGGCTGCTAATTTCAATCCCTGGAAGGAGAAAATTACCATGATGCTAAAGATGAATGGTCTATGGGATCTCGTAAACAGAGATATTCAGGTTCCTTCAAATCCAAACCTTGCAGCAGAACACAATCTTAAAGATATGAAAGCAATGTGTATAATTTTGGATGGTGTGAGGGATCACATAATTCCTCACATATCAAGGAAGGACACCAGACATTAGATGTGGGTAGCTCTAACCAGTCTTTACCAAAGTTCAAATGAAATCAGGGAAATGGTGTTGCGGGAGAAATTAAATAGCATTAGAATGAACAAATCTCAAACTGTGACATCTTACTTCACAAGGATCTAGCAAGCTCGTGAAGAGCTTGCAACTATTAGGAAACTATGAATGATCCAGAGCAAGTAAAAGTTGATTTGAAAGGTTGTGTGAAACACTGGACCACTTGTGAGGATGGGATACTTGCTAGGCAACAGCTTCCTGATTGGAGTCGGTTGTGGGATGACTTCATCCAGAAGGAGATTTGGGAGTTCTCGTTGACTGGAGGGCAGCGAAAGGATACTAAGGAGAAAGATGAGCTTGCGCTTGCTGCACAAACAAAAAAGGGCAACGTGAAGGCCAAGCAAAACCCAATTGGAGGAGGATCTTCACAAAACAAAAAGGAAAAGGAAATGAGCAAAGTCAAGTGCTTTGCTTGTCACAAGTTCCAGCATTTTGCCAGTCAATGTCTAAACAAGAAGAAAGGCAACGGAAAGACAACTACGGCAATCACGGCACAAATGGAAGAGATGGCTAAAAATTTTGAGAAAAACTTTGCCTTAGTGTCTTGCCTCTCTGGAACCATCACAAGAGGTGTCTAGTTCATGGACAGTGGAGCATCTAGTCACATGACGAGATCTCGAGACTTATTCACCAACATGACCAAGGAGCCTAGGGATGTATATTTCAAGCTTAGTGATAAGGCCAAGTATGCAGTAGAAGGCACTGACAGTATTGAGATTCAGATGGACTCGGGTGTTATCATGGAGGTGAACGGATTATTGTATGTACCTAGTTTGGAGAAAAATCGACTTTTAGTTTCGACCATAGAAGAGAGAAGACTAAAGTCAGCTTTATGGGAGGTGAAGTGGTTGTTGGACCAAAAGGAATTGATCCAAGAAAGAAGTGAGTGATTGGGAGAAGGGAGAGGGATCTCTATATATTGAGAGGACAATCGATGAAAGCTCTCAAACATGAGAGTGACAACCACAATGATATATGGCATAGGAGGATGGGACACCTACACTATAGAGCTCTCTCGATGTTGCAGAGGATGGTTACTAGTTTTCCAGAGGTCAGGGTCGAGCATGATGGAGTGTTTAAATGGTTTGTGATTGGCAAGCAAACCAAGGTTGTGTATCCTCACAGCAAGACCAAGTCAAAGGGAGTCCTAGACTTGGTGCACTCAAATATTTGTGGCCATATGTCTATGACGTCAATCACAAGGTCCCAATACTTTGCAACATTCATAAATTATTATTCCAAAAACCTTGGATCTACTCCCTGAAGACCAAGGATGTGGTCTTCGATTGTTTTCAAAAGTTCAAAGCTCTTATGGAGAACTACACTAGGAAGAAGATTAAGGCGTTGAGATCAAACAATGGGGGCAAGTATACCTCTAACGAGTTCCAGGATTTTTGCAAGGAAGCAAGGATTAAGGAGGAGCTCGCAGTACCTTAGAACCCTCAGCACAATAGGGTTGTTGAGAGGAAGAACAAAACCATAATGGAGGCAGCGATGGCAATGATCTATGATCAAGAATTGCTTATGCTTTTGTGGGGCATAGGCCTGCAATACAACTGTGTACGTGCAAAACAGAATTTATCACAAGGCATTGGAGGATGTGACTCTTAACGAGTTGTTTATAGGAGTGAAACCAAATGTGAGTCACTTGCGCATTCAATGGTTTAGTTTATGTTCACATTACCACTAAGAAGAGGACTAAAGTTGGAGCCCTTATTAGAAAGAGGCGTACTGGTGGGCTATGGGGAGATCTCAAAGGCCAACCGAGTCTACACTCCCGGACATAGAAATGTGATCTTGACTTGGGATGTTAGATTTGATGAGGACAGGACCCTTAGGAGATCTCATGAGAGAGTTCCAACAGTGGTAGAGGAACAGGAGCAAGAAGCTCTTGAGCTTGAAAAACAACCAACAGCAAGGACACAATTAGTGGCTTTGGAGGCGGAGTTGGATATTCCTTTGAGTTCTACCAAGAAGAGGCTGAGATGGGCAAGCAAACCTTGAGAGATGTTGAGGACCACATGGAGGCCCCTAGTAGCACTTTCAGTGAAAGTAGACCATCGACGAGATTTTCCAGTTATTTGGCATTGACGAGCAGCATCAGTGAGTCTGAGTCTTCCACTTTTGAGGAGGTTATAGATGAGCAACGTCAGTGAGTTTGAATCTTCCACTTTTAAGGAAGCTATAGACGAGCAGGTCTAGAGGGATTCCATGTTGAAGGAGTATAGCTCCATCATAAGCAATGATGTTTGGGACATAGCGTCGAGACAGAAGGGAAAGTCTATGGTCACTTCTTGATGGATCTATAAGATCAAACATGCAGTTGACAGCGATGTCAAGAAGTATAAAGCAAGGTTCGTGGCGAGAGGATTCTCACAGAAGGAGGGAGTGAATTACAAAGACATTTGCACCTGTCACTAGATATGCATTCCTTAGAGCAGTTATGTCCACTGCTAAGAGATGGGGTGGAGGATACATCAGATGGATGTGAAGACCACGGTTGTAGGGGAGCACCCTCGCCCCTCACGCACCCACTCCTGAAGCACGCTTTGAATGAAAGCACATAGGGAGAGCGCTCCAAATCGCTCTTGTTTGGGAGAGTGCTCCCTTAACAAAATTTGCGCTCCCTAGGTGCTCCAAGAGCAATCGAGGAGCATTGCTCCCGGAGCAATTTTAACACTCGATGAGCGATCGCTCCCCAATAAAAAAACTCACTCCTGCCTTTTTTCACCTACACGCAGCCAAGAAGGGAAACTCTTTTTTTAGGGACATGGGAGGAGCCAAGGGGAATAAAAGGACTCCTCCCCTCCCGCTTAGCATCATTTTATGAATTTGTGAGAGAGGTTGAAAGGGTTTGAGTCTTGAGGAGAAGATTTGAGAGGATTAAGAAGATAAGATTGTTGGAGCTTGAAAGAGATATGAAAGGTTGGCATTTGTGAGAGCTTGGGAGATTAAAGGATTCCACCACCATTAGAGAGCCAAAGAGGTAGGGTCTAATCCCATTCTTGTTTTTTTTTTCCAAGTAACATTTGTGTTTTTTATATGTTGAATGAATCTAGAATCTAGATGTTCTTTTCTTCTACTCTTTCCCATTCCTCCCTCATTTTATTGCAAGCAAGAATCTCAAGCTTCAACAAACATGATGGGTATATGGCTTAAAGTTATCATGTCGATTCCACTTTTGGCAATGATGATGGTGTTGGAAAATATTAAGAAGAAGAAGTGATGAAGATGATGAAGAAGTGGGTAGTGGTGGATTAAGATACCCTGGAGAAGAGGAGGATTATAATGGGAGTGGAGATGATGATGGAAGGAAGACAAAAATAGACCAAACACCCTTGTGGATTTATGTTACAAGGCTTGGAGGAGGGAAAGGGGGTGGAACCACTAAATTTATATGCCCCCATTGCAACTCTACTTACATAGGTTCATATACCCGTGCCAAAAAGCATCTATGTGGGAAAAGTCCATATGGAATGGAAATAAGCAAATAGGAATCAAAACTTGTGCAAATGTGTCAACACAATAGAGAGCCAAATATATAATGGAAGAGGAGGAAGCACAATACAGATAAAAAAAAAGATCAAACGGTGAACATGACACCACTAGCACACATGGAGCATTTAGTGGTCAAACAAGAACTCCATCAACATCCACCCATGGCAGTGGATTCACAGCCACAAGCATAGACACCCCTTTAAGGCGTAGAACAATATCATAACTCCTTGATCAAGGTTGCAAGGATGACATGGATGCAAAAGTTTTTCGATTTCTCTTTGCATGTGGAATACCATTCAATGTTCTCCGCTCACCTTATTGGCATGAAATGGTTGTCGCCATCAATGATGCCCCTAAAGGATACAGGAGCCCTTTGTATGACAAAGCTAGAACCGTGGGACTTGATCATGAAAAAGCCAAAATCAAAGATGCTTTGGGTAAATTCACAAATGTTTGGAATGAATATGGGGTATCCATTGTATTTGATGGTTGGACAAAATGTAGAAGGCAAGCCATTTATAAGTGTTCTTGGTGTGTCTGCTACTGTTGCAGTCTTCCTTTCATCTCATAACTACTCAGATAAGTTCAAGACCAACATCAACATTGCAAAATCATTAATTCAAACAATTGAAATTATTGGGCCATACAATGTCATCCAAGTCATTATTGATAATGCTTCTAATTTTAAGGCAACAGGAGCAATCATTGAGGATAGATACCCCAACATGTTTTGGTTTGGGTGTTTGGTTCACATAATGAACCTTTGGATGCATGACATTATTAAGATAAAGGAACCTAAATACAAGTGCCTTGGTTCACTGTACAAGAAAGGCAAGTACATGATAAGATTGATTACCAATCACAACGATTACCCAATCACAAGTTGCTATGCAGCTCTGAGGAAGATTTTGGGCAAATTTGAAGAATACTTTGCAGTTCACCAAGCCCATTTATAGCATGATTCCTTCTACAGATACAAATGTGTCAGTGATTAGAGAGGTGTATGAGCAGATGGAGAGCATGCTAGGGCAAATCAAAGATATTGTTTAGCCAAAAGATCCTATATTGAATGATCATATTCACAAACGTGATCAAAAGGTGGGATCATCTTAACGTTCCACTCCATGCCTTGGCATATGTCCTTACACCAAAATACTACTCTCCATATTGGTTAGCCAAACCTGCACCTGGGGGTGGGGTTAGGAGAAAACAACATACAGATCCAGAGGTACAAAATGGGTACACGCTAACATTAGACAAGTTGGTCCCTGACAGGGAGGAGCGTGCTAGATTTCGTGGACAATTAACCAAATACTTCAGTCAAACTGCAATGTTAGGTTCTTTGCATGCAATTGATGATACAGATAGGTTGGAACTTGTTGAATGGTGAAACATGTATGTCTCCAGGGGACCTTTGGCAAAATTGGCAGTTAAAGTGCTTTCACAAGTGGTTAATACTTCTTCTGCAAAAAGGTGTTAGAGCACCTATAGCTTCATCCACAATGTCGAAAGAAAGTGCCTCAATGAAAATCGGGCAGCAAGCTTGGTTTATGTACACTACAACTTGAGGTTGTTGACACATTATTGTGAAGGGGCTCAATTTGATAGAGCATATATCACTTGGGACAACAACCCAAAGGAGGATAATTTGGAGGATGGAGCCTTACATTTAGAACAGTTGGAATCAGAACTTTTGGATAATGAGTATGAAGCAACAGCAACAACATCAACAGTAATGCCACCCCCATCCACTAGCAGGGCTCAAGTTGGACAGGCTTTGTCGCGACCTCCATCAGCAGCATTGTGTGGAGGTCATGTGCCTTCTAGTACTGGACGTGGCTCATAACCATTGCAGAGTCAGACTATGTGGGAGGAGACTCCCATCGTTCATAGATCACAAGAAAAGAAATTATAAGTTCCTCGTGGCAAGTAGAAATGTTAGTAGATAGTAGATTTACTTGTCTTTTCTAGTTTCTACTTTCTAGTACTTTTTATAACTATGGACTCTTTCATATTTATTATAATATTTTTGTAAACAATATAAGACAATTTAAGTTTGAAGTTTGAAGCTACCAATTATAACTCGTTGGTAGTGAATTATGAATATGATGCTTCGTGAAACGTTTCATTTCATGTTTGATATTCTCTGTTATACTTCAGTAATGGTTATAAGTATAACTTTAGTGATGAAAAAATGCTATATATTGAATTTTGAAACTTTGAAACTTTAGGGTTGATGAGAATCGAGATGTTGTAGCTTGTGGACATGTGGTTGATGAAGATTATAACCACTATATTGATGTTATATGGTCCATGTTTATATGTTTTTTATAACTAATTCATTACTCTACATGCTTTTGTTGACATATATGCATCAAAATATAAAAAAATATATATTATATAAAAAACGTTCCCAACCCAGAAGCATCTGAAAATTGTCAATCGCGTTCTCGCTTCCAAGTAGCCTTGGTGAAGACAACTTTCCTCAACGAGGTGATTGAGGAGGAGTTGTATATTGAGCGGCCTCAAGGCTTTGAAGTTTATGGGAGAGATTCCCATGTATGCAGTTTGAAAAAGGCCCTTTATGGGCTGAAGCAGGCTCCACGTGTATGGTATGCCAAAATCGATGGATATCTTCTTGGTTTGAGCTTAACCAAGAGTGAGGCAGATTTCAACTTGTACTATGTACTTATTGAGGGTGAGCTGCTCGTCTTGGTACTTTATGTGGACAATCTCTTCTTGACAGAATCGGAGGAGCTCATAGGGATGTGCAAGAAGGATCTTGCTTCAAAGTTCGACATGAAAGACATCAGCTCGATGCTCTACTTTTTGGGATTGGAGATGTGGCAACAACTAGTAGAGATTTTCCTTGGATAGGGCAAGTATGCAGTTGATCATGGGGAGGTTCAGGATGGAGGATTGCATGCCCATGTCTACACCGATGATCACTAACTTGAAGAAGTTAAGTGCTTCTGAAGGAGAGTTGGGGGACCCCACGTTGTACAAGCTGTCGATAGGTTCCTTAATGTATATAGTCAACACTAGGCCGAATATATGTTTTGTTGTGAACACACTCAGCCAATTCATGGTGGAGTCAACACAGGTTCAATGTGTGGCAGCGAAGCATGTGCTGAGATACTTGCGAGGTACGATAGACTTTGGACTGAGATATCTCAGTGTTAACGGAGTGGAGCTGTAGGGGTACACAAATTCTAATCAGGCAAGGAGTGTTGTGGACAAAAAATCCACGTTTAGATGTTGTTTCAGCTTGGGATCACGCATGATCTCGTGGTATAGCAGGAAGCAACAGTCAAGTGGCACTAAGTTTAGCATAGGAAGAGTAAATGGCGGAGAATATGGCAAGTGTGAGGCAGTATGGCTTCGTAAGCTGCCTGCAGGACTATTTGATCTGCATATGGGCCAATGGTGATTCATGCGATAATCAAAGTTGCATTAAACTCTATGAGAATCTCGTGTTTCATGATCGATCCAAGCACATCAAGATCAGATATCACTTCATCAGAGACAGGGATCAAAGAGGTGTTGTGAGATTGCAATACATTTCTACAGAGGAGCAAGTGGCAGATGTTCTCATTGACTCTAGTGAAAAGGGAATTTGTGAAGTACTGAGATAAGTTGAGGGTGGTGGAGAATCCCTTCCATGCTAGGAGGGAGTGTTGAAGCTAGTAGTAACTACGCAAGTCTTCTACATAGGCTTGGTGTCTTAGCATGTGGGAGATGATTTATTGCCTCTCTAGGTGCTTGCTTGGTGGCGTAAGTGATTTAAGAAAAGTACAATAATTAAAGTCAATTATTACTGTGGACTATAAATCATTTACTAAGGATAAATAATTTAGTTATTTAAGTGAATTATAAATAATCTCAACACTTGATCTCCAAGATCTTCTAGAAGGGATATTATGGTTAGGGATTTGGGCTTAATGAAGATTATAAAGGAAGCCTACCAAAGAGAAGACACAACAAGAATTCATGAGACTGAGTCATCACAGAGAGAGCAATTTTCTCTAGTGCGTGTGACTCAGTGGACTAGAGCATAGAGTTGAAGTATGGGAGAATTGAGGGTGAATCCAGGAGGTCAAGTTAATGAGATTGCACAGTCAAGTTGTTGGAGGAAGGTCAATTTGATTTGGAAAAAGCCAAATTGTTGGAGAAGCGAATTTTCCTAAGACGCGTTGGTAGCATGCAGGGAGGGAACAAATCGATTTTCCAATCGATTGATTGGGACGAATTTCTCCAAGCCAATTTCTTCCAGAGGTTGATTTCCAGATGGTTGAATTCCTTGGGCCGAATTCATCCTATGGGGGCCAAGTTACAGGTTCCAATTATTGTATTTTTCCTTGTATCTTTGTGGGTCAAAAACCCAGATTTTCCAAATTAATAGATGATAGATAATTGTTGTGGGTGAATTATTCTTTCTATGTGTGATCAATCTCTCTAATTTAAATTCTAGTGCATATATTCATTTCTAGAAGTTAAAAATACTAGTGATTTTATTTTTTGGTAATTCAGTATTTATTTTACTAAATAAATAAATTGATGGGAATAAAATAAATTGTCGTGAGAAAATAAAACTGGCTAGTATTTGGAAATTTAACAATTGGCTACAAGCCCTAGTTAGGAGTCAAGACGCTTATCCTTAAGAGGGTCGAAATTAGGAGAGAGAAAATAGTGAAGTTCAAGTTTACGGATAAAATGAGGTTTGATCACCAATTTGAGCAAGCCAGTGCCTAGTGCTTGTGTTGATGGAGTCTACGGGTGTGATAGATTAGCCAAATCTTGCAAAGGAGTAAGGGTCTTTTGATGCTGTAGTTTTTGGTAGCTCGAATAGTTGTTCTAATCTCTATTGGTGTCTTTGAGGCTAAGGAACACAGGAGGACAACTATCTCAAAGGCCTAGAAAAAGTCTCAAAGGAAAATGTCTTGATTAGATTAATTAGCCAATTTTTAATTACTTTTCTAAGTCTAACTTGGGAAAAGTGGTTAAAATCTGAATAATTAAGACAATCGATTTTGCTCTAGTGACTTCTAGAAAATTCATGAGAAGGGGTCAAGGTGATCTTAGTCATCGATTGGAGTTAGATTGTGGTCATTGATTCGATAACAAGATATTATAAAAGCAAATCAATGGGGCACTTGGAGATCACATTCAAGACACAAAATTGCAGTGAAAACAAGGGCACAATGATAGCGTGGAGGACACTAGCATCAGGGTTTCAGCAGAGAAATTAAGAGATTTTTTGGAGAAACTCTTCACCGAGATTCCAGTATTCCGAGAAATGAAAGAAGGTTGAATTATTCCGCAGAGAGAAGGTCGAATCAGTTAGTGCATGTAGCCAGTTCAGCCTATGCGAGTAGACACAGGCTCGATTCAATTGCCAGGTGTTGGATATATTTCCAGAGGCAGAGCGAGTGTGTTTATCAGGTTGTTGGAGGTAGGATTATACACGAGATTAATTTTCCTAATGGCAGTGCGAGTTTCTGGGTGGCCAGTTGATACTCTGCAATATGCCAATGAGAATTTCTGGAGGAAGTACGAATAGTCTGGAGAGAGACCATGTGGATTTGCGGAGGGAGACATTTGTTTTCCCAGTTTGATTTTGCCAATATGAGTGGAGAAAAATATTTGTCAGAGCTTTGCCAGTGAGAGGCAAGTAGTTGCTGTAATTCTCAATTGCTGAAGATTTATTAATAATATAAACGCTCATTTGCATAACTGGTATTCCCAAAACCGGTTTTTCCAAAGCCTATTGTCCAAAAATATCGTCTAAATTTTTCTGTGTGTGCATTATTTTCAAGGTTCCTGTTATTATTGGTGAAAATTGCAATAGTGACTTTATTCATTATTTGTCGTGATTAACTTATGAAAACAAATAATCTACATAAGATAGAAGAATAATTTCTAGTAGTTGCAATTAAGGAAATTTCACATGGTATCAGACCAAATCTAAAGCACAGGGGTTTGCAAGAGTAAATCAACACAAGGCACAAAATGAGAAAGCAGGGGTTTGTAAGATCCAGATCGAACCTCTCCAAATTCAGTTTATTTTTTGTCTAGTTTCTAAGGGTTTCAAGAGATGGCTTTAGTAGGTTTGAGAGATCAGGATAGGTTAGATGGAGCCTCTAATTTTGGCATCTAGAAAGCCAAAATTCTCTTGTTGTTCGAGGAGAATGGTCTCAAGCAGTATGCGACTAGTGTGATAGCAGTGCCAACAGATTCAGTACAGCTCTCAACATACATGGAGGATGCCAAAGCCAAGAGGATTATCCTTGATGGACTCAAGGACCATATAGTTCCTCATAGACACAATGAAAAATATGTGGGACGCAATCATGAATCTGTACAAAAATGCCACCACAAACAGGAAGTTGATCCTCTAAGAAACGCTGAGAAACACAAAGATGAACAAAGGGGAAAGAGTTGTGAGTTACCTCACCAGAGTTGGTGATAGATGAGTAAGCAGTTGAGTGATAAACTAGACGATGATGAGCTCGTGAGGATCGCATTAAATGGATTTTCGTACAAGCTATTAATGGACAAGATACACTACTGAGTTGGGATTGCTTATGGAGTGATTTCACTCAAGAAGAGCTTACATTGAGCTTCGTCAATTGCAACAGCAGTGGTAAAACTCAGAAGCATGAAGATGACAAGAATGTGGCACTAGCAGGAAAGGGCAAAGCCAAGGGATTGAATAAAGGGTCCAAGGGAAAGAAGAAGAAAAAGGACATAGAATAAAAATCAAGTGATTTAGTTGCGGTCAACAAGGACACTATGTCAGCCAATGTCCAAACAAGAAGAAGGGAGAAAAAGAACGAGAAGCGGTGAACAGCATCTTCAGGGAACATTGAGGACTTATCTTCAAGGCTAGTGGATGAGTTCGCTCTCATAGCTTGCCTTTCTAGCTCTTCATCTACAAGTGTCTGGTATATTGACAGTGGAGTCTCATGCCATATGATGGGAATTAGAGAATACTTTTCCAATTATCAATAAGAAGAGATGGGCTTTCATATTCAAATGGGGAACAAGACTAAGTGTACTCCAGTTGGAAGAGGGACTTTCAACATTCAGAGGGAGTCAGGCAAGAGTAATAGTGCTAGAGATGTGTTGAGTGTGCCATGTTCAGGAATGAGCCTGATTTTAGTTTCTACACTTCAAGACAAGGGATACGATGTCTACTTTTGAGGGCAGAAGGTGTACATTAAACACCAAAGTTGGAAGACGGTGAAATAGATTAGGGCAAGGAGCAACAAGCTATTCAAGTTGCAGTTCGACTCTATAAAGGCACTGATTAGCAACAACAGTAGCAAGGGCGTGGAAGAATTATGGCATAGGAGGATGGGACACATACACCATGGAGCACTTAGGTTGCTCAAGGAGACCATAACAGGAGTTGCAGAAATCAGCAAAAAACATGGTTATGTGTCCAGAGGGTGCGTACTTTGGAAATTTGAAAAAGAAGCATTTTGAAGGAGTGACAATAGAGCCAAGGGTGTGCTTGAGTTGATACAATCGGATATATGTGGCTCGTTCTCTACAAAATCTCTCAGAGTTTATGCGTACTTCGTAACCTTCATTGATGATTTCTCCAAGAAAACCTTTATATATTTCTTGAAGACAAAGGACGAAGTCTTCGATCACTTCCAAGAGTTTAAGGCTCTTGTGGAGAACATGACAGGGAGAAAAATAAAGGTTCTTCATACAGATAATGGAGGTGATTAAACAAATAAAGCCTTCACGGGGTTTTGTGCTAAGGAAGGCATCAACAGAGAATGGACAGCTCCATATAACCCACAACAGAATGGGGTTGCAAAGCGAAAGAACAAGTTGAGGTTGATAGTTGAAGCAGCATGGGCGATGCTATATGACCAAGACATGCCTAGATTTCTCTCAACAGAGGCATGTAGTACAGCGGTGTATATTCAGAACAGAGTTCCTCACAAGGTGTTCAAGGAGATGACACCCGAGGAGGCTTTTATAGTAAAGAGGACAAAGGTTGGACACTTCAGAATCTTTAGCAGTATAGCTTATTGTCACGTGCTAGATGATAGACGCACCAAGTTGGATCAGACTGCGGAGAAGAGATATTTCGTTAGGTACAACAAAGTGTCTAGGCATACAGGAACTACATTCCTAGCAGTAGGAAGATCATCGTGAGATGGGATGTTAAATTTCAAGAGGAGAAAGCCTTCATAAGATCCCGCGAGTTGTTAGCAAATGGTCAGAGTGGGCCAACAGAAGCTCCAAGAGTTGAACAGGGATCTCAGTCTCAATTCACTAGTACGAGTACAATGCTAGTACAGTTGTGGGTACAAGTGAAGAGGGGAGTTCACAACAAAGGCAAGATGAGGAGTGTGAAGCTCCACCCACCACTAGTGGAAGAAGAAACTGAAAGGTGCTTCAAAGATTGAGGGATGCGCATGAGTTCGTGGGAGCCCCTAGAGCAAGCACCAAAGAGCGAAAGATAGCTAGGCAAGTATAAGGCATTGGTGACAGAGGGCATTAGCAAAGAGCCTTCTAGCTATCATAAGGCTGCACAGCATCAGGTGTGGCGGGATGCAATGGTGGAGGAGTACAACTCCATCATGTTGAATGATGTATGGGATGTCGTACCTAGACCAGTGGACAAGGCAACAGTTAGCTCTCAATGGATCTATAAGATCAAATATGTTGTAGAAGGCATTTTGGACATGTGTAAGGCCAAGTTCATGGCCAAGGGTTTTGCTCAGAAAGAGGGCATAGATTATGAGGAGACATTCACTCCAGTGGCTAAATACACTTCTATCATGGTTGTGATATCTCTAGTAGTGCAGATGGGATGGCAGATTCACCAATTGGATGTCAAAACGGATTTTTTGAATGGAGTAATAGAAGAGGAGGTGTATATCAAGCAGCCAAAAGGATTTGAGACGCATGGGAGGGATACTCATGCTTGCAGGCTGAAGAGGGCGCTATATAGACTCAAACAAGCTACCAGAGCATGGTACGGTCGAATCGACAGTTACCTGCAATAGATGGGCTTTGTGAAGAGAAAGGAAGGTTTTAACCTCTACTATTTGATGGTAGGAGGTGAGCCGTTCATTCTCATACTATATGTGATGATCTATTTCTGACAAGGTAACCAAGCCCATAGAGGACTGCAAGTGGGACTTAGCAGCAGAGTTCGAGATGAAGGATTTCGAGTTGATGCATTATTTCCTAGGACTAGAGGTATGGAAGACATATGGGGAGATCTTCCTTAGGCAAGGGAAATATACTATGGAGATCCTGAATTAGACCCATGTTTATACCTATGATTACCAGCGCAGGAGTGAGCCCAGACGCATCGAGCGACGGTAGACCCAACCTTGTATCGGCATCTTATAGGCTCTCTCATGTATATGGGCAACACAAGGCCAGACATTTGTTTCACAGTCAACACTTTCAGTCAGCTCACGGTGTAACCTAAGTGAGTACGTTAGATAGCAACGAAAGTACTACGATGTCTACGAGGTATAGTTGAGCATGGTATGAAATGTACTCGAGGTGATAGTGTCAAATTGATGGGATACACAAGATGTAGATTGGGCAAGTAGTGCAGCGGATCGAAAAAGCACCTCAAGTGTTGCTTCAATATTGGATTAGGGGTTGGCTCTTGGTGCAGCAGGAAGCAGAAGTCCATAGCACTAAGTTCTACAAAGGCAGAATACATGGCAGCAAGCATGGCCACATGTGAAGCTATTTGGCTTCGGAAGCTACTAATGGCACTATTTGTTCAGAGGATAGATTCAACCAGCATCTACTGTGACAATCAGAGTTGCATCAAGCTCTCTCAGAATCCAGTGTTTCATGATAGCTCAAAACACATCAACATCAGATACCACTTCATCATAAATTGTGTACAGCGTGAATCAGTATGGCTACATTATCTTACCACAGATCAACAACTTGCGGATATTTTGACGAAGACCTTGGGTAAGGCCAACTTTGTCTTCTTCAAGGATAAATTGGGAGTAGTAGAGAACACCTTCCTCGCTAAGAGGGAGTATTAGTTTTTGGTAGCTCGGACAAGTGTTCTAGTCTCTATTGGTGTCTATGAAGCTAAGGAACATGTTCTAGCTTATTTTTGCCAGTTGGGTGCAATTTCTAGGGAATGATAATAAACAAAAAGTAGTCAATTCATACTGCTCACGTACTTACCAAAGGAAATTCCCTGACCAAAATTCAAGTTAACGGGCACAATGAAAATAATATGTTGTTGAAAGATTCAACATTTGGATATAAAATATCATGGAAGATTTTCCAGTCATAAATGTGGAAATGGAGAACCGTATTGGGTGTGTTTGGAAGAAAAAAACTCCTAAATATGCTCAGGTAAGTATTACGAAAGTGTGATTAGAAAGATTGAGTCAGAGAGAAAAGGAGTCATTTTCTAAGGTATATTTACATGGGCAGAACAAGCATATTTATGCTCTCTAAAGTGCAAGGACCAAAAGATAGATCAAGGTTACATATTGATGGTCGTACTACTTTTGTTTACCTCAGGACAGTTTCAGTGGATAATGTGTTATACAATAAAGTCATTATTGGTCCAAGTAAAGCTAACTGTGCACATAAAAAATGATTATTTGCAATACAAGAACCTAAAGTACAAAACGATGATCATGCTTCTCCACACAAATGAAAGCATGACTTCCAAAGAATTTGTTTGTTGTGAGTACATTCTATGTAATAACATGTGATTCTAGTTTCCCAGGTTGTGAAGAAGTGGCAATGTAGATATCACAGGTTTTGCCTCTTGCCAAATTACAAGTTGAAACGACATTTGAACACACCACCCACTATCATAATAGTGGATCACAAAATGTGAAAGCAGTTTTGTGGTTTATGGCGTAACTTGAAGTGAATGAGTTGGCTCCCTTTTTCATTTTGCTTTTGAAATCCCTTCGAAATGCATTTATTCATGAGCATATGTCAATATGTGGATCAAAATATTCTTGGGAAGCGAAAGCAACCTTATTCAGTGGACTCGAAGATGTATTTGGCAGGTAACTTCCTTGATGTAGATTTTGTTGTGCAAAAATTGAAAAATATATTAGCATCACCCATGTTAGCTGCCAGTAGGATTCAGATTAGAAGTGTTGCTATGAGGCAGGAGGGCGCAAGCTTAAATTGTGGATTTGTCACACTGAAGATCAATTATACCTTTCAACATGTCACATCTCGTTCTACTTTGCAAGACAACGCAAAGGTTGAATGAAACACCGGTTTGAGTTTGTGATTGATCCATCGAGATATGAAACCATTTACTATAGAAGGCCTTATTTACAAGGATCATCGACTTTTGAATTGGGGTTATGCCCTAAGAACTTCCATTTTAGATATGAGAGTAGACTATATTTATATCAAAGGGTGAATGCTACTAAAAGTGCATAGGTATAAACAGAGTGTTACACGGGGTCTCGCCCCCCCCCCCACCTAGGGGTCTAGATTCCTCCCCTCGCGCTCCAGGGTCTTGGGTACTTCTAGGGGGCGTTTCCCTCACGCCTCCTCGCGCTCCGGGGTCTTGGGTACTTATAGGGGGTGTTTCCCTCATGCCTCCTCGCCTCAGCATACCCCCTTCACGCCCCCCTCACGCCCCTTTTAGTTTATGGTTTCGTGTTAAAAGTTGGTGTGTGCCACTTAGCATGTTTGAGAATCCAAGTGATTTTGATTCAGATGGTGACATGGTTGATTCTGATATATTCATGCAGCAGCTAGATGCAGAGACTAGTGGGGCATTACCTTGATAATTTATGCTCATTTATCATTATGATGATATCATTTGATATTCATATGTTATGTTTTATGTTTTATGTTTCAGACGTAACTTATTTGCTTTTAATTTTTATGTTTAATGTTTCAGACGGAGACTTGAGTTGTAAACTTCATTTTAAACTTTATTTTGAATCTTGATATAATATGTCATATGATATCTTAAACTTTATTTTCATTGTACATTGTTAGTAGTTACATTAATGATTATACAATTACAAACTTACAAAATTACATGTATGATTGTATGATGTATGTTTTAACTTTTAACTTTTAACTTTGTCTCATTTATATGATTCATCATTCATCGATTTGTAATTTTATCATTTATGATTTATCTTTCATGATGTAAGTGTATGATGACTGTATATACATTCCTTGCAAAATACAGTTACATTATAAATAATAAATTTTATAATTTTTATGACCCCGACATCCCCCCACGTTTCCTGAAAATTGGTAGGGAGCTTTTGCATAGGACGCTCCCTCGCCCCCTCGCTTCCA
The DNA here is from genome assembly GCA_034641835.2 of Pinus albicaulis. NCBI lineage: Eukaryota > Viridiplantae > Streptophyta > Pinopsida > Pinales > Pinaceae > Pinus > Pinus albicaulis. Next base: position 1,742,297,303 of record CM076578.1, on the reverse strand, counting down.
CCTCCAGGGAACTTGGTGGAACATTGGGTATAATTCCTAGTGGAATTTGGTGTTCTAACATCTTTTGCTTATCCTTTAGAGGAGGATTTAGGGAAGATCATTGTGGCAACGACAAGGCTTTAAACAATGCTAGGGGACATTGCAACTGCGATTCACCCTGCATATCAGAGGCATATGCATTTGCACAATAAATTTCCTATTCACCCTTTCAACAGAAGAAAACTTCCTATCATCTGTGATGCAGAGCTTGTTAATCCAAACTTCGGAACTGGGGTTGTTAAGGTTATGTTAAAATTTGGATACCAAAGGACAAGTGGTTCCCTAACGCTTTGATCTTTGGCGTAGGGAAAAGTGTCCAAATGTATTTGTACGTTTCTCCTAAAGTGACTTTATAAGTGGTAAAGTTACAATCTAATTTTAAAGTGACTTTATTAAAGTCAATGAAAAATTAGATAGTGAAAAAGTGACTATAGAAATAAAAGACCAAGTGGGTCTTTATTTAAGTGGGGTGAATTAAAAATTAGAAAGTGAGAATTAAATGCACACTTAATCTGAGCCCTTGATCTAAAGCTATCTCAGCCATTGGATTTAGGGATTCCCGAAAAGTCACTTAGGGTTAGGTTAAAGGAGAAAAGAAGAGAAAAGGTCATTCAGTCTTTCATGAGTAGATTGAGAGAAGGAGAAGGATAGCAAGGAGAAAATTTCTGAGCAGAGGGAGAGCAGCAAGGACACTCAGCAAATCCGTACAGCAACTTGGCACACTTCCCAAGGCAACATTTTCGAATAGCAGCATTTCCTTGGCACGAATACCATGGTAGAATCCGTACAGCAGCGTTTGCACGCATTTCAAGGCAAGGTACAATGCTGAAATCGACGAGAATATTCAACAGTCAAAGGCAAGATTTTCGAGGCTGTTTTTAGGGCACAAAAATCGAGAGGACTCCTGTACTGACTATACAGTTCCATACAACCAATTTCATGCATGCATTTCGAGGCAGCAAGTACAACAATTAATGTTGCATTTATCGCTGTAAATTTTTGTTTGTTATTGGCACAAATTCCAAGGTAGAAAGTTGGCACTGAAATCAAAATAAGTGGGTTATTGTGTTTATTGTCATTTTTACTGTGTTTTTCAGTTCTCTATAAAAGCATTTTCCAGAAATAAAGAAAACCTCTCAAACTGGTTTTCCCCAAGAATTGTAGAGGGGTTTTCCAAGGTCACATTGACCAAAAATCACAGTGTTATTTTTTCTGTGGGGCTGTTATAATTCCTGTGTTTTATTTATGCATTTCCAGCAACTGTGAAATTCCTAAATTTGTGTTTTCAGAAATATTTTTCATTCCCAGAATTTTGAATTTATGATTATGGGAATGGGCATTTAACTATATGGGAGTGATAAGGTGAAACTGAAAACCGGAGTGGGTCAAAATTTATTCATGGTATCAGAGCTTGGGTGGCTGAAAAGTGCAGTTTGGGACAGCAAGTGAGAAATTACAGCAAGCTGATTTTTCACACAGAAAATTGAACCTTTACCATAGTTTTGAAATTTTCTATTTATTAGGATAGCAAGCATGTCTTTGGGCTTGAGGGTTGAGGATAAGTTGGATGGGCAGAACAACTATAGTGCATGGAGGAAGAGAATCCAGAGCATATTTGAGGAGGCAGAAGCCTGAGGCATAATGGTTCACACCACACAGCACCCAGTGGCAGTACCTACTGACCCTATTCAGTTGGTAGAGTTTAACAAGAAAAATGCTAAGGGAAAAAAGACTGATTTTGGATGGTGTTAAAGACCACGTCATTCCTCACGTGAGAGGAAAGACATATGCACATGAGATGTGGACAGCCTTGACCAATCTTTACCAAAGCACCAATGAAAACAGAAAAATGGTCCTAAGGGAGAAGTTGAAGGCCATTAAAATGACTAAGACTAATAGTGCTATAGCATACCTCACAAAGATCACTTCTGTGAGAGATGAGTTGGCAGTTGTTGAAGAGACCATTCCACCCACTGAGTTGGTGTGGATTACATTGAATGGTCTTCCCAAGACTTGGGAGAGTTTTGTGGATGGGATTGTTGCACGGGAGAACCTTCCCAGTTGGGAGATGTTGTGGAATGATTGCATTTAAAATGAGATCAGAAAGAACCATCTTGGGGCAGCCAAACAGGTGGAGGAAGATGACAATGTAGCATTCTTAGCAAGGGGCAAGAAGGGCAAAGGAAAGAAGCAAGCTTCCACAAGTGGTGGTGGGGGCAAAGGTAAAGGTAAACAGGTAAACAAGGAGAAGGACTATTCCAAAGTCAAATGTTGGAATTGCCAGAAGTTGGGACACTATGCAATTGTGTGTCCGAAGAAGAAGGGAAAGGACAAGACCATGGCAGCTTCTGCAGAGATAAAGGACTTCTCGGAGAGCTTTGACTAGGAGTTTGGGTTCATAGCTTGTGAGTCCACTAGTGTAGGATCACATGCCACACAGGTTCAGAGGGAGTGTGCACTTCCCTCCACTAGCGAAGCATCTTCAAGTATTTGGTATGTTGACAATGGGGTTTCTCGTCATATGACAGGAGTCTGGGAGAATTTCTCGGAGCTTTCAGAGAGTGGCACTAATATAGAGGTAGTACTCGAAGATGACAGCATTTGTAGAGCAGTTGATGTAGGGACGTTGACATTTGATAGGGAACCCAAATCTCCCTTGAAAGTGTATGATATTTTATATGTGCCAGGAATGAAAAAGAACCTTATATATGTTTCAACATTGGAGGACAGAGGGTATGAGGTGTTGTTTAGGAGAGGGCAGGTGCTTATATATCCTAGAGGCACTCCAACTAATTCAGCTAGAGTGATTGATGTGTGCCATGCCAAGGTGTACAAGTTCCCATTCCAGCCCCAGATGGCATTGAGTAACAGTACTGACAACAGATCTAGCATTTCAGAGTTGTGGGAGATTTGGCACCGCAGGATGGGGCCTTGAAGGCATTGCGGGAGATCACCACAGGTGTGCCAAATTTTAGTTCTAATCAACTTGATACATGCAGAGGATGTGCTATGGGAAAGTTTGTCAAATCCCTTTTTCCCCACAGTGACAGCAGATCGACAGGGATTCTTGACTTGATTCATACCAATGTGAGCAGTCGGATGTCTCATGTATCCTTGAGTGGATATGAGTATTATGTTTTATTCATTGATGATCACTCCAGGAATACATGGATTTATTTCTTGAAGACCAAAAGTGAGGTGTTTAAGCAGTTTCAAGAGTTCAAAGCTCTTGTGGAGACCCAGACAGGTCGGAAGATCAAGGTCCTCAGATCAGACAATGGAGGGGAGTATACCCTTGGTGAGTTTGTTGATTATTGTGCAGAGGCAGGCAACAGGAGGGAGTTCACAGTTCCTTACAACCCCCAACAAAATGGAGTTGCTGAGAGGAAGAACCAATGTTGCACGAAGCGGGGACGTTTTTTGGAAGAGGGGACACAGAAGCGTCATTTCCAAAAAATCTAGGAAGCGAAGCGTCTCGGAAGCATCTACTATATATGTTTTTTTAATTTTTATTTTTTTGCATTTATATTAAAAAAAATCCAAAATACCAAATTAATTGTAGAAGATATGGAAGCATGCATATTTGTACATAAATCAAAATAGATATGACATCCATTGTACATTAATGATTAATTATTTGAGCATCAACCATTTAGATGCATCAACCATCTATAATCTAGATTATTCTACTCTTGTCTAGCCTTTGCCTCTACCTCGATTATCTAGGGACATTAGTCAAAATTGCCCAATTTTGATCAAACTACCTAATGCAAGCCTTAACATATGGTAGAAAGAACTTAACATGCTTGATCGATTATTTTGACTTGATTGAAATGTAATTTTTTGTTAACGACATGACAAAGGAGTTCAACAATTAACACCACCAACACTAGGGTACATATAGGGCTTGGTGCTCTTGATTAAATGCTAATCACATACCTCCATACATGATATAATCTAATGATATGCCACCATAACATTGATCTTGAATTCCTGAAAACTATTAAGTCTATTGAATTTTGAATAGGATATGAAATCCTATTTTTTCCATATGAACTCCGATCAAGCTGGAACCACTCTCAAACATCTCGAGTCATTTCATGGTAATGTTAAAAATTTAAGTAAAAGGATGAAAATGAAAAATCAATGAGAATGTCACTTTTACTTTAAGAATTTAACATTACCATGAGGGAGCATCTAATAAACATCTAAGGAGGTAAAAGAGAGTTCATATCTTTTTCATCCTATCCCTAACTCAACGCTAACTCACCTTCTAACCCAACTAAAGACATTTAAAAATTAAAAAATAGTTTTTCTGAGCTGCGTTAGTCGGATCCGTATGGCGTTGTACGGAACCGCTCGCGATCCATATGGATCCGTACAGATATCGCAGCGCTTCCGTATGGTGATCCTTCGTACAAAACGTGGATCTGTCGTACAAAAACACGAATTCGGCGATACGGTTCCAAAAAACCAGGAAACACAATTTTTTTTCCGAAACACATTTCGAGGGGCAGATCCCATACGGACTGCGTTTCGGGGGTTGGAGCCGCGGGGGGGGATGTTTCCTGCAACATTGGGAAGAATAGATCCATCATTGGGGCTGCCAAAGCCATGCTTCATGATCAGGGGTTACCTTTGCTTTTGTGGGCAAAGGCTTGCAACACTGCTGTGTAATTGCAGAACAAGAGTCCACATTGTACCTTGGGCAATGTGACTCCGGAGGAGGCTTTTTCTGGGAATAAGCCTGATGTTGGTCACTTTCGTATCTTTGGGTGAATTACATACTCCTATGTTCCCAAGGAGAAGAGGACCAAGCTAGAGCCCACTGCAGGCAAGGGCATCTTTATGGGTTACAACGAGACCTCGAAAGCCTTTCGGATTTATATTCCTGCGAAGAGGAAAGATGTTGTCAGGCGGGATGTGAAGTTCGAGGAGGATAGGATTTTCAAGAGGTCACAGGAGTTAGAGTATCTGGATTCATCAGACCCTCAGGAGCAACTGAGTCAGTTAGAGGGATCCAGTGGACAGGGATCATGAGGTACATCGATTACAGTGTCAGGTCCGTCAGTGAGCAGTGGCTCTCAGAGTCAGATGGGTGGTGCTTTGGGCAGCATGCAAAGCAGTCCACAGAGCAGTTCACAGGGTAGTCCACTGATGAACAGTTCACAGACACAGGTTCAGGCATGAGGTCGATTGGCAAGCCTTCAGGAGTTCAAGCTTCTGATGAGGATGAGGATTCTTTCAATCCGGTGGGAGAAGTGTGCTTAGGGAAGAGGAAGCCCAAGTGGCTTCAGGACACCTTACGCGAGGCCACATTAGTTGTTGGGCCAAAGAGACAGGTTAGAGAGAGCAAACCAACTAAGCGATTTTGTAGCTATATGGCATTGATCACTAGCATCGTTGATTCTGAACCGTCTAGCTATGAGGAGGCAGCTAACCAGCAAGTCTGGAGAGAGTCCATGCAGGAGGAGTATTCTTCTATCATGAAGAACGATGTTTGGGAGATGGTGTCGAGGCCTGAAGGTAAATCTGTTGTTACTTCCAGATGGCTTTACAAGATAAAGCATGCTGCAGATGGCAACATCAAGAAGTTCAAGGCTCGATTTGTGGCAAGAGGGTTCTCACAGGTAGAGGGAGTTGATTATGAGGAGACCTTCGCTCCCCTGGCTCGATATACTTCCATTCGCTCCATTATATCGATAGCAGCAGAGATGAGTTGGAAGATCCACCGGATGGATGTCAAGACCGCATTTCTCAATGGCTTCATACAGGAGGAGGTTTATATGAGCAGCCGCAGGGCTTTGAGGTGCATGGGAAGGAATCCCATGTATGCAGACTGAAGAAGGCATGGTATGGCCTGAAGCAAGCTCCTAGAGCTTGGTACTCGAGGATTGATACGTACTTGCAAGAGTTGGGTTTCACAAAGAGTGACGCAGATCCGAACCTGTACTTCATTGTGGTAGGTGAGGAGCCTCTCATTCTGGTGTTGTACGTGGATGACTTAGTCATTATAGGTGCAGAGAGACTCATAAAGGGCTGCAAGAGAGATATTGCTTCACAGTTCGAGATGATGGACATTGGCTTGATGCATTACTTTTTGGGATTGGAGGTGTGGCAGCAAGAGGGGCATTTCTTCCAGGGACAGGGGAAGTATATTGTGGACATTCTTAGCAGATTTCACATGGAGGATTGCAAACCCATGTCTACACCTATGATCACTAACTGGAAGAAGCTTCACGCTTCAGATTCTGAGTTGGTGGATCCCACTTTGTATAGACAGTTGATTGGTTCTTTGATGTATTTGGTCAACACTCGACCAGATATATGTTTTGCAGTTAGCACAATGAGTCAGTTCATGTGTGAGCCCAGGAGAGTGCACTGGGTTGCTGCAAAACACATTCTTCGTTACTTGTAGGGTACAGTGGATTTTGGTCTGGATTATAGACAGGGAGATGGAATGAGACTGGCAGGGTACACTGATTCAGATTTGACAAGTTGTGCTTCTGATAGGAAGAGCACTTCTGAATCTCCCATTCATATATGAGGTTCATCTTCCCATTGCTTTAAACAATTAGGTATTGTAGATTGATTTTCATATTCAAAGCATGCAATGGAGTGTTGAAAGTGTTCCACCTCTAAACAATGATGTGGCCTCACAAGTTCTCCAAAATCATGATCAACAAAATAAAGAAAGGGACCCTTCTATGAAATTATTTCCAATGTTTTCTCAACAATGGTATCCGTGCCATCGTAAACCTCTCCCGGGAAAGGTTTATCTATCACTTCCCATCAGACAGGCTCAAATGGAGATGATGTGAAGTTGAGCAAGAATTCTATCTTGTTCCACCAATCCTCGTCAACCAACACTTTGAATACCATTTAAGGATTTGATTGTCTCAGCTAAGCATAAAGATTAATAACTACCACAACCACAAATGAAGATTTAACCTCAACAAGAATACACGACATGATGAAATTTGACGCATACCTTGTCTTGGTAAATTTTACCCACTCTCATTTGGAGTATTCTTGAAACATTGCTTAAGACTAGTGGTAGTTGGTGATGAATTTTATGATTTCCCTAGCTTGCCACGTCAACTCCTCAATCCATTGTGTTTTAGGCTCAAAACACTTCTAAAGATCATATTTAAATTATAGACAATGCAAGAGTCCAAAAAATGTGACTATGTTCACCCTCACTAAACAAGCCTGCGACTTTTCAAACGTGTGTATCATCTGTGACAACTTGCACTACATCATTTGTGCATATTTTCCCAATGGAAACAACAAAAATGTTAGCAATGTAATTATTACGTTTTACCTCACCTAAGGCTCATTCCTTTTGGCTATGACGCGATGACTTCAACCAATGGCCTACCCTTTATCTATCCATTCATTTAAGATAATGGAAACCCTCGAGTTAGCTGATAAGTTACAATTTTTTCTTAAAACATCTTCGAAAAGTTGCCTCTAACTTTTCGAACTCATCCAAACCTTTTCATAGCTTGCCCACGTGAAACCTTAGGGGACTTCGTTAATTTCCCTTAAGAAATCTTACTAATAGGGATATTGAACCAAATTACAAGGTATCCCACAAACATAAATGGCCTTTGCCACTCTTTTCCCAACTTCTTTCCTTTGGACATTGATAATTTTCACCAATTTGCTTTCTTGAACTACAAATAGAGCCTTTGATGAATCTTCTTGGATCAGTGTCCTCTTCCTTGCTTTATCGGCAATCATTGGCAGCTTACCAATAACGAAGCAATTATGAATACCGCTAACGAGATACTTGTTAATTTTAGACAACCATGGTATGTTCTATGCTTAATGCAATTTTACTTCAATCTTTCTTATAGGCCCAATTCAATTTAGCAATCACATAAACATGAAAGTAAAATGTTGATAGAACATAATAATAGATCAACAGAAGACAAGCCAAATAATATATCAGAATTTGTAATTCTTCTTGTCTAGCAAATATAGAGAGAAATGTTTGTTACAGCAGTCAACAGGATGCCCTAGCCAGCAAAGACTTTGGCTGGCCAAACCAGCTCTTTCAACATACAAGATCAGCCTTACTCCAGGAGTCACACACACAACTCAAAGACAGCTCCCAAACAGTCAACGCAAGTCAACAGAAACCAGTGAATGTTGGTCAACGCTGTGATCAAAGGGCTTCAGTCAAAGTCAACGTTCAGCCTCGACTTTTATGCCCTCCAGTACAGCCTCCAAAAATTAAAAATTTTGTGCTAGAATCAAAGTCAAACTCCAAAGATTGAAACAGTCAACGTCGGTCAACGCTTCAGCAAATGCCCTAAAAACAGTCTGAAATCCTCCAGCTTCATATTCACACGTGGGAGAGAGAGAGAACCCTCCAAAGGTTGTACGAACCAATCAGATGAAGAGGAATGTGTGATGAGATGATGATGAAATGAGCATCATCTCTCTCCAATTTATATCCATCAATGAGGGTGTGTGACACATCTTTTGGGGCTTGTGAGCCTACACTACAAATATGGCCAACCTTTACAATTTGCACATGTGTGGAAAATAAATCAAAATATAAGTTCTACTCATCCAAACAAGATGATCTTTAGATCAATCTTGCACCTCTCTGAAAGAGGAATCCAACAAAAATATCATCATAATCATATGAGCAATGCAACATGGAGTTTGGACCTAGTTGCCCAAAACTAACACTCCCTATCAACTAGGGAGAACTCCATCTATACACATGTGCCATCCTGTCATCCAGTACCATCATGTACTATTATCATCCTGCAACCCTATGTCATCCTGCTGTAACATGCATTGCTGGCTCTTGGGGCAAACGAACGAGAGTGAGTCACCAAGACATCACACATTGTTGACCTGAAGTTAACTTAGAGGTTAAAACCTCAATTGAACTCAAGAGAGTCGCATACTGACCCGAAGTCATTTTGGAGGTAAGAACCTCATCAGACTTGATCCCAGATCAAAGTGTTGGACACATCCAATTCTAGACATAGAGGGTACAGCAATCCCCGATGCGACCATCGGTCATGCTATCGGTCTCTATCCACATTTCCCAACTCATTGGCCAAATGAGAGGAACTTCCCATGAGTCTGAAACTCCATGGGTAGGATGCATGCAGGGCATAGATCAAAGAGAGAGTGAACCAGCTCAATATCATAACGGTGGGGAAGAAGCACTCCAACAAGGTATGGCAAACCTCGCCCTATGGTTGCTTATAGCTCCCCAAGCCCCCTGGAGCTCCTAGAGCTCATAGTCCAACTCAAGCGGCACCCTAAAAATAGCGTATGTCCACGATACCAAGCTTCTCACGGAAGGTTAAGAATTTGACCTTCCCTAGGGGCTTCGTGAGAATTTCTGCGACCTGTTCATCAGTCCCAATGTGATGAAGCCTTACGGCACCTCATTGTACCATGTCCCAAACAAAGTGGTACCTAATATCAATGTGCTTCGATCGGTCATGGAATAGGGGATTCTCAGAAAGACAAATCCCACTCTGGTTATCACAAATGATAACGGTGGTATCTAGCACGTCCAAACTATAGTATTAAAAATCGGCTAACTTGAACCGAAAACCGGTCAAATCGGCCAGTTCATTAGCCGACCGGGTCAAACCAGTAGAAAAACCAGGTTCGACCCTCCTCTTCGCCAAAAAAAACCAGTCCAACCGGTGCTAATCGATCGGTTTATGGTCAAACCAGCCGATTCCATCCTAAACTAACCGGTTCATTGCCAAGCCAACTATGGACCCCAAATAACTCCTTTTTGTGAGTTTTGGAGCTTTTTTTGGGGAAATTTAAGGATGTTTTCCTCCAAAAACATCCACTCTGAGAAAAGCATGCCTACCCTCTCATTTTCTTGACACATCCCTAGAAATGTTGGCAATTAATGGTGATGTTAAATTCTTAAAGTAAAAGGATGAAAATGAAAAATAAAGGAAATGTCACTTTTTAAATTTTTAACATTACCATGAAATGACTCAGGATGTTTGAGAGTGGTTTCGACCTCATTGGATTTCATATGGAGAAACTAGAATTTTAGATTTCACTCAAATTTCAACAAACTTAATGGTTTTCAGGGTTTCATGGTTTAGGGGTTCACAATGTTTCCATTTGATTCTATCATGTGTAAGGGTATGAGGTTGGCATTTGATCAAGAGCATGAAGCCGTTTAAGAACCTTGATGTTGGTGGCATTGATTGTTGAACTTTGTTCATGTCGGTGGTATTGATTGTTGAACTCCCCTACCGTGGCCTCAACAAGAATGTACCCTTCACTCGAAGGAAAACAACTGGTTAGGCATGCTAATCTTTTTCTACCGCATTTTAAGGTTGAGGAGATGAATCCTTCACTCAAACCAAAATAATTAGTTAGGCATGTTAAACTTTTTCAATTTCTATCATGTTATAAGGTTGAGCAATCCAAGTTTGAAGACTTTGAGCTAGATGATGTTTATGTATCTCTTGTTGATGATCCCATTTCTAGTAGTGATGAATCAATGATGAGTTTCATGAGAGACAATGTTGCTTAGTGATTTGTAGTTTTGATGCCTATTTTTGCTACTACTACTACTAAAGTTGTAGAGGAATTTTAGGAGTCCTCAAACTCTAAGCCATATTATTTATGTAGAGCTCATTTTGATGATCCCTTATCTAGTAGTGGTGATGATTTTGATCATGATGAGGAGTGATCATGTTGTTGATCACTAATATGTAGTCTTGTAGTAGGCCCGTGGCCTCATAGCTTGTAGCCTTGTTTTTGGACTATATAGGCCATTGCTTATGTATTTTTTCGATGATATGTATTGCACTTGGTGCCATTTTGATATATTCACCTTTACATGGTATATAAATGAGCAAACTTTGCATATTTTGTCTCTATTGGCTTGGAATCATGGTTACAAATCTTACAAATAGTTTCTTTTAATTAAAAATTAAATATTTAATGTATTTTTTTTAAAACCGATTCATTTAGACTTGACTAGTGTCGGTTAGACCGATTCCGATCAGAAACCTGGTTCATTTGGTCCACCGGTTCCGATTTTTAATTCTATGGTCCAAACAGCTCATTAAAGAGCTTGCTCAACCAAACAGCTTCACAACAAGCCATACTCGTTGCACTGTATTCGGCCTCAGCGGTGCTCAAAGCAACTTATTTTTGCTTCCCACTCATCCAAGATATTTGAAACAGAACAAGAGTGAAGCAACATCAGATGTGCTATTACGATCCACCACACTGCCTGCCTGTAAATTTTCGTAGATGTTCTATGCTTGATGCAACTTTACTTTAAACCCAATACCAAATAGCAATCACATAAACATTAAAGTAAAATGCTGATATAACATACCAATAGATCAACAAAAGACAAGCCAAAAATACACTTAACTTGATTAGCAGAAAATATGTGTTGTGGTGCGTTACGGCAATCAACAATATGCTTCAACCAGCAAAGCCTCCTCACGGTCAGCCAACCAAAATGTGTCACACAACCCTCAAGATAGCTCTACAACAGTCAACCCAAAGTCAACAAGAGTCAACGATGTCCAGTCAACGGTTAATGCAGAACAACAACAATAAAAAGTCAACGTAGCAAGGTCAAAGGTCAATGTCCAGCCTCGATTTTTGTGTCAAAAAACGCAAACTGCAAAGATTGAAGTTTTGGGAGAGTTTGAGGTCAAGTTGACCAAGTGTTAACCAAGGTCAACGCTGGTCAAAGTGCGTTGAAAACCCTAGAACAGATTTGAAACCCTAGTTGTTGTTTTCCCACGTGTGAGTGAAGAGAAACCTCCAAATCTGAGATCAAACCAATCAGATGCAACAGAGAAATATGTGATGAGTGATGGTGAAAATGATCACCAACGTTGACCAATATATATCCATCTGAGAGGATGTGTGACACATCGGTTGGGGCTCCAAGCCTACATTACAATTCTGGCCGACCTTGCACATAAATGGAATTAATTCAAAATAAATGTTCTGCACATCCGATCAAGATGATCTTTAGATCGATCTTGCACCTCTCCGAAAGAGGAATCCAATAAAAAAATTGGCATCGTTGACCAACACTCCCTCTCAACTAGGGAGAACTCCATCCACCTGTGCCATCCAAACATCGTGTGTCATCTCGACGTAACTTGCTTTGCTGGTTTCTTTATTTCAGAACAAAAAGGTGAGTCACAAAGACATCACTCCCGGCTGACAAACTCAACTCAGAGTTCTGAAACCTCTATAGGACTCAAAGGAGTCTCATACCAACCAGAAGTTGGTTTAAATGACCCAAAGTCAATTGGAGGTCTGAAACCTCACTAGACTTAATCCCAGATCAAGTGGTTGGGCACGTGCCATCTTAGACATAGAGAGTATGGCAATCTTCGATGAGTCCATCGGTCTTGCTATTGGTCTCTAGCTTTTCCCACCTCATTGGCCAAGATGAGAGGTACTTCCCATGAGTCTAGGACTCCATGGGTAGGATGTATACAGGGCACAGATCAAAGAGAGGTGAACCAACTCAATATCATAAAGGTGGGGCAGAAGCGCACCAACAAGGTTCAACAAGCCTAGCCCTGTGGTTGCTTATAGCTCCAAAAAGCTATCCCCAAAGCCCCCTGGAGCTCCCAGAGCTCATCGTCCAACAGGACCCTCAAAATAGGGTCGTTCCACGATTCCTAAGATTCTCATGGAAGCTTAGGAACTTGACCTCCCCAAGGGCTTTGTGAGAATATCCACAACCTGCTCATCAGTTCCTATATGATCGAGCCTTACAGCGCCTCGTTCTACCATATCCCGGATAAAGTGGTACCTAATATCAATATGCTTGGATCGATCGTGGAACATCGGATTCTCTGACAAATGAATCCCACTCTAGTTATCACAAAGGATAACGGTGGTATCTAGCACATGCCCGAACAGCGCACTGAAGAGCTTTCGCAACCAAATAGCTTCATAACAGTTCATACTCATTGCAATGTATTCGACCTCAGCAGTGCTCAAAGCCACCGACTTCTGCTTCCTACTCATCCAAGATATCGAAGCAGACCCAAGTGTGAAGCAGCATCCAGATGTGCTCTTGCAATTTAGCACACTGCTAGCCCAATCAGCATCAGTATATCCATGGAGTCTCATACTCCCGGCAGTGTATCTCAGCCCATGGTTTATCGTGCCCCGAAGATCTCTCAACAGATTCTTGGCACCAACCCAGTGAATGTGATGAGGATCAACCATGTGTTGACTCAAAGTGTTCACTGCAAAACAAATGTCCAGACGGGTGTTCACTAAGAACATCAGGGCCCCTAGAAGTTGACGATACTCGATAGGATTTGCTAGCACGGGCCCAGCAGCATTTCCACTCAACTTCTTAAAGTTGAGCTCCATCGGTGTCGACACGGACTTACAGTCCACCATTCCAAATCTTTCCAGCAGCTTCACAATATATTTTCCTTGAGAGAGGAAAATCTCGCCAGGTCTCTGCCAGACCTCCAAGCGTAGGAAGTAATGCATCAATCCTAGGTCCTTCATCTCGAACTCAAAAGCGAGCTCTCTCTTACACTGATGAATGAGAGGGTCAGCACCTATCAAGAAGAGATCCTCCACATAGAGGACTAGAATGAGAGGCTTTTCTCTATCAACCTTAAAGTAAAGGTTTGGATCAACATTACTTTGAGTGAAGCCCAGCTTCATCAAGAAGCTATCTATCCTCTTGTACCAAGCCCTAGGGGCTTGCTTCAACCCATAAAGGCCTTTCTTTAACCCGCATACATGAGAGTCTCTATCCTGGAATTCAAACCCCAGAGGTTGCTCCACATACACCTCTTCCTTTATCGAACCATGCAGAAAGGCAGTCTTCACATCCATCTGATGAAGATTCCATCCTTGTGTAGCAGCAAGGGCAATAATAGATCGGATGATGGTATATCGAGCCACAAGTGCAAATATATCATCATAGTCTATGCCTTCCTTTTGAGAGAAGCCACAGGCAACGAATATTGCCTTGAATTTTTCAACACTACCATCAAATCCATGCTTGATCTTATAGAGCCATTTCGAGGTGACAACAACTTTGTCCTCCAGTCTCGGAACCACATCCCAGACATCATTCTTCATAATGGACTCGTACTCTTCGTGCATAACATCCTTCGAGACTTAATGCTTTACGGCTTCTTCAAAAGATCCGGGCTCAGATTGTACGATTGTACTCATGGTTGCTAGATACACTTTATCTATTCGATTTCTTGCCTTCACGAAATGTCCCCCTTGGGGCCATATGTTTCTCGGCATCTTCGAGAGTATCTTGGAGCCATGCGAGTCTTCTCTTCATTGAAGGAGGTGGATCAATGGGGTCCATCGTTCCTTCAACATCGGGCATCATCTCATCCTTCGATTCTTCCTGATTCCTAGATCTTACATCATGATCTTCCTCAGAGCTCGGAAGATTTATCACTTTCCTGAGGGAAGCATCTTCATCAAAGGTAACATCACGACAAAACCCCATTTCTCTTTGACCAGGCACATAGACTCTATAAGCCTTCGAAGTTTCATTGTAGCCCGCAAACATTCCCTTCTTTCTAGAAGCATCCAGCTTGCTTCTCTTCTCCTTCGGCACATGAAAATAAACAGGACAACCAAAAACTGTTTTCTTACTAAATAAAACCTCTTCAAGATTTTTGGAGTCCAGAGCGGAATGCTAGCATCGATTTTGTATGTACACAGCAGTGTTCGCAGCTTCTCCCCACAGAAACTTCGAAAGACCTTGGTCACATAGCATGGCACGCGCAACTTCCACAATGGTCCTATTCTTTCTTTCAGCAACGCCATTTTGCTCAGGGGTATACACGGTTGTGGTCTCCCTCTTAATGCCAACTTCTCTACAAAAGTTAATAAACTCATTGGTCTCATATTCAGTGCCATTATTGGTCCTCAAAATCTTGATCTTCTTCCCTGTTTGATTTTCCACCAAGGCTTTGAAAGTACAAAACCACATGAAGGCTTCATCCTTCTTCTTCAAGAAGTATATCCAGGTCTTGCGAGAGAAGACATCTATAAACGTCATATAATAAGAACATCCTCCCAAAGATGTCACGGGCAGCATACCAGACAAATCAGAATGTATCAATTGCAAGACATCAGATGTCTTTGTGACACTTGAGAGGAAAGGTCCCCTTGTATGCTTTCCTTCGACACAACCCTGACATGCACCTTCTTGGTCATTTTTGAATTTGGGCATCCCTGTCACCACCTTCCTTGCTTCGGGAAGGGCTTAGTAGTGAAGGTGTCCAAACCTCTGGTGCCACAGCTCGGTTTTACAAATAGTATCGCATGCCATAGCCCCCAACCTGGTAGAGTGTATCAACTCTAAACCCAATCATGAGAGCTTCCTTGAAACTCTTCTTCCAGATGTGTACCTTCCCATCGACGAATGCCACCTTGATACCTTTGTCTTTCATGGCCGAAATAGACACTACTAAATCTGTTCCTATATAACACTCTGTTAGATAGGAACAGATTTGATAAATATTGATAACTCTCGAATAGAGTATTGTAAAGAAAAGATTCATTAGATAATAAATTATTGGTTCCGAGCCATCTTTTTTGGCGATGAATTAATGATTGGAAGCGGTCAACCCTTTCTCTCGAATTTTCGATCAACCAACGTTTATATAAATATGGAGAAGAATATGGCTGCATGCGTTCCAAGTGGATACCAATTTCTTGAATGTGTTTGAAATGCTCGATATGTCTATGTCTAAGAGACAATGGTTTCCACGAATTCATGATCAAAACCGAATTGATCCTGTATTTTGAATCATATCTATGAAAATCACTTTGGAAACTTTGTTTAGGGAAAAAATTAGGTTTTGCTATTATAATCTCCTTGAACCATAAGTAATATAAATCCTTTTCAGCAATTCTTCGTCTGCGAAAAATTCTCGGCGTGAAAACACAGGGCGCTACTCTTGAAATAGGAAGGGATCCCAAATAAATCGTTTTCCTCAAAAGAACGTGGGTTTCTCTGAGGATTTATATTGCCTCGGATATTGTCTAGCAAATTTCGATCTTTCTATCTGCGCTTTTTTCTTCGATCCAAACCGATACGAAGATCCCAATGAATTGGGTGTTTTTGTACGATCAAATCGATTAATGCGAAGAAAACTAAGACACCAGGTCCTAGGAGTCCAAACTACGCTCATTATTAATTCTTCATCCTTATTCCTATACATTTTTTTTGTGGCGAGAGTAAACTTCAATTCATATGATAGGAGATATTAAATTAATTAATTATTTTAATGTATTTCCTAAGTTAAAACTTAGGAAAATAAAATAATTAAAGTGAATTTAATTAAACAAATGATGAAATTGTCTTAAGTCACACGGATCAAGCTTTCTTTTAATCTTAGCCATTGATTCAAGATTTGATCATGGTCGTTGATTTGTCAACGAGAAAAGTATAAAGGAAAGGCTTGGGGTCATTTGTAAAGACACACAGAGGCAAAGCATTGAAGCTAAGTTGAGATTCTAGGGCAGGGTTGCTAAGAATTCTCATAAGTGTTTCAGT
The DNA here is from genome assembly GCA_034641835.2 of Pinus albicaulis. Lineage (NCBI taxonomy): Eukaryota > Viridiplantae > Streptophyta > Pinopsida > Pinales > Pinaceae > Pinus > Pinus albicaulis. The sequence continues at coordinate 1,742,280,697 of CM076578.1, read as the reverse complement.
TGTAGAGAGGATAATTTAGACCAAGGGGATGATCTGATCCTAGGGTCTAGAATACACAAGAGGCAGAGATCGACTCAAGGACAACGCAAAGGAAGGCAGCAGCAGCAGCAGCAAGGACAGCGTATTTTTCAGGAGACCCTTCAGGGGTTACGCAGAGACCCTTAGGGGCAGCGCAGTGACTGCGTCACCCATTCTGGGGTAACACAGTCCCTTCCGGAGCAGTGCTGAGGGCTTAGAGGCCATCCAAGGCTGACGCAGAGGCTGAAGCAGAGCCTTTTAGGGATAGCACTGGGGTTTCTAGGCCATAATCTTGGCTGAGTTCTGTAAATCCCAATTCAGGGTGTGGATCAGTGATTATTTTGGCCCTAGGTCAGCCAGTGAGCTGTAGATCTAGTATTATCTCTGTTGGGTTTTCCAGATCTGGAACTCAGATTTGTGTATTCATAAATATTCTTAATAATAGAACCCTCCAGCAGCGAGAGACTGATTTTCCCACCTTGGATTTTTTCGGGGTCTATTTGTCCAGAAATAACTATGTCACTTTGTCAATATGTGCATATGCTTGTTCTAGATCTGAATTGGTAGAGATCTTTTATGTGTTTTGCTTCGATGTTAACTTGAAAATTATTCAATTGATAACCTATTAAGTAGGAGGAGCTTAACCGAATTAACAGTAATAATTTATGCATAAGACATAAGATTCAAAAACTTCTACAGGAAACTTCCCAAAGACATCATCCTTATTCTTCAAGAAGTAAATCTAGGACTTCCTAGAGGAATCATTAGTCAATGAAACATAATGATTGGAACCTAATAAGGACAATTAAGCCATGGTCCACATACATCTAAGTGGACTAGATCAAGAATCTCTCTTGAACTATGCTCATTACTAGGAAAAGTAATGTTTACGTGTTCGTCAAGTGGGCGTCCTTTACACAATCCTTTCCTTTCAATCTTGAAGTCCGACAATTCGTGCATCGCATCGTCCAAGATTAACACCTTCATACAGAAAGTGACCTAACCTCTTGTAATAAAGCTTCCACAAGTTGTGACTATTGCTCTCATAGGTTCTCCTTGCAAGCTATACAGACCAGCCTCTCCAATACCTCTAGCCAAAACCCAACCAAGAGTCAAGCATCTCTTCTAGGTAAGAGGACTTGTTGATCATCAAATTCAACAATATATCCTATATCCCTCATAATTGAAACTAAAAGGAGATTCTTAGTTAGACAAAGAACATATAAAACACCATTAAGCTCAAGGATATCACTTTATGGCATCTAGAAAGAGGTAAACCTCACTCTTGCTACTAGATACATGGCATCATCCCAAGTTCCACTTCAATGCATGCCTCTTACTCCTAGAGTTAGTTGAAGGCCCTCTTGTAAGAGGTTATATGTTTGAAGGCTTCACTTTCCACATACCATCTAACACCAGACACGATGTTTGATAAAAGGCATGAGAGCATGGAGAAGTGTGTCTCAAGATTAGATCTAGTTGATGCTTCTATACGCCCTACAAACTACTTCATTATTGTTGCTTGTCCTTCCCCTTCTTCTCATGACACTGAGAAGCATAGTTCTAACACTTGAAACACTTGATGCGGCTCAAGTCCTTATTTCCTTGATTAGAGTAACATGAATCTTCTTTCTTCCCTTGTCGACCCTTCCTAGGTCCTCCTTTCTTGTTGACCTTCTTAATCTTGCTTTTCAGGGCAAGACTCTACTATCCTACACCTGCAATACTCTACTCTCAAATCTTATCTCCTACTAGATGAAGTCCTCCATAGCTTCCCAAAGGTGGGAAGCTTTTCTCAAGCATAGAAAACTTGGGCAAAAGGCAACCAAGAAGAAGAGAACACTTATAATTCTATGGGTACTAGACTCTTCGCTCTTCACCTCTTTTCTCCAATGGTTGCAAGTTGATCACAGCGTTCAATAATCTTCGTTAAGTAGGTGCCTATGATACCTGTTTTACTCATATGTGTGGCTCTAAACTTACTCCACAATAGCATCTTCCAATTCATATCCTCATTCAAATAAAAAAATACTAGAGCATCAAACATACCTTCACTCGTGGTCTTCCTATCAATGTGAAGAATCTAGTCCTTCACCTAGTCAAAGATAACTTGCTTCATCTTAGCCATCTTCTTTTTATGTTTTTCCAACAACACAAGATCAGCCAACTGAACAACTGTGTTCTCAACAAAGTCCCATACATTATGATCCTCCAATGCCATATGTCCTTCCACGAGATGAAATTAGATGGAGACCTTCAATTTGTCTTCATAACTTAGACTAAATGCAGTCATATTGCTACTCCAGGAAGACCATGCTAGACAAAATAATTCAGTAAGCTAGGAGCAACCTATCACATGTCCAAATTGCTATTCTCAAGCACAAATCTAAAGCATATAACCCCTAATGGGTGGTGATGCTCCCCCTTATGTTTCCTTTTGTCCCCCTAAGAGCATGGGGAAATGTTTCAAATGATATTTCCTCATTTCCTAGGGTTGCAGGGAGCATGACCCTACCTTGGGGAATGCATCCTCGTGTAACATTATTATAAGGAGAAATCTAGACCTGTATTGAACAGCTCAATGTATGCCTATCAGCCAGCAAAAATCAACAATGTCATTTTAAAAAGTGGTAACTCTTTGGAGAAGAATTTAATTTAAAAAATAATTTAACAAACAAACAAAAACCCTCTTTTCAGATCAAAGAGTTCAATGATAGTATGAGGTATCTTTGATAAAAGCTGAAAGCAAATGACTATACATCCAGAGACAGGTTATGAATATGAGAAAATCGAGGAAAGAATAATTTTTTGCTACAATGGGTGGAGCTTGATGGGGGAACACTGCCACTGCTCAAAAGTGTTAGAAATGCTAGCCCTGTCTTTTGCATGTTCCTCTTTATCAATCCAAAAGGTAATCTGAAGTTTAAACAAGGTTAGAAAATTATGTTGTCAGTACCAGTGGGTTGGAAAAAGTGAAGAGAAAGCAAATACCCCTTTGTCAAGTGGAAAAAAATTCTTAAACCAATGGGAGAGGGTGTATGGGGCTCAAAGATCTAATCTTTTTTCACATGCTTTGGCCGCAAAGGGGATTTAGAGGAATCATCACTTCAGAAGGATTGACGCAATCTGTCATGACAAAGAAGTATGCCGAGCCCCTCAACATTGAAAAGTGTATAAGGTGTTCAAGAAAAACTGTCACAGGAGGTTTAATCAGTTGGAAAGCAACGGTGGGGACCGACGTTATACCATCTCATAGGGATCATTTGGCTTAGCTGGTTGGTAGCAGTAGAGGTTACAAACTGGCCGTTGGGTTTGGGGTTTGAACTTTGGAGACTCCTAGATGTCTAGGGAGTTAATGGACAATCTTCAATCTCAAAACTGTTTTTCCTAGATAATGTTATGATAAAAAAAATGCTTGGGTCTCAAGCCAGAAAAGAGCAGATCAGTTAGGGTTGCAGGATGAACTGGCTGAGGAATAGAGAGCATATATTTCATAATCGTAAATAGTATTAATAGCATGACAGTTTGGTCTGAGCTGCAAAAAAGATAGCGGGTGAATACACAGTCAACAAAGGCTATCATATGGTTTTAACACTTAGCAGAACAAGGGAATGGAATGGAAACTTGGAGGTGGAATCTAATTTGGAAATTACAGAATCATCTGAAGACAATGATCTTTCTATAACTTATTCTAGAATCGAAGCAACAAGGTGCTCACTTGGGACAATCTAAAAAAGAGGTCGTGGCAAAGGCTAAGATACTATACAATGTGCAAGGAAAACTCAAAAAGTGATCATGTTTATTTCTGAAGTGCCACTTCAGTTTAGAAGTCTGGAGAGGGGTAAAAGTACTAACTGGAGTCAAAGGAAAATGGGAAGGAAACTCAGTAAAGGGAGCAATTGAAGCCTGATTGGAGGGCAATGAGACGAGGAAAGACTATCATTCCCTTCCCCTTTTTGTGATATGGGCCATATCACTATCCACAAATGCTGTTCTCTTTCAGGATCTGATTGTAGCCCCTGCACGACCTATTATAATATCAAAGGAGTTTACAAATCATTTGAGAAGAGTTATTATAATATCAAAGGAGTTTACAACCTATTATAATATCAAAGGAGTTTACAAATCAGCATGTGATCAATTTTGATTGTGGCTTGAGGCCAAGTACAAATTATTCAGCAGAAGTATGGGCAGAGCGCCTTCTGGGGACCATTGCATTAGAAAAAGGTATTCAAGAGAAAGGTACTGGAAAAAGGTATTCAAAAGAAATGCTGCTCTCTTTCAGGATCTGATTGTAATCCTTGCCATGACAAATTATAATATCAAAGGAGCTTACAAATCATTTGAGAAGAGACTGAGATGGCAAAACAGAGGGTATTCGGTGACTTGCAGTTGAATAGGACCATTCCTTATGGGGTTTTTGATGGGGCCGCAAACCAGGATGCCATTGAAAGTGGGGCAGAAAGCATTTTACATATCTCTGATCAGCATGTGATCAATTTTGATTGTGGCTTGAGGCCAAGTACAAAAAATTCAGCAGAAGTATGGGCAGGCCACATTCTGGGGAGTTGGGACCATTGCATTGGAAAAAGGTATTCAAGAGAAAGGTTACTGGAAAAAGGTATTCAAAATAAATGCTGCTCTTTCAGGATCTGATTGCAATCCGTGCCATGACCTATTATAATATCAATGGAGCTTAGAAATCATTTGAGAAGAGACAGAGATGGCAAAACAGAGGGTATTGGGTGACTTGCAGTTGAATAGGACCATTCCTTATGGGATTTTTGATGGGGTCACGAACAAGGACGGCATATAAAGTGGGGCAGAAAGCATTTTACATATCTCTGATCAGCATGTGATCAATTTTGATTGTGGCTTGAGGCCAAGTACAAATAATTCAGCAGAAGTATGGGCAGGCCGCCTTCTAGGGACCATTGCATTGGGAAAATGTATTCAAGAGAAAGGTACTGGAAAAAGGTATTCAAAATTAAGGCCCTTGGCTTCCATATATCCACTCCAGACTTTCCAGCAGCACGTTCTTTTCTAGATATTATATTACATCTGCTTTTGGTTTGTACAGGAATGGCTTTGCACTCCCACAGTGTATTGAAATTAATGTACTTAGCTGCCCGATTGACCTATTTGTTGTCATTTGTTGTACACTGATAAAATTATCTTATTTATAACACGAACTACAGAGAAGTGGTGTATGAGGCTCCATAAGGTGCGCTCCATCATGCAACAGATCTGAAGGCCCTTCATCATATTTTCAGGAAACGTGAACAGGAACCAGATAGTCTATCAAAGCAGGATTGAAGCCGTACTGAAAATTCTTTGATAGTCACATCATCTCGGGACGGGGTTGAGGTCCTTCCTCCGAGTATAATTGCTAAATGAAATTTTGGTCATGGATTTAATAAGCGGAACATCTGTTTGTTTTTTTAGGGGTTTCTACACTTTCATGATGTTTGATATATGATTTAGTATTCATGGGGTTCTTCAGGATTCTCTTGATACCTCGGATTGGACTGATTTATTGTATCTCTTTTATTTTATGTAATGGAAAGAGCTACAGTTTTTTACTCTGGATAAAAAAATATACACTGATCTGTTGTAGGGTAGTTATTAGGTGTTCGGTTCCAATTTTCTGCTCAGTGATATCAGCCATTGAACGACAGCTTGTCTCTTTTTTAATGTGCTCTCCAAAATCAAAAATGCATATATAATAGAATTTTGAAGAATCTTTCATTTAAAAAGAAAGCTTCACAACACAAAGCAACTCTGGGCGCTCAATATCCAGTAGTTAAGCGATAGGGAGCGATTTACACACAAAACTCTAACCCTAACCCTAACTTATAGATGAAGAGTGGGAATTTATGCAAAACCTGGATCAGGTCCTTTGGGAGCAGTGGCGCATATTTCCTGGTTAGGGCACCCCTCGCAAGCATCCACTTTGCCTGCCGTTTCTGCCTCTGGCCCTGGGCAATCTGCCATTACATAAAATAAAAAGCCCACATCAAAGTTATTTAAAGTCATCAAAATGCACAGGAATAAAATAACCGAAACAAAGGAAAATGTATTATATTATGTCCATTAGCAGCCAAAAGCGGCTAGTTGAACTGCCTAAGTTGAATGATTGCAGCTATATTGTTTTTCCAGGTAAGAAATCGACCTCTTGACTTACTGATAAATTAATAAATGAATATGCAATAGAAATAAAGAAGGTAAGCATACGTTCGTTGGCATTCTCTGGAATTTCTCCCACGGGCAGGGGCTCTCCATTGGCATACTCGGGAGCCATGCCAACCTCCATAGCGTGCGTTTACAGTGTGTCTATGAGAACCAGCGAGATTATCGCGCCTAGTTCGATTCGATTAATCAATGTCCCAGATTTGAATAATTGGTCTCCATTGTGATTATAAATTCTTCTTGAGCATCTTCCACCGCCATCAAATTCTGCCCTCTCAGCATCATTTATATATTTATGCGAGGAGATTATTGAAGAAGGCTGTACAAGTTTGAATTCTGTGTCACGATTGTATTGTCAGTTTAGGATGCGATGTGACATGCTTGCTATTAATGGAAAAGATATTGTTTTCCGATCTAATTTGTATATTTTAAAATAACAAAAAAAAAATATTTGTAATATAAGGTTTATGGATTAAGAATATGTATTTTGGTCAAAGAGATTATAAGTTCAAATTTATAGAGTAGGCATATTTGTAGATTTTAATAGTAAATTTGAGATTCTTATTATGTAATAGATTTTTCGTTGACTTTTATTACTTAAGTCAAAATCTATTAAATTTGTATTGATTTAACAATGTTAAATTATATAAATTATTTTTTATAATTTATTATTAATATTTATTTTTGTATTATTGGTTGATAATTGTAATTTTGGAATTATTACTTTTTTATTAATACAATATAATAATAATAATAATCTAATTTTAAAGTCACATCTAAGCTAGACACCAAATTGGTAGCAATTTGACTGCTAAATCTACTAAGGCATACATACTCTACCCCCTCTGATTCTCAACCTGTGACCTCTTAAAAAGAAACACATCCTCTTAACCATATACATTTTTGTCATATCAACATTTTTTATACACTAATAATTATATTAAAAAAATTAATTGAATATTCAAATTTTGATATAACTAATATATATATTTGGGTTAAAATCTAAATTCAAATTTTAATCAAACAAAGTATTGTTATTTTTATAAATTAAATAATAAATTAGTATTTTTTCACGAGGGGAAAGCTCACGGAAACCCGGGTGTACTTCCTCAAAATTTCTGAATGGTACGCACGGTAAACCGTTCAGCCGACTTTCGGGGCCTAACCCCAAAGGACTCAAGGATCGAACCCGTGACCTCCCTCAACAGAGAGGACCACGTATTGGCTCACTACCACTTGAGCTAACCCTTGGGGCTTAATAAATTAGTATTATTGCTATTATTTTCAAATTTAAATTCAAATTTTAAAAATAAAATATATATATTTTTATAAACTAATAATTATATTTAAAAAAATATTGAATATTTTAGTGCAAATTTTAAAAGATAAAATATATAATTCTTGACTTTGGGAGACAACTTTGATTTAGACGATTAAAGTAATTCAATTGTAAATGCAAGTATGACATAGTTTTTTAAACTATGTTTATATAGTCATTGAAATCACCGTCTTGTTCTTTAATTGCACACATCACCACTTTACCAAACAACAAAATTGGAATTAATAGAATTCTAAACCCTAACACTAATTTGAATTCAGCATTTTTATTATAATTTAACTATATTTAAACTAAGTTACAGAACTATCTCCTATATAGAGCTTGTTTTACAAATAAAAGAGGTTTTAAATTTCTATTTGATGTTTAGGTTAAGTGCAATCTTAAAAATATATTTTTAATAATATAATTGAATTAGTTTTTAAAGTTAAATGTGATTTTAAAAATATATTATTAATATTATTTAATTAGTTTTCAACATTAAATGTGATCTTAATTATATATTATTTAATTAGTTTTTATTATTTGACTTATTCAAATAAAGTGTTAAATTTTATTTTGTATAAAATTCTTACTTTTAATTTAAAAAAGAAGTTTGTGTATTTCAATTCAATGTTTGGCTTAAATGTGGCCTAAAAATACACTAGAAATTGCACCATATGTTGCAAAATAAATGCCGTAAGGAAATAACATAGGAAAGAGTAGCCTAGAATAAATAAGTTGTTGCACAGAAGGAGCCATCATGAAAGAATGAAAAGCAAATTTTGCTTACATGGAAGCAGGTCGTGGAGGTTTCAAAGATATTGATTATAAGAGTGATCAACCAGAAAATTTTGTTATAGATCTTGAAATAGGAAATTGTGGGTGAAAACATGTATGTAAACCAACATAATGAAATAAGTTGTTGCTGAGAAGGAGCCATCCTGAAGGAATGAAAGGAAAATTTTGCTTCCACGGAAGCAGGTCGTGGAGGTTTCAAAGATATTGATTATAAGAGTTATCAACTAAAAAAAATTGTTATAGATATTGAAATAGGCAATTGTGGGTGAAAACATATATGTAAACCAACATAATTTGTTCACATACATAAAAAATTTGTTATAGATAGGAAATTGGGGTGAAAATCATTTGGTGATTAATAATCCTCCGAAACAAGCATGAAATGAGCATGTAACTCAGATAAGATATTTTAAATACATTCAAGTACAATTTGTCTCGCATAGATGTAAATAAATGGAATTTTTATTAACAGAAATAGAGTTTACTCCAAGTTCATCTACATATCCGAGCGCCAATTGCACGCTTGTCAGAAATTGTTTATGAAGAACAATAGTCTTGATATACAAGAAATTGAATGTCATTTTAATATGGAGACATTTTTTGAAGGAGATATTGTTATTCATGTTATGGTTTATTTTCTAAACTCCAAACTTGGTTTAGTCTTTCACTATATACATAAGAAAAAAAATACAAAGTAATTTCAGAAATTTAAGTTATGGTTTTATATTTTATAATTACAAATCTAGTTTCTTATTAAAATATTTTACACACATCTATTCATTCAAATAAATTATATTGTGAATATGTTTTATCCTATTATTTGATTACAAAATTATTGTACTCCCTACTAAGTAAAACAAATTTATTAATAAATAATTGAATACCAAATTGAAAGATTACTCAAGCGATAATTACTATAATATATAGAACTGATATTTTGACGTATAAATTATTTGTTTTATATGTCATTCAAATTCCATTACCTATTATCTTCAAACCCCATGGGGAGGTATTGAACATGGGAGCCAACTTTAGGTAAATAAGCATTCACATTGTCAACTTGGACCAAAAAAAAATTACAATCCTAAAATTCTCTTACCTAATCATCTTTTTAAATATATAATTGAGTTTTATTTATTAAAAAAAAAGGCAATATAAAGAACCTCCTAGAGTTATAAAACGTAATTGACATGAAAAATAAAAAATATCCTCATGACAACATAGAAATGTTAATCTTAATTGAATCATTAAAAAAATAAAAAGGGATAATAGATTTACTAGTTATATCATTAAAAAAGACCACTTTCACAACCAAATTTCTACATTAATTTTTAAAAATATTACTTTATAATTATATATAATTATAATTGTATATTTTTAATATATATATTTGACTATCATAATTTTTTTTTTTTGGAAAATAATACTAAGTTGGAACTAAATGGATTTGGTGAATTGCATAGAGATTTAGCACATTATGGCACATTAAGTGAAGGGGCACTAGTGTTCCTTACCTCCAAAATGTAGTATAGTGTGATGCGTCAATATAAAATGCCCTACACTTACCTAGAATTTTTAGTTCAAAATTTTAGTCGTTAATATATATGTGTGTGTGTGTGTGTGTGTGTGTGAAACAATATATTATAAAATGTATTTATTTTAAATGAAAAAAAATTATGATCTACTATAAAACAGAAGAGCATCAAAGGAAAATAGCAATCTTAAAGGAATGTCAAGGTACAAAATAGAGAGCATGAAGGAGATGTATAGGTACAAAACAAAGAACTTGAAATAGATGTGGATGTACCACGAAATGATGAGGAAATGAGAGATGTAGAGGAACTTGTCATTGAGAATATTGACCACACAAATGAAGTCATCCGTTTAATATTTTAATTTTTTTCAATGTACATGACAGCTTCAAATTAAAATTTGAAAATTTATAGATTTTTTAATATAGGGAAAACATCTTACCTAGAACAAGATCGTACAACACGTAGAAAAACATGGACATTAATCAGAAGTTGCAAGAAATTGTCTTTCATGATAATTTTCTAGATAATATAGAATCAACTAAAATTGAAGAAATGAGGCCACTAATTCATGAATGAACAGTTCAGGATAAAGTAAATTAGGTGATCAAAAATCTTTTTCAAGGTATGTCTATCATTGCACAAGCTTAACTCTTAATTATATTTTGAAAGCACAAATATCTAAGAAATATAGTTTGATTATTGGGCATTATAAATTCGAAAGAGGTGAAGGTAAAATGAGTTAGTATCAAAAAATATGACATCAACCCCTGGAAAAATTGCAAAATATCAATCTCAATATCGCATAAGTGCTAGTAAGGAATTTTTGACAGGTGTTGTTGGAAAAAGAAATACATCAAATCGGTTGATGTCAATGAAAACAATAATGTACAAACCATTAATAAAAATTTTATGGAGGCATTAAAAAATTAGGATTCAATAAAATGAGAATGATGAACTTGCATGTTGGGATAATATATGTAGGAAATCTTATGAAGATAGAATTCATATAATTTGAGCGACAATGTGAAAGAGTTTTGGTATTGGAATTTCCATGTGTCGCCAGATGAGAAGAATATCATGAGACATTGTATATCTAGAGGGGTGCATTGAGATTATTTCCCCTTTCAGTGACTATTATTATTAAAGAACATTTCTTACTATATAATATGTATAACTTGTATATAGACTTATATATAAAAAATTAATCATGCTGAATCTTATGACAGTGAGGACAATATAAGAAGTTCATTCATACAACTACCACATACTATCAATAAGCAAAAGGGTTTTCCTGTGAAGCGATCTATGCATCTTCGTCGTGTAAATCGAATCTCAACACTAAGGAGTCATCCTAAGATAAAAGGTCATCATAATAACTTTGATGTTCCAAAATCATCAATCACTTAATTATATTTCTCTAAATATCAACAATTGGACAACCATCACAATATTGTAACGCTTGGGGGGAATGTGTATCCATATCATAGTATAACTATATATACAACATCTTATCCAAATGATATGAAAATATTTCATAAGTAATGCAACTGCTACATGAATTACTCACAATCCTTAATGATATACTCCAAGTTCTTCCACAATACTAATCAAGTGTCTAAAGAAGTCATCATCACTTAGTCACCATATAGGTAACACCTGGGGGGATTGTGTTAGAATTGTAGATACAATAGCTTATACGGAGGATATAAAAATCTGTTATAAGTAATGCAATTGCTACATGAACTACTCACCATATAGCTAACATCTAAAGGAAATGTGTTAGAACTGTATATACAATAGCTTATACAAAGGATATGAAAATATGTTATAAGAAATGCAACTGCTACATGAAATACTCACAGTCCTTAATGATATAATAAAATTTCTTCCACGATACTAATCAAGTGTCTAAAGAATCCATCATCACTTCCAAAATCACATATTTAAACATACAAGTTGTAAAAAATGGAGTTGTTTCATAAATTTTAATAGAATCACATGCTTAGATCTAAGATATATTTCTTAAACTCTGAAGCCTCTTCTTGATTGAAAACATACTAAACTGATAAGATATAGCTAAAGATAAATAATTTAAAAACTTTTTGGCACAATCGTTACATAATAATTTGATGCACAACTTGTATATCAATAAATATCAGCTTGCAACACGTCCAAATAAAAAATTTGAAGTAAATACTATAAATTGGTTTTCAATACATTTATGTAATTAAAATAGAGCTACGAAGTTTTGAAGCCTACTTCATTGAAAATTAGAAGCTTCTTCATGCCTGGTTTTCCAAGCTGGCCATGAATACCTCTCTAGATCACTTGGATTAGCATTGTATTTGTTTCACCATTATATAGCAATATCGAGACAAAATGAGTAAGAAATTTATGAATGGGAACACCTACAGGTGTGTCACAAACATGAAGACTACTTCATTGAAAAATAGAAGCATCTTCATGCCTAGTTTTCCAAGATGGTCGTGAATACCTCTCTGGATCACTTGGATTAACATTGTATTTGTTTCACCATTACCTAGCAATATCGAGACAAAATGAGTAAGAAATTTATGAATGGAAACACCTACAGGCATGTCACAAACATCAGTTCATTTGCAATATCAATTTTTTCTATGAGTTGTGATTTTTTTCTTGTGGCTAAAACATAGTTTTGGTTGTCACCTAGTTATCATGATTCAAAACTTTGTTATCACCTCAGATCCTTATGGCATTAGATATATTTTGTGAGCTAATGTGATGTTTTCTTTGTCACAATGATTTAAAAATCAATTATTATACCACAATATTGACTTTCTCGTTGTCTTTTTTGTTTATGAACCCTTTCAAAAGACCACAAGAAAATTTTATTTTACACTGTGATCTCCCCAGCATGGGTGGGGGTTTAAAAAATTGGAGGGTAAATTGAGCGGTTGTTGTTAGAAATTGTTGTATAAGATGAAAAATTTGGATGGCTTGTAGACGATATGGATGTCATAACAGATATTTGTTTTAAATATTTTAGTGTGTCTAGCCACCATGCATCTAATATGATCCATTTCAACTAAGAACTTCAATATCTATTTTGAATTTTTTAGTGTCTCTTGCCACCATGCATCTAATAGGATCCATTTCAGCTAAGAAATTCAATAAATCAGTGTGAATGATAACTTGTGACATCCCTAGCCATTTTCTTTGATTGTGGATCAGGTTACAAACTAATAACTTGTGAAACCCCTAGCCATTTTTTTGATTGTGGATGAGCTTATAAACTAGAATACACTCTATCTTTAGAAACTCTACAATATATATTGGATGGAGGGAAATGTTATGATAAAACATGTACAAAAAACCCTTTAGGGTTGTCTCAACTTACTCTATTGTTAATCACATAGTGTCAATTTTGTAAAACTATAATCTACAGTAAGGACTGAGTGGGTTTTTTCTTTTGTAACTTTTGTTTGCAATTGAAAAATAAAAAAATTATAAAAGCTAAAATTATGTAGTGAAAAACTTTGTTTAAAATTTCAAAATAAAAAATTGAGTAAGTTTGACATCATATAATGCGAAATTAGTTTATGATTATAAAGTAAAAAACATGTAAGTTTTTTAACCACAATTAGGTAATTAAAAATATGTATATAGTTTTTTTTTTTAATAGAAGAAATTTGATATTCATTAACAAAAAAGAAAATCGAAAGAGTATGTATGTAGTTACACACTGTTATGTAGTTACAAACTATTACGATTAAGTAATTAAAGGTAAATTTAGTGTTAATTAAGAAATGATAATTATAAACATTCATCATTATTTCTCAGATAAATCATGTTCTATGAAATAATTTGGAAATTTAAAAAAATATCACATATTTTTAAAATTTTCATTATTAATTTGATTTTTTATATATTAAGAAATGCTAGTCATGAATAATAAAACAATTTTAACATAAATAATATATAGCAAAAAAAATCATGTATTTTTGGAATAATAAAATAGTTGTAACAAAAATAATATAGAACAAGAAAAACTATCTATATTTGGATGTATGAAACTTTAGATACATTTTATTAAGTCAATTTTTAAAAGAATAATGGTTATAAACAATTAAAAATAATTTTATTAAATAGTTAGTTTAATAAAACTATTTACATTTACATATAAAAATATAAATAAATAAAATTAATAACAACATTTTAATTTAAAAGTCACCAAAACCTAAATTCAATCTAAATTATTAAAAAATAATAATAATAATAACACTATAAAATATATATATATATATATATATATATATATATATATATATATATATATAACTATTTACTTGTGAATCTAATGGCCTAAAACATTTCAATCGTCTAACATTTAATCCAATGGCTCAGAAGCTAGAGGAGTTGTTTTCAAATAAGAATGTCTTACGACATAATTATGGCATAATTATTATTAATATTATTTAATTAGTTTTATATTTCTTAGTTGATTTATTAAAGTAAGTGTTGAGTTTTCCTAGATCTGGGTGTTAGGTGACATAGAGTTGCATAAATCATTCTCGTGATTATTGCAACCAAAGAAATTAATCTAAGAGAATTGTGGCGCCCCTGATTTGCCCTCTCATTTACCTAAATATCAAGTGCTAGTGGTGGTGCCATGCTACTATCGTCCTCGCTTTTATGGCCTAACTAGGATTGGTACACAAGTCCACTTGATCGTATTAATTAACTGCTCAAGGAGAGTGTTAAGAATGTCAAAGGTGTTGGAAACAGAAGGCAGGGATGTTGGCAACAGAAGGCAGAGGCATTGGTTGTAGAATGTTGGAGGAGTGTGAAACAAAAGGTTGGAGGTGTTGGTAGCAAACAAAAAATAATATCCATACTCTATAAATATGGTGAGAGAGTGTGGTAGACCCCGAAGGGGAGGCAGAGGCAAATCACCTCCCCCTTTTAGAGAATGCAAAAGGGCAGTTATTAATTCACTTTCTCCTTGTTTTAAATAATTTCTTGTGAACTTTACTTATCTCCTTGTGTTTCTTTGTTAGATCTTCTTCATCAAACAATTATCAAGTGCAAGGACAATAAAAACAATGGACACAAAAATTAGGCTCCGAGCCGAGGCAAAACCCTCCAAAGGGGAAAACCCATAAAATATCTTCTCTTCTTATAAAACTTGATTCAAATGAGAAAACCAAGACCCAAACCCTAGACCAAGTTCCCCTCCAAGCACCAAGTCAGCTCTGCAAGAAGCCCTTCCAATTAGGTCATAAAGCAACCAAAACAACAAGGATCATTTTTTCTCCAACTAGCATCTTGCTTTAACTTTGCCCCCCAGTTTCAACCTGCAACTTCAGCCTGTAGCAGCTGCAGAAACCCTAGCTTCTTCGCACGTGTGAGAGGAAAATAGCCCAAAAACTGATATTTCTTCTTTTCCTTGACTTCTACTTGCCTTCTAGACCTTTGCACTTGCTTCCTTGATGTTTTCAACTTCAAATCGAACTTCTTGATAAGAGAGATCGATTTTTTTTTCAAACGAGGTCGATAATGCTTCTATTTATACACATATAAGGGGTTTGAGTTCCTTCTTTTAGGTTGACTTGTCATTTCCTAGGCTGACTCATGCTTGGATCTTTCTAGGACTTTCTAGACTCAAAATATATATTTTTTAAATTTTACAACTTTCCCAATAGGGTCTTGTACAAAATATAATGGCTCTCTTGACTCATGAAAAATATTCTTTTGACATGACAAACCCTAGAAGTATGAAGAACATGCTTTACCTATATGACTATCAAACTGGAGCATGAAAATCATGCTAAAAAATAATAGTTTTCTTTCTTCTTTTTCTTGTAACTTAAAATATACATAATGATTTGAGTACATTGGCAATTACGAAGACCGAAACTAGCTACCTTTTCCAACACTCACTCTTAACTAGGGAGGTATTCATAATTGTACACCTAGTACAAGGTTATTTTGAAGCTAAAGAGTTCTCATAAAAGGAGTTGGATTGGTAAACCATCTTTAAGCATTAACATCATGAGCAACAATATTTTCAACATAATAAGGCCTTAACTTTGACAAGCTCTTTCTTATACAAGAACATAATGTTGGGAGGCTTTTCGTGAGATGCCACACTACCTCTGCAAGGCACATACCCCATCTATATTTTCACTAAGTATGTCCTCTTAGGACTATTCTTATCTTGGATTCCCAATCCTCAAATAATATTGGTCCTCTTTGACCACCCTTGTCTTGGATACATGTCCAATCCTCAAAGAGTGTTGGTCCATTTCCTATCTTGGATTTTTATATCCTTACGGAAATCACATATGCTTAACCAATCCTCCATCCACGATTCTCTCTCCATGGCCTTCACTTAGATTTATAGTTGTTAGTCCTGGTCAAGTGCGTGACACATGAAGAAGAGAATACAAGTGTGATGTCCATCATCACTCCCTATCAACCAGAGAGTATAACCCCATTCCCTCTTGATTAGGGAATAGATCATTACTCCTATTTAAGGAGACTCCTTTTACTCCCTCTCTAATATGGGTGAGATTCTTGACTTCGTTCCAATTTGGGAAGTCGTCACCACAAGATTTATAGCGTGTATTCATACTTGCATCAGCTATTAGTTCTTCATAGAGATAGCTGCATGGATCCCTCTTTCCTTTGCATCTCATTATATCAAGCTTTCTTCCTTATTGGATATCAAGCAACCATCTTCTTTCTTCAATCTTGTGGTAGGGTCTGGGCCATCAACTTTTCACATCACTTCCCTCCAATCATCATCAATGAAGGCATTATGTTAAGCCTTGTCAAACTTTAAGCTATTTGTAGCTCCCAATTAAACATGAAAGTGATATTTGTTGATGAACATAAGGTTATATTCTTTCAATGTTACCTTTCAATCCCAAGGTGGCGATGTGAACACCTTGACATATTAATTTCCAAAATCATATACTCAATTCATATGTTCGTTGAATTGAGTTCAACATCCACAGCTGAACTTGCCTCGACTATCATCATGCATTCCTGCAATATCCTAATAGGTAGCAAAACAATATGTTAACCAGATAACCAATATCAAAATATTAAATATCAAACTTACCTTGTTATGATGCCCCTCTCATCAAAGCATTAATTTACTTTTTAGTTCTTCAAGATCAACATCCTTTTGCATGATTCATCTCCATATGAATCTTTCTCCATCCAGCCATTTTAATCAAAGTGTCCATGGATCAAGCTTGATTACTAAATTGTAATAACTTCCTTGGAGTTGTCATTATTAACTCCCTTTCTTTCTTCTGAAGACTATACTTGATGTTGATCAACATTGTTATATTTATGCCATGCAATATTGTGGGAGAGTCTTGATCTCGATCCATTTCACAATATGTCAAATTTATATTTTCAAGCATCATGTAGCCATATGGAAGACTTACTGAGCACATTGACATAACTAACTCTTCCTTCATGATTCT
Organism: Pinus albicaulis; assembly: GCA_034641835.2. Classification (NCBI taxonomy): domain Eukaryota; kingdom Viridiplantae; phylum Streptophyta; class Pinopsida; order Pinales; family Pinaceae; genus Pinus; species Pinus albicaulis. The sequence goes on along the minus strand of CM076578.1, from coordinate 1,742,263,361 downwards.
TGTAGATATGAACCATACCCTAGAGAAGAGTTACTTAAATTATGCATACGTTTTATTTTCACATAATCATCTAGCCATCCTATGGTCAAGCTTGCTTCTTATACATGTCAAAGATATGTTTCCTTTTCCAAGAAGAGAAAAACTTTCATTAGAAATATTGTTTCTGTACTAGATAGATTATATGCCAGTCATAATGTTTCTTAGAAGAACCTTCCATAATGATGATCCTTATCTGCAAAATGACTACCTCTAACATGATGTTAGAAAAATGGTTGGATGAACTATAATATGCAATATGGTTCCAAACTTCTCATTCTCTTTAAACTAGATGATATTTCCCAAAGCAAATTAAACAAGTAGATTTTAATCGTTATATTATCATGCACTTGTATCTATGATGCCATGCTTTTTATAAAGTCAATATTCTTCTAGAGTAATAATGCATGCTACTCTACTTTCTACTTAATAAAAAGAAAGACAAAAATTCATAAAGAACCTCATTGAGATGAGACTTCCTTTAATAATAAAGATCCTTGGGATCTTCTTCTTTTAACTTCTTTTGAGGTTCTCCCCTTTGCTCAACTATGTGAGCTTCACTTATTTCCTTCCTTTTGTTGTTCATTTTAATGTTTTGACAATCCCTTTTATAGTGTCCATACTCATTGCATCAAAAGCATTGAATCTTGGACATGTTTGTCTTCTTTTTGGACTTTCCAAACTTTCCTTTCCTCGACTTCTTAGTTCTTGCAATGAAGGCTTTACACCATTCATTTGATTCAATATCATCCTTTGCATTGATCCTATACTCTTCCAAGAAGCATTGAGCCCATAATTTGTCAAAAGGTGTAGTATCATTCTTTGAGTATATGATAGTTGCAAAACTAATCCAACTAGGTGGTAAAGCATTTAGTACAAAAAGAGTCATTTTAGAGTCAGAAACAGTCTCCCCAAGACCTTGCAATTGGTCTCTTATTTATGAGATATTCATTAGATAGGTGGGCATGTATTCATCCTTTAATTCTCTTATTTTATATAGTTGATTCCTCAAGGAAATATTTTGACCTTTTATACTTATGGAGTGCAACTTTACCAACTTGTCATACATAGCCTTTGGTGTCTTCAAATCAACAACAAAGAGAACAAGATGTTCTTTAATGGATTCAAAAATGATCCTTTGTGCCCTTACTTCTCGCTTCGTGTACTTTGCTAGCTCTTGAGTCTTCTCTTTGTTTGGTATAGCTACTTTCCTAGGACATACTCCATGACTTCATTCTTTGTCAACCAAGAGTCCTTCATTTTAATGATGTATCCAACTATTTTGATGATTCCAAGGCCTTTTAAGGAGACTCCTAGAATTATATGGAATGCTTCCAACACAGGTGTCTTCAAACAACTTCAAAGAGCAAATGATGATATCAATATCCCTTGATGCTTCCTCTTCTTTAGTAAGATGCATTAAAGAATCTTCAACAAATACTTTTCCTTCCTTCCTTTAATGAGACCTTGATGATGAGGTCTTCTTCAACAAAATTTTGATGTGGAAACCCTCCTTCTAGATCAATAGGTATTTTTCTTCTTTCCTTGTGTCCTTCTGCAAATTTTTCAACTTGACAATCAAACCCTTCTTTGTGTCCTTCCAGTTGCCTTCTCTTGTTCACCATAACTCTTATACCATGTTGGAGAATGAAAAATGGAAGTTATTAATTCACTCTCTCCTATTTATAAATAATTCCTTGTGAACTTTACTTATCTTCTTATGTTTGTTTATTAGATCTTCTTCATAAAAAAATTATCAAGTGCAATAACAATAAAAACAATGGACACGTAAATTAGGCTCCAATCCAGGGAAAAACCCCTCCAAATGGGAAAACCCATAAAATATATTATCTTCTTATAGAATATGCTTCAATTGAGAAAACCAAGACCGAAACCCTAGACCAAGTCCCCCTCCAAGCACCAAGTCAGCCCTCCAGGAATCCATTCAAATTAGGTCAGAGATCAGGCAAAGCAACAACGATCAATTATGCTACAACCAACATCCAGCTTCAACTTCGGCCCCCAACTTTGACCTACAACTTCAGCCTGCAACTCCAACCTTATAGCAATTGCAAAAACCCTAGCTTCTTCACAGGTGTGAGAGGAAAATAGTCCAAAAACAAATATTTCTTATTTTCGTTAACTTCTTCTTGCCTTCTAGACCTTCACACTTGATTCCTTGATGTTGTTAGCTTCATATCAAACTTCTTGATAAGGGAGATCGATTTTTTTTTCAAACGAGGTTGATGCTACTTCTATTTATACACATCTGAGGGGTTCGAGTTCCTTCTTTTAGGCCAACTTTTCATTTCGTTGGGTGACTTGTGCTTGGAAGTTTCCAAGACTTTATAAACTCAAATCAATATCTTTTACATGTTACAACTTGCCCAATAGGGTCTTATACAAAATATAATGACTCTCTTGACTTAAGAAAAATATTCTTTCGACATGAAAAACCCTAGAAGCATGAAGAACATGCTTACCTAGATGACCATCAAACTGGAGAATGTAACCCATGCTAAAAAATAATGATAATAATGCTAAAAAATTATAATAATAATACAACTAACATTATAAACAATAATTTAAATATTGATATAAATAATAATAATAATTTAATTAGGGATAATAATAATGTTTATACTATTAATAATAATAATTATTATAATAACGATTATAGTAATGTGATTAACAACATTAAAAGCAAAAATTCAATTAACCAAGAAAACATTAATAATAATAATAATAATAAGTATGTTATTAATAAGAATACTAACAACAATAATAAAAATTTTATTAACCTTTCTAGTTTAACCTTTGATTCACTTGTTTTCGGTCTCCTTAATAAGGGGCTTAATTTTTCCCTTGTCCCGAAGAAGACCCCGTTGATGACATTATTTGTAACATCGAGTATGGCATCAAGGATCTCCTGGATAATGTTAAGGAGACCATTAGGCATGATTGTTCCATTATTCTTATGAAGGCTAAGCCTTCCTAAAGAAACTTCTGTAAGCATGAGTTTCTTTCCCTTAGAACCCTAAGGGACAACCCTCACATTGTCATCCTTAAGGCGGATAAGAATGGTGCCATCATTATGGATAAATCTAACTATATCAGCAAAATGGTAGACCATCTTTCCAATAGTGGTCGTTACGTTAAGCTTAAAAATAATCCCCTTAAATCTGTTTCTAAGGAAGTTGCCATTGCCATTAAGTCAGATTCTTCCCTTAGTGCTCTCTCTATAAAACTTATTGAGAGCAATCCCCTCACCCTCGAGATCTATGGCCTCACTAAGATTCATAAATCTGGGGCCCCATTAAGACCTATTGTAAACACAATAGGTGGACCCTCTTATCATCTGGCTAAATTCTTAGCCCATAAGCTTAAACCCCTTGTGGGTATAACTAATTCCTTTTTTAAGGACTCGACTTCCTTTATCACAGAATGGAAGAACATGAAGTTGGAGTCTGGAGAGCTATTAGTTAACTTTGATGTTGTGTCCTTATTTACCGAAATCCCCATCCTGGAAGCCATTAAAGTCATTAAGTGGATCTCAGACCAGAACACTTCTAAATTAGTTGCCCTCTGCCTCACCTCGACTTTATTCATTTTTCAAGGTAAGTTTTATGAGCAAACTTGCGGTGTTGCGATGGGTTCCCCTCTTTCCCCAATAGTTGCTAACTTATTTATGGAGGATTTTGAAATGAAGGTCCTTGCCTTAGCTAAATTCCGCCCTAAGAAATGGAAGAGGTTCATGGATGATACTTGTGTCATATGGCCCCATGGTCGCAAGAAATTAGATCAGTTTCTTGAGCACTTGAATTCCCAATCAGATTCCATCAAATTCACAATGGAAGTGGAGGTTGATGGCTGCCTTCCCTTCTTAGATATCCTTCTTTCTATAAATGAGGATGGTTCCATTTATCACCAAGTTTTTCGTAAGAAAACTCACACGGAATAATATCTTCATGTTGGTTCCCATCATTTTCCTGCTTAGAAATTTTGTGTTCTTTGCACTCTTGCTACTCGTGCTCTAAGAATCTTTGACAACAACCACTTGGAATCAGAAAAATCTCGTCTTCTTGACATTTTTTAAAATAATGGATACAATAGATCTTAAGGCCTTAAAGCCTTTCGAAAGGCCTATAAAGGGTTGAGTGGAAAATATACCTGGGTGGATCCTATCTCCAAGGTCCATCCCCCGTTTATCCAAGGGACAACAGATAAAATTTCCCATGTCCTTAGAAGAAATAATGTCTCCTCTTCGTTCAAACCTCTCTGTACTATTAGAAATTCTCTTGGATCTGTAAAGACCCTATCAACCCTAAGGACATGAAAGGATTTTACATGTTTCCTTGTTCCTTTGGTACTCCCTATATTGGAGAAATAGGCCGATCCATTAGACAGGGAATCCAAGAGCATGCTACAGACATTAGACACAATCGGTCCCGCACCTAAGCTCTTGTGAAACATGCGAAAAAATAGTGTCACCGTGTTTGCATTGAGGACTCCATAGTCGTTTCTAATGTTGATCACTTCCACCATAAGAATTTGAGGGAGGCAATTGAAATTGAAAGGCATACTAATAATCTCAACAAAGATGATGGTTGGAAATTAAGTAAGAGCTAGACTCCGACTCTCTCTAGGTAATTTCTTGCCCCCTGTGTTGAGACTCTTGACGTGTCTCGTCTTTTTTTTTTCCCCTATCTTTGATTATTATTCTTATTATCTTTAATGTTTTTATATTTATTATATATTATCTTCTCTCTTTAACCATATATTATCCTATTATATTTAATTAATTTTTTATCTATTAAATAATTACTTCATATTATTAATTATTAATATTTCCTAGGCGAAAAAATAAATAAATAAAATCCTAACAATTAAATTTTTTTAATAATTTTTCCAGCACTCCCTCCCTGGCATGACGAACACTTCGATGACAACATCCCATAGTGATATTGGCACTTAGTTGTGGGCTTGGGGGCCCAAGAGCTAGGCAACATTAATGACAACATGTGTCTCTTTACAATATGTTGGGTCGTCACCTTAGAGATCAAGAAGACATTATTGTGACACTCGAGGGTTGTGTTATGGATCTTGACTTTCACATGAGTCACGCCCAAGCAACGTTACGAGCTATTGTTGGTGTTTTCGGTCTTCAACCCTTGAATCCTTCCTCGCCTGCAGATATTTCCTCTTCTTAGAGCCCCATAAATTTTGTCTAGCAAGACACAAGGCCCCGTAGGCATAACACGAGAAACATTGGGGGTCTATCCTCATTCATACCTTGGTAGTTGCGCAATGTAAAGGAGGAAATTCTAGTGTATCCCAGAACATTTGGCAGCAAAGGATCCCAAACCATAGGCCACGATGGGATCAACCATCCTCTGACAGTAGTGCACCATCTACCAATTGGGCACCGTCTGCCAGTTGGGCATCCTCTACTTGATGATGATGACTACTACAGACCAATGTCGATGGAATGGGAAGATCCACTCGAGCTCAAGCATGGCAAGGAGGACCCCGACAAGTAGAACTTGGCACTACTTAGGTTACCAATGAGGCTCAAGTACTTTTGTGGCTATTGTCTTTATGTTTTCCTCATGTTTTTTTGACATTCTAAACTTTCTAGGAGGTCATATAGTTTCCCTCACAAGGGCAGATGATCCTACCTATAATAGTTTTGTGATAGCTAGCCTTTTTTTTCTTTTGCCTCAATCCAGTAATCAGCTAGCTAAGACTCTCCAAGTAAGTAAACTATGTATATTTTCTATAATACAAATATTTATAACTTACAAAAAGAAGTGTTGAACTTTTCATTTTGTATCAAATATGCAATCTTAATTTAAAAATTAGAAAATATAAAAATAACTTGGAGACCTTAAAATTATATTATTATCATTTAATTAATCATCTCTCTTATTTTACCTATAAAAGTAAGTGATTGTTCAACATTTCATTTTGCATAAAATATCTAGTCTTAATTTAAAAATTAGAAAAGTAAAAACAATTTAGAAAAGGTTGAATTAATTTAAATTGGAGGTTAATATTATTATGTCCCTCATTAGTGTATGATAAATTCATTTTTCATGGAAATTACTATATCGTATAATTTTTTAATTCCATGATGTTAATGCCTACCACAATTGTTGTATCTCACCAGCCCAGATCCATCATAACCTTGGATCTTTCAAGCACTGAGAGGGATCAAATCTCTCAAGGTGCAAACCTCTTTTCTTAGTGCAAAACTTGAGGAAAGGTTTGCACCTCGAGAGATTTGATCCCTCTTGGAAATTGACAGATCTAAGGTTAAGATCTTACTAGGCTAGTTTTAGTTGTGTGAAACCATGGAAAATGTGTTGAACATCTAATTATTTTGATCATTTTAAATATGCTAAATATGTATGATATTAGCCTAGTCATTTTAATTTTAAATTTGTTGAGTTGTCTTAATTTGCTAAGATGATAAAGACTATTAATAACTTGAATGGTGAAAAATGATGAAATAAAAATTTTCAATGCAAAATGACAATGTAACCATTTTGAATTATAGAAAATGTGAATATTAAGAATGTAGTCAATTACAAATAGTATTCATTTTGATCAATCTCAAAACTATTTTCTTCTATTGTTCTTATTATCACAATTGCTAGTTTTATGAAAAGAGTGGTTGAAATCGTATACCATGCAAATCTTTAACTCAAGCTATTGTAGTAAATGTCATACCTTGTCTCTCTTGTTCTCCAATATTAATAGTAGCTTTTTCCAAAGTCAATCATTGTGACTTATGGAGTGTTAAACCCCAAGTAAGTTTCAATGGTAGTTGTTTTCTGTTACCTCATTTTAATGCAAAGTGACTAACAATGTTGAATGATGGAAAATGGGAATAATAAGAATGTAGTCAAATACAAATAGTTTACAGTTTCAAGAAGCAAACATTTTATTTAAGATGAAAATTCAAGTATTTTATTTATGGTTGAATTACAATGATGCATAAATCAATGCATGTCATCAGTAATTTGGTTGTGCTTACACTCACATCAATGCACACTATTAATCTAATTACTCTAAAATTAATGGACATCATACCTATAGTTACACCAAATCATAAATCAACCTCTACATTGAAATTAATGCATCTAGTGCAAGCATTCAAATAGAATTAGATATGAACATCTAATCTGAAACCAATGCATCTATTATAAGTAATCAACTATGATTAGAAATTGACATCTACATTGAAATTAATGCATCTAGTGCAAGCAATCAAATAAGATTATAAATCAACATCTATACTGAAATTAATGCATCTAGTGCAAGTAATCAAATAGGACAAGAAATAAAAAAACTACATTGAAATCAATGCATCTAGTGAAATCAATCAAATATGATTAATAATTAACATCTACCCTGAAATCAATGCATCTATCTAAGTCAGTAACATTATATCTCCTCCCTCTCTCTCTCTCTCTCTCTCCCCGCCATTTGTATCTATATCTCCCTCCATCTCTACTTCTTTTCCTCTCTATCTCACCCCCCAAACACACATACTCTCTCTCTCTCCATATCCATCTATATTTTCCTCCATACCTCTCTCTATCTCTCTCTTATTCCCTCTCTCCCTCCTCCATATATATCTCTATCTCCCTTTGTATCTCCTTCTTTGTCTCTATATCTCATACCCCAAACACACACTCTCTCTCTCCCTAACTATATATATCTCTCTCACTCTATTTTCCTCTCCCTCTCCCTCTCTTCCCCAACTCTCTCTCCCCCTCCTCTCCCTCTCTTACTACTTCTCTCTCTCTTCCTTCCTGTTGTCATCTCTCCCTCACTCTCTCTCTCCATATCTCTCTTGTCACTCCCTCCCTCTCTCTCTCAACCTTCATCTCTCTATTTCTTTCTTTTTTACTCCCCCCCCCTCCAACTCCATCTCCCTCTCCCTCCCTCTCTCCTCCTCTATCTCATGTACTCTCTCTTCCTTTCTCTCAGACCTCCCTCCATCTCTCCCCCCCACGACTCTCTCTCTCCTTTTACCCTCAAACTCTGTCACTATCTCCCCCTCCAACTCTCTCTCTCTCTCTCTCTCTCTCTCTCTCTCTCTCTCTCCTGAAACACACACTCTTTCTCTCCATATATATTCCTCTCCCTCTCTCCCTCTCTCTCTCTTCCCCTTCTCTCCATTTATCTCTCTTTGATTTTCTCTCCTCTCTCTCCATCTCTCCCTTGCCACTCCCTCTCTATCTCTCTCTATCCACCTTTCTCTCTCTATGTCTTTCTTCCTGCCTCCCTATCTCTCCCCTTCCTGCCTCCCTTTCTCTCCCCTTCCTACTCCCTCTCTCTCCCTCCCTCTCTCATTCTCTCTCTCAAGTCCGATCTCTCTTCCTTTCTCCCTCTATCTCTCCCCATCTCTCTCTCTCTCTCTCTCTCTCTCTCTCTCTCTCTCTCTATGTGCCCTCTAGCTTTGCCACTATCTCCCTCCCTCTCTACCTCTCTCTCTCTCCCCCTCTCCCCCCCTCCATCTTTGTGTCTCCCTCACTCTCTTCCCATTCTCTTCCTCTCTCTTTCCTCTCCTTCTCTCTCTCTTCCCTCCTTCTCTCTCTTCTCCCTCCTTCTCTCCTCTCTCCATCACTCTCTTTCCATCTCTCCCTTGTCACTCCTTCTCTCTCTCTCCCTCCACCTCTGCCGCTACATGTCTTTGTTCTTTTCTCTCTCTCTCTCTCTCTCTCTCTCTCTCTCTCTCTATGATCGAGAATTGTCGCTCTGTGTACTCATTAATATATGCAAGGTATAATAAAATAATACTCATAATGGAGATGATTATTATTATAATATAATGGAATTATAATAATCAATATAGACCAATAAGAATATATAAAGAAATAACATGTTAAAGAAACATAGTATGTTAACTTTACATTATAAACAAACAAATTTCTTCTCATAAAATTGGTAGCTTTGTGCCTTACATTTTATATTTGGAATTACATATTTATTTATTTTTTTATTTTTTTACATTTATTACACCGAAGGTGTCCCTTTTATGAGATTGACTGGGAAACATTGTTCATCTCAGCCAATCCCTGTGCTTCACCTATCGCCCTTCTACCCTCTCAAAACTTGACACTTGGCAGTTGCTCCCACCCTGCTGCTCTCAACTCCTTCCCGCGCGTCGGCTCCTTCCCGCGTCGTGCTGCTGTCCAATCGTCCCGCCACGCCTTCGGTGTTCCCTTTGCACCGCCGCGCCGTGCAAATACTAGTATATGTTTTATTTTGGCTATTAATTAACATATACACACACACATTCCCAATATTTAAAAAATGTTGACATGCATACTTTCTTACATTAAGCCTACACATCTCCCCTATATTTGGTTGTAGAGCACCTCTCGGGCCAACGATCAAAATTAAATACTCCCTAATCATTATAAAGAATTTACACCTATCTTAAAAAGGTAATTTAAAAAACACTCTTGAAAGAATGTAAAATTTTGAAATCATTTGTCATTTATATAGGCATAAATATTATAAAAATAATAATAAATAACAAAAACAACCACGATCCATCAATATTTTACTTTCAACGTTTCATTTCTTAATGTAAAAATTAAAAATATATATTGAAAACTCGGTGACTTTAAAATTGTATTATTATTATTTAATTAATCTTTTCTTTTATTTGACTCATTAAAGTAAGTGAATGTTCCAACCTTCATTTTCCATAAAATATTTAGTCTTAACTTAAAATTTAAATTTAGAAATAAAGACAACTTGGAAAGGTTTGAATTAATCTAAATTGGAGTTTAGTATTAATATGTCTCTCGTTCATGTTTCATAAATTCATTTATAATGGAAGTTCAACATAGCATAATTTTTTAATTCCACAATGTTAACACCTATCACAATTGTTGTATTAGCGATCAAAATTAAATCCTCCCTACTCTTTCCAAAGGGTTTACATCTATTTTAAAGGGTGATTTAAAAAACGCCTTTTAAAAAACATAAAATTTTAAAATGATTTATCATTTATCAAGAAAAACAAATATCATAAAATGACAAAAGAAGGGTCATATTTTCAACAACCCATCAATATCCTCACTTTTTATGTTTGGTTTGACAACGAGCATTGGTACATCATTCAATACTTGTCTTTGCCATCTAAACATTAGAATAATTTATATTTTAGTAAGCTCTTATCTATTCCATGATACAATGTACCCTTCCATAATATTAAATCCATCACATATCTCACACTTAGATAAGTATACTACCATTGCATCATTGTATGCACTATTTTATATGTCACTTAATGAAAGCTTACCAAACAGGCCTAGAGACCTCATCTTTGTGAATTACCACTTGAATTCATGTGTTATAAGCATTGTTGATTCTCATCAATATAGGAATTGGCATTGCATTTAGTTTACATACTCAGATGTTTTTAAATATCATACTTGCCACGAAGTCATTTATTTTATTATCTTTGCCATTAACACTTAACATAAGGCCATTAGCTTTGTTATCTTCTTGTTGCTACTAACATTTACATTAATGTGACAATGCTTTCTAAATATCTTGAGAATGCCACATGGTTCCATTCCTCCTTGTCTTATCCCAAAGTCCGAGATCAAAGAGATGTACCATTTGTAATGTCAATGCCTAGAACAACAGTTTTGAAACTAGGTGAGATTCTTAAGAAAATTAGGTATAAGTTAACAATTTTTTTATTATCATCAAACCTATGCATTAGAGTTTATGCTCTAACATCCCACTCTTTCATGCATTTTCGCATGGTTCGAGAGATAAGTTGAATAATCAATCACTTCAATAAAAATAACATACTTGGTGGTCTTGATTAGTAATCTCATTTAGTTGTGTTTTTATGGATCTTAGGAAGCTTCAAATCATAAACATCTTAATTCAAAAAATATGCAATGGACATAGTCATGCTAAATTGTCATATTTTTGGAGGCTTGTAATGCAATTAGAATCTTATTGCCTAGAGTTTTTTGGAATAAAATGTGTGGATTGATCTTAAACATCAAACATTTCGAGTGGACCATCCACCCATCATTAAAGATCAAGAAAGCTAAAATGTACAAAGCAAAAATAAATAATAATAAGAAGAAAAAAAAGAATAAGATATATTTTTTTTAAAAAGACAATAAATTAGCAAGAAGAGGGAAAAAAAGATTTGAAAGAATATATAAATATTGAAAAATAAATAAATAAATTGTATAAATGAAAGAAAAACATCAAAAAATTGGATAAAAACAAATTATCAAATAATAGTAATAATAATAATAATTTAATTCAAAAAGTATGAATAAAAAATAAAAATATTCAAACCAAAAAATGAGGATATGGTATAAAACTATGAATTAGATAACAATAAAGGAGTCACTAAATTGAAAGTTGAAAGGGAAAGAAACAAATTTAATTCAAAAAAATATAATAAAATGATGATAATAAAATTTCAATTCAAAAAATATATAAATAAAGGAATAAAAATATTTAAACTCGAGAATAAAGATATAATATAGGATTATGAAGAAGTTAGTAAATTGGAAGTTAAAAGGGGAAGAAACAAATTAATTATAAAAAGAAAGAATAATGAGATTAAAAATGTTAATGAAATGTTTCTGGAGCCCCAAGGGTTAGCTCAATTGGTCAAGGTCTCATTGCTAAAGCACCTTGCTATTGGGAGTTCATGCGTTAAATTATCCTCGATGTCCTTGGGGTTAGGCTATGATTAGTTTGGTTGGGGTTGTGGTCCCTTCAGGTGGACCTTAAAGAGGAAATAATAATGAGATTAACAATGTTAATGAAATGCCCATGGAGCCCCAAGGGTTAGCTCAATTGGTCGGGGTATCATTGTTAAAGCACCTTGCCATTTGGAGGTCACGGGTAAAAAAAACCAATGTCAATGAAATACAAAAAGTGTTAAGAGCCAAATAAATAAATAAAATTGAGTAATGTGCTAAGTAGAAATAAAAAGATGATAAGGAAAGATAGGGAAAAATAAAAAGAGAGATATAATGATAGTAAAAAATGATTCAATGGGAAGAGGGTCAACCTGCCACATTTAGTGGTTCAAGTGATGAATGAGGGGCTTCCAAGATTGGGTAATTCTATAGCCATATTCTCAATTAAGTTTATCCTAACACTTTTTATTTCGAGAGCTTTGTGAATAAGGCGAGAAGTATAATGGGTATTTGAAACCGAGATTTTTGTTTGGTCAAATAGAAAATTTAAAGATGTAATTATTGTTAGTGTTTGTGATGTGTTCCTTGAGGTGGGATTTAAAAGACCAACCAGTTTGGCCAATGTATGACTTCCTACATGAGCAAGGAATTTGGTAAACTTAAAATCCCATCGTAGGATCTAAATTATCTTTGGCATAATGGAATAATTACTTAAGTGTTTTGAAGGGTTTGAATAAGGCCTTAATATTATTTCTGGGCAAGAATTTGGAGATAGGATCAATGGTGCCTTGGATGTAAGGAAGCGTGATGAGAGCCCAAGGTGGAGAGGTGATCCAGGTGGCTCCCGAAATGCTCAAAAATCAAAGTCTTTGGATTTCGTCTTAACTAGGGCCCGAACGTAGAGTTCGTCATTCTGATTCCAAAAGGCATATACAACACTCATATTTGACTTCGCATTATCAAGATATTCACAGTCAACATTTTTGTCAGCTTAAACCCATTGGCTAAATTTCACAAAGCACCAACTAAATTTGGAAAACAGTTAAATCGGGCGGAACCCGACAAATTTAGTGGCCATTAACTAAGCGTCATTTTGGCACTCATTGGCGATCAAAACTAGTAATTTTGTTGCTTAATTTTGTCGGTAAATCCCAAAATCTGGTCGATGGTTTTTTTATATGTTGTTTTAAAGTAAAAAGGTGGCAGGCCACCAACCCCGGCACCCCATAGTGCTAAATTAATTATTCACGAAAACAAAAATAAAATAACCAGGAGGCTGTGGACCCCGCCCATGGCCCCACCATTACAACAACCATTATATATAGTGGGGGTCCTCAGGGATCGAACTCACCTGGTCTGGTGGGTTAGTCCACCAATGTGTAGCCCTCTTACACAACAAAATGCCAACTACCCCCATTCCAAAACCCAATTACGCCAACAAACATATGGGGAAGGCCTATGGGATTGATCTTGGGACCTCCACTCACCCAACCTCTCGCTCTCTTCCCCAACTCTCTCTCCCCCTCCTCTCCCTCTCTTTCTCCTTCTCTCTCTCTTCCTTCCCGTTGTCCTCTCTCCCTCACTCTCTCTCTCCATATCTCTCTTGTCACTCCCTCCCTCTCTCTCTCAACCTTTATCTCTCTATTTCTTTCTTTTTTACTCCCCCCCCCCTCCAACTCCATCTCCCTCTCCCTCCCTCTCTCCTCCTCTATCTCATATCCTCTCTCTTCCTTTCTCTCAGACCTCCCTCCATCTCTCCCCCCCACGACTCTCTCTCTCCTTTTACCCTCAAACTCTGTCACTATCTCCCCCTCCAACTCTCTCTCTCTCTCCTTCTCTCTCTCTCTCTCTCTCTCTCCTGAAACACACACTCTTTCTCTCCATATCTATTCCTCTCCCTCTCTCCCTCTCTCTCTCTTCCCCTTCTCTCCATTTATCTCTCTTTGATTTTTCTCTCCTCTCTTTCCATCTCTCCCTTGTCACTCCCTCTCTATCTCTCTCTATCCACCTTTCTCTCTCTATGTCTTTCTTCCTGCCTCCCTATCTCTCCCCTTCCTGCCTCCCTTTCTCTCCCCTTCCTACTCCCTCTCTCTCCCTCCCTCTCACATTCTCTCTCTCAAGTCCGCTCTCTCTTCCTTTCTCCCTCTATCTCTCCCCATCTCTCTCTCTCTCTCTCTCTCTCTCTCTCTCTATCTCTCTCTCTATGTGCCCTCTATCTTTGCCACTATCTCCCTCCCTCTCTACCTCTCTCTCTCCCCCTCTCCCCCCCTCCATCTTTGTGTCTCCCTCTCTCTCTTCCCATTCTCTTCCTCTCTCTTTCCTCTCCTTCTCTCTCTCTTCCCTCCTTCTCTCTCTTCTCCCTCCTTCTCTCCTCTCTCCATCACTCTCTTTCCATCTCTCCCTTGTCACTCCCTCTCTCTCTCTCTCTCCCTCCACCTCTGCCGCTCCATGTCTTTGTTCTTCTCTCTCTCTCTCTCTCTCTCTCTCTCTCTATGATCGAGAATTGTCGCTCTGTGTACTCATTAATATATGCAAGGTATAATAAAATAATACTCATAATGGAGATGATTATTATTATAATCTAATGGACTTATAATGATCAATATAGACCAATAAGAATATATAAAGAAATAACATGTTAAAGAAACATAGTATGTTAACTTTACATTATAAACAAACAAATTTCTTCTCATAAAATTGGTAGCTTTGTGCCTTACATTTTATATTTGGCATTACATATTTATTTATTTAATTTATTTATTTTTATTTTTACATTTATTACACCGAAGGTGTCCCTTTTATGAGATTGACTGGGAAACATTGTTCATCCCAGCCAATCCCTGTGCTCGACCTATCGCCCTTCTACCCTCTCAAAATTTGACACTTGGCAGTTAATCCCACCCTATTGCTCTCAACTCCTTCCCGCGCGTCGGCTCCTTCCCGCGTCTGTGCTGCTGTCCAATCGTCCCGCCACGCCTTCGATGTTCCCTTTGCACCGCCGCGCCGTGCAAATACTAGTATATGTTTTATTTTGGCTATTAATTAACATATACACACACACATTCCCAATATTTAAAAAATGTTGACATGCATACTTTCTTAGATTAAGCCTACACATCTCCCCTATATTTGGTTGTAGAGCACCTCTCGAGCCAACGATCAAAATTAAATACTCCCTAATCATTATAAAGAATTTACACCTATCTTAAAAAGGTAATTTAAAAAACACTCTTGAAAGAATGTAAAATTTTGAAATCATTTGTCATTTATATAGGCATAAATATTATAAAAAAATAAAATAAAAAAAACAACCACAATCCATCAATATTTTACTTTCAACGTTCATTTCTCAATGTAAAAATTAAAAAAATATATAGAAAACTCGGTGACTTTAAAATTGTATTATTATTATTTAATTAATCTTTTCTTTTATTTGACTCATTAAAGTAAGTCAATGTTCCAACCTTCATTTTCCATAAAAGATTTAGTCTTAACTTAAAATTTAAATTTAGAAATAAAGACAACTTGGAAAGGTTTGAATTAATCTAAATTGGAGTTTAGTTTTAATATGTCTCTCGTTCATGTTTCATAAATTCATTTATGATGGAAGTTCAACATAGCATAATTTTTTAATTCCACAATGTTAACACCTATCACAATTGTTGTATTAGCGATCAAAATTAAATCCTCCCTACTCTTTCCAAAGGTTTTACATCTATTTAAAGGGTGATTTAAAAAATGCCTTTTAAAAAACATAAAATTTTAAAATGATTTATCATTTATCAAGAAAAACAAATATCATAAAATGACAAAAGAAGGGTCATATTTTCAACAACCCATCAATATCCTCACTTTTTATGTTTGGTTTGACAACGAGCATTGGTACATCATTCAATACTTGTCTTTGCCATCTAAACATTAGAATAATTTATATTTTAGTAAGATCTTATCTATTCCATGATACAATGTACCCTTCCATAATATTAAATCCATCACATATCTCACACTTAAGATAAGTATACTACCATTGCATCATTGTATGCACTATTTTATATGTCACTTAATGAAAGCTTACCAAACAGGCTTAGAGACCTCATCTTTGTGAATTACCACTTGAATTCATGTGTTATAAGCGTTGTTGATTCTCATCAATATAGGAATTGGCATTGCATTTAGTTTACATACTCAGATGTTTTTAAATATCATACTTGCCACGAAGTCATTTATTTTATTATCTTTGCCATTAACACTTAACATAATGCCATTAGCTTTGTTATCTTCTTGTTGCTACTAACATTTACATTAATGTGACAATGCTTTCTAAATATCTTGAGAACGCCACATGGTTCCATTCCTCCTTGTCTTATCCCAAAGTCCGAGATCAAAGAGATGTACCATTTGTAGTGTCAATGCCTACAACAACACTTTTGAAACTAGGTGAGATTCTTAAGAAAATTAGGTATAAGTTAACAATTTTTTTATTATCATCAAACCTATGCATTAGAGTTTATGCTCTAACATCCCACTCTTTCATGCATTTTCGCATGGTTCGAGAGATAAGTTGAATAATCAATCACTTCAATAAAAATAACATACTTGGTGGTCTTGATGAGTAATCTCATTTAGTTGTGTTTTTATGGATCTTAGGAAGCTTCAAATCATAAACATCTTAATTCAAACAATATGCAATGGACGTAGTCATGCTAAATTGTCATATTTTTGGAGGCTTGTAATGCAATTAGAATCTTATTGCCAAGAGTTTTTTGGAATAAAATGTGTGGATTGATCTTAAACATCAAACATTTCGAGTGGACCATCCACCCATCATTAAAGATCAAGAAAACTAAAATGTACAAAGCAAAAATAAATAATAATAAGAAGAAAAAAAATAATAAGATATATTTTTTTTAAAAAAACAATAAATTAGTAAGAAGAGGAAAAAAAAGATTTGAAAGAATAAATAAATAAATTGTATAAATGAAAGAAAAACATCAAAAAATTGGATAAAAATAAATTATCAAATAATAGTAATAATAACAATAATTTAATTCAAAAAGTATGAATAAAAAATAAAAATATTCAAACCAAAAAATGAGGATATGGTATAAAACTATGAATTAGATAACAATAAAGGAGTCACTAAATTGAAAGTTGAAAGGGAAAGAAACAAATTTAATTCAAAAAAATATAATAAAATGATGATAATAAAATTTCAATTCAAAAAATATATAAATAAAGGAATAAAAATATTTAAACTCAAGAATAAAGATATAATATAGGATTATGAAGAAGTTAGTAAATTGGAAGTTAAAAGGGGAAGAAACAAATTAATTATAAAAAGAAAGAATAATGAGATTAAAAATGTTAATGAAATGTTTTTGGAGCCCCAAGGGTTAGCTCAATTGGTCGAGGTCTCGTTGCTAAAGCACCTTGCTATTGGGAGTTCATGCGTTAAATTATCCTCGATGTCCTTGGGGTTAGGCTCTGATTAGTTTGGCTGGGGTTGTGGTCCCTTTAGGTGGACCTTAAAGAGGAAATAATAATGAGATTAACAATGTTAATGAAATGCCCATGGAGCCCCAAGGGTTAGCTCAATTGGTCGGGGTATCATTGTTAAAGCACCTTGCCATTTGGAGGTCACGGGTAAAAAAAAACCAATGTTAATGAAATACAAAAAGTGTTAAGAGCCAAATAAATAAATAAAATTGAGTAATGTGCTAAGTAGAAATAAAAAGATGATAAGGAAAGATAGGGAAAAATAAAAAGAGAGATATAATGATAGTAAAAAATGATTCAATGGGAAGAGGGTCAACCTGCCACATTTAGTGGTTCAAGTGATGAATGAGGCATGAGGGCTTCAAGATTGGGGTTCTATAGCCATATTCTCAATTAAGTTTATCCTAACACTTTTTATTTCTGAGAGCTTGTGAATATAACAGAAGTATAATGGGGTACTTGCATCCAGATTTTTGTTCGGGTCAAAATGTAAAATTTGAAGATGTAATTATCATATAATTGTGATGTGCCCTTGGGAAGGGATTTAAAAGACCAAACCAACCAAGCTTTGGCCAAGAGGCCAATGTATGACTTCCTACATGAGCAAGGAATTTGGTAAACTTAAAATCCCATCATGTGATCTAAATTGTCTTTTGGCATAATGGAATAATTACTTAAGTGTTTTGAAGGGTTTGAATAAGGCCTTAATATTATTTCTGGGCAAGAATTTGGAGATAGGATCAATGGTGCCTTGGATGTAAGGAAGCGTGATGAGAGCCCAAGGTGGAGAGGTGATCCAGGTGGCTCCCGAAATGCTCAAAAATCAAAGTCTTTGGATTTCGTCTTAACTAGGGCCCGAACGTAGAGTTCGTCATTCTGATTCCAAAAGGCATATACAACACTCATATTTGACTTCGCATTATCAAGATATTCACAGTCAACATTTTTGTCAGCTTAGCCCCATTGGCTAAATTTCACAAAGCAGCAACTAAATTTGGAAAACAGTTAAATCGGGCGGAACCCGACAAATTTAGTGGCCATTAACTAAGCGTCATTTTGTCACTCATTGGCGATCAAAACTAGTAATTTTGTTGCTTAATTTTGTCGGTAAATCCCAAAATCTGGTTGATGGTTTTTTTATATGTTGTTTTAAAGTAAAAATATGGCAGGCCACCAACCCCACCACCCCATAGTGCTAAATTAATTATTCACCAAAAAAAAAAAAAAATAACGGGGAGGCTGTGGACCCCGCCCATGGCCCCACCATTACAACAACCATTATATATAGTGGGGGTCATCAAGGATCGAACCCGCCTGGTCTGGTGGGTCAATCCACCAATGGGTAGCCCTCTTACACAAAAAAATGCCAACTACCCCCATTCCAAAACCCAAATACGCCAACAAACATATGGGGAAGGCCTATGGGATTGATCTTGGGACCTCCACTCACCCAACCTCTCGCTCTCTTCCCCAACTCTCTCTCCCCATCCTCTCCCTCTCTTTCTCCTTCTCTCTCTCTTCCTTCTTGTTGTCCTCTCTCCCTCACTCTCTATCTCCATATCTCTCTTTTCACTCCCTCCCTCTCTCTCAACCTTTATCTCTCTATTTCTTTCTTTTTTACTCCCCCGCCCTCCAACTCCATCTCCCTCTCCCTCCCTCTCTCCTCCTCTATCTCATGTCCTCTCTCTTCCTTTCTCTCAGACCTCCCTCCATCTCCCCCCCCCATGACTCTCTCTCTCCTTTTACCCTCAAACTCTGTCACTATATCCCCCTCCAAATCTCTCTCTCTCTCTCTCTCTCTCTCCCCTGAAACACACACTCTTTCTCTCCATATCTATTCCTCTCCCTCTCTCCCTCTCTCTCTCTTCCCCTTCTCTCCATTTATCTCTCTTTGATTTTTCTCTCCTCTCTCTCCATCTCTCCCTTGTCACTCCCTCTCTATCTCTCTCTATCCACCTTTCTCTCTCTATGTCTTTCTTCCTGCCTCCCTATCTCTCCCCTTCCTGCCTCCCTTTCTCTCCCTCCCTCTCTCATTCTCTCTCTCAAGTCCGCTCTCTCTTCCTTTCTCCCTCTATCTCTCCCCATCTCTCTCTCTATCTCTCTCTCTATGTGCCCTCTATCTTTGCCACTATCTCCCTCCCTCTCTACCTCTCTCTCTCCCCCTCTCCCCCCCTCCATCTTTGTGTCTCCCTCTCTCTCTTCCCATTCTCTTCCTCTCTCTTTCCTCTCCTTCTCTCTCTTCTCCCTCCTTCTCTCCTCTCTCCATCACTCTCTCCCATCTCTCCTTGTCACTCCTTCTTTCTCTCTCCCTCCACCTCTTGGCCCTAAATGTCTTTGTTCTTTTCTGCTCTCTCTCTCTCTCTCTCTCTCTCTCTCTATGATCCTAAATTGTCAGCTCATGTACTCATTAATATATGCAGGTATAATAAAATAATACTCATAATGGAGATGATTATTACAATATAATGGAATTATAATAATCAATATAGACCAATAAGAATATATAAAGAAATAACATGTTAAAGAAACATAGTATGTTAACTTTACATTATAAACAAACAAATTTCTTCTCATAAAATTGGTAGCTTTGTGCCTTACATTTTATATTTGGAATTACATATTTATTTATTTTTTTATTTTTTTACATTTATTACACCGAAGGTGTCCCTTTTATGAGATTGACTGGGAAACATTGTTCATCTCAGCCAATCCCTGTGCTTCACCTATCGCCCTTCTACCCTCTCAAAACTTGACACTTGGCAGTTGCTCCCACCCTGCTGCTCTCAACTCCTTCCCGCGCGTCGGCTCCTTCCCGCGTCGTGCTGCTGTCCAATCGTCCCGCCACGCCTTCGGTGTTCCCTTTGCACCGCCGCGCCGTGCAAATACTAGTATATGTTTTATTTTGGCTATTAATTAACATATACACACACACATTCCCAATATTTAAAAAATGTTGACATGCATACTTTCTTACATTAAGACTACACATCTCCCCTGTATTTGGTTGTAGAGCACCTCTCGGGCCAACGATCAAAATTAAATACTCCCTAATCATTATAAAGAATTTACACCTATCTTAAAAAGGTGATTTAAAAAACAATCTTGAAAGAATGTAAAATTTTGAAATCATTTGTCATTTCCATAGGAATAAATATACTGGAAAAAAAAAAAAACAAAAACAAAAACAAAAACAAAAAAACAAAAAAAACAAAAAAAACAAAAAACAAAAAACAAAAAACAAAAAAAACAAAAACAAAAACAAAAACAAAACAAAACAAAACCACGATCCATCAGTATTTTAGTTTCAACGTTTCATTTCTCAATGTAAAAATTAAAAGAATATATAGAAAACTCGGTGACTTTAAAATTGTATTATTATTATTTAATTAATCTTTTCTTTTATTTGACTCAAAAAAAAAAAAAAAACCAACCACGATCCATCAGTATTTTACTTTCAACGTTTCATTTCTCAATGTAAAAATTAAAAGAATATATAGAAAACTCGGTGACTTTAAAATTGTATTATTATTATTTAATTAATCTTTTCTTTTATTTGACTCATTAAAGTAAGTGAATGTTCCAACCTTCATTTTCCATAAAATATTTAGTCTTAACTTAAAATTTAAATTTAGAAATAAAGACAACTTGGAAAGGTTTGAATTAATCTAAATTGGAGTTTAGTATTAATATGTCTCTCGTTCATGTTTCATAAATTCATTTATGATTGAAGTTCAACATAGCATAATTTTTTAATTCCACGATGTTAACACCTATCACAATTGTTGTATTAGCAATCAAAATTAAATCCTCCCTACTCTTTCCAAAGGGTTTACATCTATTTTAAAGGGTGATTTAAAAAATGCCTTTTAAAAAACATAAAATTTTAAAATGATTTATCATTTATCAAGAAAAACAAATATCATAAAATGACAAAAGAAGGGTCATATTTTCAACAACCCATCAATATCCTCACTTTTTATGTTTGGTTTGACAACGAGCATTGGTACATCATTCAATACTTGTCTTTGCCATCTAAACATTAGAATAATTTATATTTTAGTAAGCTCTTATCTATTCCATGATACAACGTACCCTTCCATAATATTAAATCCATCACATATCTCACACTTAGATAAGTATACTACCATTGCATCATTGTATGTACTATTTTATATGTCATTTAATGAAAGCTTACCAAACAGGCCTAGAGACCTCATCTTTGTGAATTACCACTTGAATTCATGTGTTATAAGCGTTGTTGATTCTCATCAATATAGGAATTGGCATTGCATTTAGTTTACATACTTAGATGTTTTTAAATATCATACTTGCCACAAAGTCATTTATTTTATTATCTTTGCCATTAACACTTAAGATAATGCCATTAGCTTTGTTATCTTCTTGTTGCTACTAACATTTACATTAATGTGACAATGCTTTCTAAATATCTTGAGAATGCCACATGGTTCCATTCCTCCTTGTCTTATCCCAAAGTCCGAGATCAAAGAGATGTACCATTTGTAGTGTCAATGCCTAGAACAACACTTTTGAAACTAGGTGAGATTCTTAAGAAAATTAGGTATAAGTTAACAATTTTTTTATTATCATCAAACCTATGCATTAGAGTTTATGCTCTAAAATCCCACTCTTTCATGCATTTTCACATGGTTCGAGAGATAAGTTGAATAATCAATCACTTCAATAAAAATAACATACTTGGTGGTCTTGATGAGTAATCTCATTTAGTTGTGTTTTTATGGATCTTAGGAAGCTTCAAATCATAAACATCTTAATTCAAACAATATGCAATGGACGTAGTCATGCTAAATTGTCATATTTTTGGAGGCTTGTAATGCAATTAGAATCTTATTGCCAAGAGTTTTTTGGAATAAAATGTGTGGATTGATCTTAAACATCAAACATTTCGAGTGGACCATCCACCCATCATTAAAGATCAAGAAAACTAAAATGTACAAAGCAAAAATAAATAATAAGAAGAAGAAAAAAAGAATAAGATATATTTTTTTTAAAAAGACAATAAATTAGCAAGAAGAGGAAAAAAAAGATTTGAAAGAATAAATAAATATTGAAAAATAAATAAATAAATTGTATAAATGAAAGAAAAACATCAAAAAATTGGATAAAAACAAATTATCAAATTATAGTAATAATAATAATAATTTAATTCAAAAAGTATGAATAAAAAATAAAAATATTCAAACCAAAAAATGAGGATATGGTATAAAACTATGAATTAGATAACAATAAAGGAGTCACTAAATTGAAAGTTGAAAGTTGAAAGGGAAAGAAACAAATTTAATTCAAAAAAATATAATAAAATGATGATAATAAAATTTCAATTCAAAAAATATATAAATAAAGGAATAAAAATATTTAAACTCAAGAATAAAGATATAATATAGGATTATGAAGAAGTTAGTAAATTGGAAGTTAAAAGGGGAAGAAACAAATTAATTATAAAAAGAAAGAATAATGAGATTAAAAATGTTAATGAAATGTTTTTGGAGCCCCAAGGGTTAGCTCAATTGGTCGAGGTCTCGTTGCTAAAGCACCTTGCTATTGGGAGTTCATGCGTTAAATTATCCTCGATGTCCTTGGGGTTAGGCTCTGATTAGTTTGGCTGGGGTTGTGGTCCCTTTAGGTGGACCTTAAAGAGGAAATAATAATGAGATTAACAATGTTAATGAAATGCCCATGGAGCCCCAAGGGTTAGCTCAATTGGTCGGGGTATCATTGTTAAAGCACCTTGCCATTTGGAGGTCACGGGTAAAAAAAAACCAATGTTAATGAAATACAAAAAGTGTTAAGAGCCAAATAAATAAATAAAATTGAGTAATGTGCTAAGTAGAAATAAAAAGATGATAAGGAAAGATAGGGAAAAATAAAAAGAGAGATATAATGATAGTAAAAAATGATTCAATGGGAAGAGGGTCAACCTGCCACATTTAGTGGTTCAAGTGATGAATGAGGGGCTTCCAAGATTAGGTAATTCTATAGCCATATTCTCAATTAAGTTTATCCTAACAATTTTTATTTCGAGAGCTTTGTGAATAAGGCGAGAAGTATAATGGGTATTTGAAACCGAGATTTTTGTTGGTCAAATAGAAAATTTAAAGATGTAATTATTGTTAGTGTTTGTGACGTGTTCCTTGAGGTGGGATTTAAAAGACCAACCAGTTTGGCTATTGTATGACTTCCTACATGAGCAAGGAATTTGGTAAACTTAAAATCCCATCATAGGATCTAAATTATCTTTGGCATAATGGAATAATTACTTAAGTGTTTTGAAGGGTTTGAATAAGGCCTTAATATTATTTCTGGGCAAGAATTTGGAGATAGGATCAATGGTGCCTTGGATGTAAGGAAGCGTGATGAGAGCCCAAGGTGGAGAGGTGATCCAGGTGGCTCCCGAAATGCTAAAAAATCAAAGTCTTTGGATTTCGTCTTAACTAGGGCCCGAACGTAGAGTTCGTCATTCTGATTCCAAAAGGCATATACAACACTCATATTTGATTTCGCATTATCAAGATATTCACAGTCAACATTTTTGTCAGCTTAGCCCCATTGGCTAAATTTCACAAAGCAGCAACTAAATTTGGAAAACAGTTAAATCGGGCGGAACCCGACAAATTTAGTGGCCATTAACTAAGCATCATTTTTGGCACTCATTGGCGATCAAAACTAGTAATTTTGTTGCTTAATTTTGTCGGTAAATCCCAAAATCTGGTCGATAGTTTTTTTATATGTTGTTTTAAAGTAAAAAGGTGGCAGGCCACCAACCCCGCCAGTGCTAAATTAATTATTCACCAAAACAAAAATAAAATAACGGGGAGGCTGTGGACCCCACCCATGGCCCCACCTTTACAAAAACCATTATATATAGTGGGGGTCATCAGGGATCGAACCCGCCTGGTCTGGTGGGTCAATCCACCAATGGGTAGCCCTCTTACACAACAAAATGCCAACTACCCCCATTCCAAAACCCAAATACGCCAACAAACATGTGGGGAAGGCCTATGGGATTGATGTTGGGACCTCCACTCACCCAACCTCTCGCTCTCTTCCCCAACTCTCTCTCCCCCTCCCCTCCCTCTCTTTCTCCTTCTCTCTCTCTTCCTTCCTGTTGTCCTCTCTCCCTCACTCTCTCTCTCCATATCTCTCTTGTCACTCCCTCCCTCTCTCTCTCAACCTTTATCTCTCTATCTCTCTCTTTTTTACTCCCCCCCCCCTCCAACTCCATCTCCCTCTCCCTCCCTCTCTCCTCCTCTATCTCATGTCCTCTCTCTTCCTTTCTCTTAGAAATCCCTCCATCTCTCCCCCCCATGACTCTCTCTCTCCTTTTACCCTCAAACTCTGTCGCGATCTCCCCCTCCAACTCTCTCTCTCTCTCTCTCCTAAAACACACACTCTTTCTCTCCATATCTATTCCTCTCCCTCTCTCCCTCTCTCTCTCTTCCCCTTCTCTCCATTTATCTCTCTTTTCTTTTGCTCTCCTCTCTCTCCATCTCTCCCTTGTCACTCCCTCTCTATCTCTCTCTATCCACCTTTATCTCTCTATGTCCTTCTTCCTGCCTCCCTATCTCTCCCCTTCCTGCCTCCCTTTCTCTCCCCTTCCTACTCCCTCTCTCTCCCTCCCTCTCTCGTTCTCTCTCTCAAGTCCGCTCTCTCTTCCTTTCTCCCTCTATCTCTCCCCATCTCTCTCTCTCTCTCTCTCTCTCTCTCTCTCTCTCTCTCTCTCTCTATGTGCCCTCTAGCTTTGCCACTATCTCCCTCCCTCTCTACCTCTCTCTCTCCCCCTCTCCCCCCTCCATCTTTGTGTCTCCCTCTCTCTCTTCCCATTCTCTTCCTCTCTCTTTCCTCTCATTTTCTCTCTCTTCCCTCCTTCTCTCTCTTCCCTCCAAGTTCCTGTTATGGTGGTGGGGTCGACAAACCGACAACTTTATTGACATCCCTCTAAGACTACAAACATTCCAAAGGCTGCAAACCACCCCAGGTGGTCAATCCCTGAGTTGGAACCCTTTTTCACTGACCTAACACCCCAACCGCATGCACAACAATGCAAGGGTGTATTTATTGTCCTCCAACCGCATACATAGGCCTACTTCCATGCAATTATGACCTACTTTCCCCAGTTCGTTGCCTCTAGTCCCGAGATCTGAGCCATTTTTCTAGGCTAGCCTTCACACCACTGCCCAAAACTTCCTGTAACTTTCCAGAACCATAATTTACATAATGGCAATGCCAAACATTCAAACTTGAAGCAAGAACTTGACCTAGATTTCCTAGAACATGATAGACATTTCGTCAAACATATGGTCAACATGTGAGTTACATGTCCTGAATGCATATATGAACTCAAATCTCTGAACTTCATCTAAGAATCATCGAGAAGGTCAATTCCCTCTCAAGTAGCTGCAACAACACTTGTTAGCCCATACATTCATCAATCATTTAAATACTTGTCAAATAATGAATAGGAGCCAAAGCTAGAGCACATCATAGAACCATGATTATAACCAACATATAACCAGAATATTAACCATGACAAAACAACCATAGAATCCACATAATAACAAGAACAAGTGCTCATAAATCACAATAGGAAAATAACCTTATTAACATATGCAAAATCCAACCAAGTCAAGAACTTCCACGTACCACCCAACCATAGATTGACCTGAACCAAATATTTCTTTCATCCTATCACCCTCGTGCCATATTCTAAGCATGAATGTGGGATCTCATGGGATAAACCAAGACATAATCAATCAGGGACTCCAGAGGTTAAACCACCTCCACCCTCAACTACCATGATCTCACCTAAACTGGTCTTGAGAACACAAAACTAAACCAAGCTTGGATGCCTCAAAATTTCTTCACCATACCTCAAGGAAATTACCTATCTCTACCTACTTATTGAGGCCTTCCTGGAGAAAACCATCTCCACCCCCAACCCTTGGGAATTTTCCTAAGACCACCTCATCGGGTTCCAAAACCTTATGGAAATCCAAACCTCAACCAATAATGAATACCATCACACCATGGTTATTCAGGAAATGGTAAGGCAAGGTTGAAATAATTGTCAAACTAGGCAAAGCCCATGCTAATGACAACAAATGAACCAAAGAAATAAATGCATGAACCATGCATTTACACCTTAGATAGGAAGTCATGCATGCAATCTGTTACCTACAAAATGCTCCCGTCGAAGTTGTTGATCCAACCTTATCCTTTCTTTCCTTTCCTCTCATTTTATTTCCCCTTTCCTTCCTTTTCTTGCTTTCTTGCTTCCTCCTCTTGGATCTCTCTCTCTCTCTCTCAAAACCGATCCAAGACAAAAACTAAAAAAAGATGCGAACTGGTTCTTTGATGTCTTTTTATAATTTATGCCTCTATTTTCATTCATTTTCTCTATAATTTCCTTAGCATGCAAATATGTGTCCCTTCACCTTCCTTTTCTCTTATTTTCCTTTATTTTCATAATTAAATGTCAACTATTGTCTCCTTGCCTTTTCCAATTTCCATAGCCATAAATAAACCAAAAGTGATGCCCACTATAGTGCTTTCCCAACATTCAGCTTGGAATACATGTTCTGTGACCTTGGTATTATTTTGCCTTTATTATCCTCTATTACATGAAACTTTAACGAGGGGTTGTTGCAAACCCCTCCCCCTTGGGGGAACACTGTCATTCGTGTCCTGTTGGGTGATTTAATGGTTAGTTAAATCCCTGCCATTTAATTGTCAACCTGGGGTTTCGTAAACTGACGAGGTATATCTGTACTATATGTACTAGGTGATTATCTTTCAAATTAGATTAATCTAAATGCAATCAACACTAATTACAAATCAAAATAAATCAATCTAATTCGAAATAAATCAAATCAAACATAAAGAAATTGAAAACACACTTGCATAAAGGAAATCACGCTTGCATGAAATTGAAATCACCCTTGCAAAATTGAAATCACACCACACTTACATAAATGAAATGCTGAATTGAAATCACACTCACACTTGCATAAATGAAATGTTGAATTGAAATCACATTCACACGTGTTGGAAAGTAAATCACACTTTGCTGAAAGGAAAACACACTTGCATAAAATAAGAACACACTTGCTGAAAAGAAATGAAATAACAAAACTATACTATGTCACCAATATGTACAAAGGTATGCAAACTGGGGTTGATGGGGGCCCTCCATTCCTCAACAAGCACACCGAACAACTATCACATCTTGGAGATCAAAGTAGCAGTATGTATTTCATAAAATAATTACAAGATATTACAAGAAATCTCTCTCCTCACTTTACAAATCACATATTGAATGGAATTTGGAACCTCCAACTATCAACTAGCCACTAGCTACCTCTAATCTCTAATAACTAACAATTTACAACCAACCATTTACTACATTTTTACCACCCTTTGTATGAAGGGTGCACTCCTATTTATACAAAATTTGAAGATAACTATATATCCTCGAATCTCTCCTAAATCCACATTTATCGCATGTGGTTACAACCAATCTTTTAAAAATATAAGACACAAATCCTCTCCAAATTCTCTCATAGTTTTGATAAGGACACATATCAAAAATTCATGATTCTTCTCCTTTGAATGTGCTTAGCTTGTTGATCCATATCTTCTTCAAATATTTTACAAATCCTCATGAGTGGGAATTTGAAATTCGAATTTATAGTTAGGAGGCCAAGTATGCCCCTTATAGAATCTCTAAGTGGGCCTACAATATCACAAAACTTATACCACTTTTATGTATATATTAAAACATGTTAATTTTATAAAATTTAATCACAAATTCACTCAAAATACTTAAAATAAATCACTTTGAAAAATATAATGCTAAACCCAGATGATCATGAAAATGGTTACTTAATGTAGGGTTATGTAGCTATAGAACGAGGGACGAGCTACAGAATGAGGGTGAAATGATGGAAATGTGGGTAGAAGTGGATGACATTTTGGAGACTCAATATGTTCTATGATGCCTATAACCAACAAACCATTGAAAACAAAACATACTACCTATGGAGCTTTATATCATAACTCAATGCAATATTTACAATGACATAAAGTTGAAAGAAAAAACAAACATATCGCTTATTAGAGATTTATAATACAACCCATTACGGTATTTACACTTTAGCACATTTTCTTAAACCAACAAATATACATAATGTTTATGGAGCTTTATAAATCTAACTCGATACAATATTCACAATAATACACACATACATACATATGCACATTTGCTTTAACCAACAAATAAAAGGATACAATGGTTGCATCAACAACAAGGGAATACAAACGCTCACACCTCCACCCTCAAATGTAGTGCCATGATTCCCCTCCTTCCCAAGAATTCCATAACCCACTACTAAGATCAAGTCTACATCTGATGTCCAATGCTACAATCTCTGCCCTACATGTTCCCTCAGTGAACAACTATCGGCTCATTTTTCCAGGGTACACTTCCAATGTGATTCTGATTCCATCTGGCAACGCTAATGACCAAAACAAATTAATTCTCTGACCTTCCCTTCTCTGCTACACAGTACCTCATGTAATCTAGCCACCCCCTTCCATGTAGTCACTCACCTTCCAAGTTCCCCTACATCCCCTTCTCTGTTACACAGTCCCTTGGGCGATCCATCTGTTGGCGAGGTTTCCTCACATCAGAAGGTCCAAAAACCAAGGCATATCCCAACCTCAAAACCATAATGCCGGTCATAGCATGCTAATGGCAATCAATGGAAACTATTGGGTACTAGTGTCCACAATGGACCTGCTATTGAGTGTTTTACCATCGTATTGTTGCCTATTCCAATTCCTTTTTTTGTTACTGCTAATTCTTGTAGTTGGTTCCAACCACCTAAACCGGGCATTTCCTGCTTTCATGTACCAAGCACATAATTTCCATTAGACTAAAAAGGAATTGAAATCAATTGAAATCATACCTCATTAATGACTCGTTAATAAGGTGCACCTGCATTTATGTTTACTTCATGTCATAACAATTCAAATTATCTCTTTGATTAAATCATCATGAATAAACATATCACATTTGGTTATCTCAAAACACTAACATCATAAATCATAACCATAAACTATATGCATTATTAAAAACTGAAATAAAATATCGATACTTATCTTTCAAATGGTTCTTTTCTTCCGCCTTTGTTCTTTGTCCTTTTTGTACACTCACTGAATGGGTTTCCAAACCAAGCAAGCATTGCATGTATTCTCTTCTCTTCAATGACATACATAGATTGGGTTGGTCACCAAACATGACAAACACCCAGTGCCTTCTCTTCTCCTCAATCGTGTACACACACTGTATCAGTTTCCAAACTCGGCATGCACTGAGTGTCTTATCTTCTCTTTGATCACATTTCATGTACATACACTGGATTGGTTTCTAAACCTGACAAGAACCCAATGCCTTATCGTCTCTTCAAAGAAACAAGGGAATCCTGAGACTATACCGTCTCCTCCTTTAATATTAGCAACTCGATATTGGTCTCGTCCCAAGTTGTCTAGTGCTCCAAGAACTAGTAAATCAACGTACAACCTTTCAGGGATCCAGAGCATTTTTTCCAATCCACGACCCTAGGGAACCTGAAATCAATCCCCTTCACAACACATACACATACACAGTGTACAACAAAACACATACACCTACAGTCGGTGTACAAAAATATACATACACCTACACCTGGTGTGGAACACAACACATAAACCTACACCTGGTGTACAACACCAAACATATACCTACACCCAATGTACAACATAATACATATACGTACACACAGTATAATACAACGAATACACATGTCATGGTAGAAAAACCACAAAATACTCATGACACAGTACCACATGTACACAATAAAAAATGTACAACATATACACAACAATAGTACTACACATCCAGAGACCACATTGTCTACCAGACAACCTTGCCTCTAGTATCTTTCCCATGCCTTATTACGTGCATCCACAATCCAAATCTCGGGTCTGTGGTTCTTTCCACTATCCATGCTTGTCCCAACATGTATTAGATTACATTGTTTTCATTCCGTTGATGTATCCTTCAACATTGTCTGTCCATACAGAAACATAACATAATTATAAGCACATAATATCAAATCATATCCACGTGATACTAACCTCATATATCTGTTAGGGCTACTCGCCCACTTTATTCCTCATAAACCAAGAACCTCTTCATGCCATTCACCTACATAAACAATCATCCTTCCATAAGAATGATCCTTGACGACTTTGTCACGTAATGGCATACACACACACACACACACACACACATATATATATATGATCACAACACAATTACCAAATATCATAAGGTCAAGGTTAAGCGAACTCCCTTTATCCATGCACAACAGTTCCCAACTTATCCAAGGTGTTCGATGCCTCAAATCCATTTACTTTACCTTCCCTAATTACCTTTCTTATGATTGTCTTGCCACTCTCTTTACCTCAATGGATCCAACCATCCCAACTAGCTATCATATTCTTGCCTTCAACTTCCCTTTACTCATGCACTCGCCTTCATCTGGGTCTTACATGACCTGTTGGGTTTCATTCAGCTCTCCCCAAGCTCCATTACTTCCTTTTTCCCCAACCAATTCCCAATACCCTCAAAACATAAGAGGCGAGAACAAGAAGAAAAGATAAAGAAGACAAGGAATAACAAACAATAATAAAAAACCACAAACTAAGTGGCATGGCCATGCACTTGACCTAATCAAAACCACAATTCAAGCACAAAAAAATCACAAAACACCAAAAGCACAAAACTTTCAACAAAGACCATGACTCAACCCCCATGGCTTCCCAATGTTTCCAAGGGAAAGCTCAACTTGAGCCTTCTTCAGGATCTGTGGTAGTATCTTTTGCCATGAAATTCCATGCATCATACAACCATAAACACACAACTGCCAGTGCATAAATAAACATAACAATATACGAGTTACCTTACATTTTTGTACCTAACATGCTACTCTACAACTGAACACCTACACATATAATCTCCTAAGGGATTCCAATTCCCTTGACAAATCCAGCCATAATTGAAAACCAGTTGTTATTCCTGTACCTGATCAACCATCTACCATGTAGATTCCTCGACCCCAAAGTGCTTCCACGCACTTTAACTAATGCTCGGGCTCGGAGCATGATCTCCTTCCGCTACAAGATCCATTGAGGATCTACCTGGAACTCTCCCCTTCGTTCTACTTCCACCTCAATGATGGATACCTAGTGACCTACCTGCTTGTTATAAATTGCTTCATAAATCCAATAATTCTTTGACTTACATCCCCAACTATCCACGCCTCCTGTGCATTATAGATTTGAGGCCTGCCACACATCCACTGCGCACTCTGATACAAAGGGAAATCCTTCCTACAATGATCTCCATCACAGGTTTAACACCGCAATGGTTCTACATTATCTGAAATTAATCTCATCGTAATTCAGCTCCTCATATATGATGCCTTTGACATACTTAATACCTTCCCACCAGATGTCCGCTTTTACACTGAGACTGAAGGTGGTTATCTTAGATTTCATGCACTCTACTAGAAAATATCCCTTCTCACTCCTCCTACAAGGATGTTGGTGGTAATGGTGATGATGTCTCTTAGAACCAGAGCTATAATGAAATCCATAAGCATTGCCCCTTCTATCAGGTGTATCCAACCATCGTCCACCTTTGACTCTATCATCCCTATCCAACTTGTGTCTCAATCAACTTGTCATTGTCTACCTTGCAAATTTTGATCTCTTCCCTCAAACTACTCAGTGTATCGGCCAAATTAGGAGAATACTCTTCTCCCTGCTACTTAAATGACCTTTCCCATTCCATAGAATTCACATCATGTTCGTAATTGGAGTCACGTGAACTGTAGTCCACCATTCTACTCTTCATATCTGATCTTCTATTGTCCTGCAACATACCACGTTAGATAAACCAAATAGAAGACATAATCAAAATCATACCTCAATGTATCTTAGGGGAGACTATCACATCTACACAATTTAGTCCATATTAATCTATCGACGTTAATCTATCAATCTATTGACATCATGAATGATAACTCAAACTATAACACCGACGATATATATGAAAACCATAACCACTGTAATGCATGCATAATAATCACATCCCGCCCATCCAATCCAAGTGCTTAAAATTGGAAGCTTTGATACCAATCTGTAATGACCCCTCCCCATAGGTGAATGTGAAGTTGGCTTCTACTATACATGAACCAACCTCCAAATTCTAGTTATGGCAGTGGATCTAACAAAACAACAACTTTAATGACATCC
Organism: Pinus albicaulis; assembly: GCA_034641835.2. NCBI lineage: Eukaryota > Viridiplantae > Streptophyta > Pinopsida > Pinales > Pinaceae > Pinus > Pinus albicaulis. The sequence goes on along the minus strand of CM076578.1, from coordinate 1,742,230,722 downwards.
CTCAAAGACTGCATACCACTCAATAGGCTGAAAACCACCCTAGGTGGTCAATCCCTGAGTTGGAACCCTTTTTCAATGATTTAACACCCCAATCACATGCACAACAAGGCAAGAGTGTAGTTATAGGCCTCCAATCGCACACATAGGGCTTGCTTCCATGCAATTATGATCTAATTTCCCCAATTCGGTGCCTGAGTTCCCGAGATCTGAGCCACTTTTCCAGGCTAGCCTCTAAACCACTGCCCAAAACTTCCTATAACTTTCCAGAATCATAATCTACAAGAAGATAATTCCAAACATTCAAACTTGAAGCAAGAACTTGAGTTATACTACCTATAACATGATAGAAATTTCACTAAACATATGGTAAACATGTGAGTTACAAGTCATGAATGCATATATGATATTAAATCTCTGAACTTCATCTAAGAAACATCGAGAAGGTCTAATGCCCTCTCATGTAGCTACAAAAAACCTTGTTAGCCCATGCATTCATCAACCATTCAAATAATTATCAAATCATGAACAAGAGAAATAGTTAGAGCACATCATAATTTTACTCATAATGCTCTAACTATGGCGACAAAAAATCTTACCACTTACATAGGTAGGCTTCCTTGTTGCTATAATTTTAAATTCAATTTTTCTTGCCAACCTGAATGCCTTCCCTAATGAATCCGGTTCCAAAAGGAGAACCTCATGTTGGTTGTTATCCTTTAAAGTCCTTATGAATATATCAATATTGTGTTCCTTTGGAATATCATTTACCCTTATATTCAATTTTTGGAAGTCCTCAATGTGCTCCACCACTGAACCCTTTTGTTTGAGATTGATCAATTGGCTAAAGAAGGCGTTATTATTTGTATCCTCATAATGTGCTATCATTTCCTCCGTAAAAATTGACCAAGTGACAACTTTTTTACAAAAGCAAAGCCATCAATACCATACAAATTATTTTGTTCTAAATATAAAGTTGCAATGCGTACCTTTTGCGTGTTTTATACATTATTGAGATCAAAATATTTCTCCATCTGTAGTATCCATGTTATGAGATCCTTGCCATAAAACTTCCCCATATCGATATTTGGAATATGGTGGGTCTTCCATCCAACATTCGAGTTTATGAAATCACGATTAACATTTATTTTGTTCTCATCATGAGTTTCTGCTACTATATTTTCTCCATTAGGAATCATTTCTTGTATCAACTTTTTCAAGCCTTCCATGTCTGCTTTTATATCATTCTTCACATCTTCCATTTTTTCTTCCATGTCTTCCATGCAATTCCTCAAACCATCCATGTTAGCTTCCACTCCTTTCTCCAAACCATCCATATTAGCTTCCATGCCTTTCTTCAAACCATCCATATTAGCTTTCATGCCCTTCTTCAAACCATCCATATTAGCCTCCATGCCTTTCTTCGAAACTTCCATTTCATTTTTTGTTGCTCCTTGCAAGAGAGAAATTTGGTGCACTTTCTCTTGTAATTTTGATATATCATGTTGCACTTCTTCATATTCATGAGTCATAGTAGAGTATTCTGGGGGCTTAATGGGTGTAGAATTCTTTTTAGGGGGGTATTTTACAACCCAATACTGATATATATTCTTCAATATGCCCTTATAATCACTTCAAACTGAATTTTCAAACAAGACTTGGGCAGTTTGAAAAAAAATACACACCTTTTTCTTGCTTTTGAGGAGTTCAATATTGAAACTGAATTATCTCTGTGATTGAGGATGTTCAATATCTAAAATTTGGTCATATAGTAGCCCTTTGAATATTCTTTCGAATGCCATAAGTCTCACCTGATTTGGATGCTTCAAGCCAAAGTTATTCCCAATCTCCCACAATGACCTAATTATGGACTAGTTGAGTATAGCAAACTTGTACGACATGCCACATGTCATTGTTTCCTCCTTCGTCTCTGAAATTGATACACAGGAAACTACAATCCATGTAATTTCGGCCACTTCTTATAGAATTCCAATCTGATTCTCAGAGAGATAGTTATGACGATTTTCCCAAGGTCACATCTTTTAGATGAAATTCAGGAGCCTTCCAAAACCCTAACTTCCACAAATCATGTTTCCGAAAATATTGCGAAACAAGATCTGAATTTTTACACAAAGTTCCTCAAGATTTCGGCTTCGTGTGATAAAAATTCAGCTTCTGAACCTTCGTAGAAAAAAAGTTATAGCGAAAATTCCACGATGACCTATTTGGAGCAGCGAAACCCTAGAATCCAAAGCTCTGATACCAAATGTTATGAAATGAGCTCCAAAAATAGAAGAAAATAAAGATCAACGCCTTATAAATAAGACACTTTGAGGGGGCAACCTCCTTTACATTACATAAATGAAAAATTATTGGATGATACAAATGACAAAACCTCCTTCTATATATAGGAGTCCATGGGGTCACAATATAACCCTAGCCGACCTAACAATAATAATGTAAGAGCACAATAATAACAACATGGGGGTCACAAGGGTACAAAAATAACAATAAGTGGGCTACACAAACAACAATAAGGGACTACACTAGTAATATAGGGACCTAACATAACTAGCATATAAATAGAATATTAACCATGAAAAAAACAATAGAATCCACATAATAACAAGTACAAGTGCTCATAAATCACAATAGAAAAATAACTCTTGTTAACAAATGCTAAAGCCAACCAAGTTAGGAACTTCCACGTACCACCCGACCATAGATTGCGCTGAACAAAATATTTCTTTCAACCAATCACCCCCGTGCCATATCCAAGCAAGAATGTGGGATCTCATGGGATAAACCAAGACATAATCAACCAGGGAATCCATAGGTTAAACCACCTCCACCCTCAACTACCGTGATCTCACCTAAACTGGTCCTAAGATCACAAAACCAAACCAAGCTTAGATGCGTCAGAATTTCTTCACTATACCTTGAGGAATTTTCCTGTCTCCACCGACTTGTCGAGGGCTTCCAACATAAAACCATCTCCACCCCCAACCCTTGCGAATTTTCCTGAGACCACCTCACCTAGTTCCAAAACCTTTTCGGTAATCCAAAGCTCAACCAATAATGGATCCCATCACACCATGGCTATCCAAGAGATGGCAAGGCAAAGCTGAAACCACTATCAAACTAGGAAAAACCCATGCAAGTGACAACAAATGAACCAAATAAACAAATGCATGAACCATGCATTCACACCTCAGTTAGGAAATCACACATGCAACATGTTACCTACAAAATCCTCTCGGTGAATTTGTTAATCCAACCTTCTCCTTGCTTTCTTTTTCTCTCCTTTGCTTTCCATTTCCCTTCCTTTGCTTTCTTGCTTGCTTCCTCCTCTTGGAGCTCTATCTCTCTCTCAAAACTGATCCAAGCCAAAAGATGGAAAAAAGTTGTGAACGGGTTTTCTGATGTCTTTTTATCATTGATGCCTCTATTTTATTTAGTTTCCTTCATTTTCCCTCTAATTTCTTTAACATTCAAATATGTGTCTGTTAAACTTCCTTTTCTCCTATTTTCCTTTATTTTCATAATTAAATGCCAATTTTTGCCTCTTTGCGTTTTCTAATTTCCATAGCTATAAATAATCCAAAAGTGATGCCCACTATAGTTTTTTCCCAACATTTAGCTTGGAATACATGACCCATGAACTTGGTCCTATTTTGCCTTTATTATCCTTTATTACATGAAACTTTAATTCGGGATTGTTACTGTTGGTGTTCAGGTAGGGATGATTTATCCACCCTAATCCGACATTAATTTTATCAATCCGGGAGCGTATCCTTTCAAGGCAACGCGCAAGGTATATGCAGGAACAAACGCATAATCCGTTCAACCAAGGGTTTATGGTTAAGTTCAAAACATTGCCGTGAAGTAAAATCAAATGTTGGACATTCAAAACAATATTAACAATAATGAATAATAGAAGCAACCATAACAAGAAATAATCCACACACATACACAGACGCAACACCTAATCAAAAGAGCGGGCCCAGCTCTTTGATCAGGGCTGTGTTGCTCACGAAACGCTTTAGAATAGCACAACCAAAAATATTTGATTGATCTGTAAAATGTGATTACAAACTCCTTTCGGGAACCCCCAATTATAGGACAATGTCCATTTTATACACAGTATAAGGGAATAACAGATTTCCCTGAAACATGATAACTGCACGTTTAGAAATGGACTTTGGTTGGAACAGCACGAACAACAAATATCCTAGATAAAGCAAAGGCCAAGAATAGGCGCATGGAATCGTGATTCCAGCTGCGTGATCTCCCTTTAGCTAGCTGTTACCGATTCTGTTGCAAACTGCTGGAGCAAGGGTTCCTGTTTTTCCAATCTGCATTCAAAGACAGATCTTAGTGCCACAATTAGGTAAAACTCTGCGACTTTACTTCATTAATTAAAATATTCCAATTGGACAAGTCAGGGGTGTTTACCTCATAATTTTAGCATGGAAAATGTAGGTAATTAAACAAAAAGGGTTAGAAAGGATGACAAAAATGGGTAGAGAGATAGCCAGATTCGGTGCCCAACATCTCCCCCCAACTAGTCTTCTACATGCCCTCATGTAGTCCGCCACCTCCGCAGGTCTGTGTTCTGCAAACTGTGAGCTTCATGAAGCCCGACAAGATTATAATCTAAATCCATCTCCGTCCCAGGAACCTTAAATCCATCTGAGAGGAGAACTTCTTTCCACCAATATGCTGGAACGTTGTATGCAGGGGTATAAACTTCTGCAAGCAACCAAATAACAAGGTACTGGAACCGAAGCCCCATCCACCGAATCCCACATGTTTGGACGCATGCCACATACCTGGGTACCCTGGCAAGTGCTCGCGCAAAATTAGGTGCCCCAAAAGGTTCTCTATTCCGGACAGCTGTTGGTGACATCACCCATATTTTCTAACAACAATCGAGGGCCTCTTTCTGAGAAATAGTTAGTTGATTAATACAAATATCAAGGCACCACCTTTGTGTCCTTAGCATTCTTTCTTTATTCTCCTCAAATTTCAAAAAGGCGTGGTGCTTATTGTACACTGTGTCTGACCTCCCATGTTCCCCTCTTACTATAAACGACTTTGTGACTTGATTGGAATCAAAAGTATCACAAGCCTTCTGCAAACTAATTTGATTGAAAGCATAAGAGGTGAGGGCCCTCAGATGGATGTCTCCTACATATGGGACTGGATTAAAGTCTCTGTCCAACCGTAACAAATACCCATGTAGATAAAACTCACACATCAAATGATGAGTTGGCACATCATGATTTCTCATGATCCGGAGGAACTGTACACCATCTTCAATCTCATAACTGACCTCGTTCTTAATACTATCCATGCAAAATTAAAGAAAATGTTCATGCAAAAGTAAAGAATAGCAAGAAGCAGGGGGACGACATGCCATCACCTCTTGCACCAATTTGAACATTTGTTCCTTATCATTCTTCAGCTTCGCTACTTGCTTTTCCAGCTACTCCATCTTGAGCTGCTACTTTGCATGCCTTAACTTCATAATATCCATACGCTCCACATATCCGAAGATGGTTGTGGAAGCTTTTTCTTCAGTTCTTTTGATCTCGTTCTTGTACTGGGCCGCAGTAGACTTCCACGTCTCAAGTTCAGCCGTCAAGGCATACTCTCTGGCTTCGAATAATTATTCAATTAGATCTGTTTCGGTCCCTGATTCGACCTCGGTCCCTGATTCGACCTTGGCAACTTTAGATCTCTTGGCTTGCCATTCATACTTATTGATTTGCTTCTGCATTCTATGCACTCTTCTTCTCAAACTCCTTACTTCCATTTTTAACCGCATGGTTTCCTTGAACTGATGTTGGTATATTTGTTTGATATGGGGTCTTTGCAGCCTGCACAACTCTGCTTCCTCTTGCTTAACCTATATTCCCTCAGCTTCGACAGTTGGGGGTGAATCCCTCAGAACTGCCCCTGTTGGGCCGATAGTCGGTCCAATTTCCGCTGCCTGTTCTTCTTCTATTCTTTCTTGTTTTACTCTTTTTATGCCTTCATGGGCCATTGGTGCATTCATCGGGACCGCTCTACTTGGTCCCTCCTCTCCACCAATGGCTTTTCTCTCGTCAGATACATTCTCCTCAAATAATGGTGTCCCAGTAATATGTCCTTCTACTAATGTGCCTGCTGGGGTCTCTTCCAGTTGTAGCCTTCGATTCAAATTTGAAGCCATAGGAATGGCAACACTCTCTTCCTGTCTTTTTTGTGGGGAATGGGTTACCCGTGCCCCCTTAGGCAAAAAGACAAGAAACTGGAACAAATTATCTTCATTCAGTCCTGAGGTCGACGCTGGTTCTTGTGGAGCAGCGTCGGCCTCACTCCTCGGTTCTCTGGCCATTTCCCTTGTAGCCTCTGTAGTCGGAATGGTCACGACTGCTTCCTCCACAGGTTCCATATTAATAGGGGATCCTTGTGGAGTAGCCTCTGTGTCCATTGCACTGTCTGTCTGCTCAACTGGCTCCGCGGACTGGGCTGGTTCTTATGGAGCAGCCCCGGCCGAAGTGCCAGTAGGAATTTTTGCGGCTTCCATCGATTCGGCTTGCATTTGGAGAGCCGACTCTTCTTCACACTCCTCAGTCTCCATCTCAATTTCCTCAGGCTCCTCCTGATCAACATAATCATCCTCTTGCATAGTTTCCGGTTCCTCTGCCCTAGCAACCATGGCAACTTCTATTTCTTCCTCGGAGTTTTGAAACCATTCCCATGGAATCAGAATCTTGTCAATGGAATTCAACACTAACAACCGCACTAGCCCCTGGTGGGAAAGGACCGCCAACGCCTGCCATGCCCCCCAAGTCGAGTTCGCTATTAAATTCAGGCTTCTTAGAAGAAAATAGGGCGTGTTCATTGAAAAGGCTTCCGCCTGGGGAAACCGCAAGTGCGCCAATATGCGCAGGTGGTATTTAAAAATAGTGGAATATCTTCCCTCGCATGTTATATATATTTAATCACAGCCTCTACAAATTCTCCCCATGGTCGCGGCAATGAAGTTATATCGTATCCTCGGCCCTTCTACGCGATGCTCTCTTCGGCTTGGAGAAAAGCTTCGGGGAGTTCCGGAAGAGGGGTTCTTCTTGAAAACCAGCGTTCTCCACCCTGTGGAAGTCCATGACTGACCTCCGCAATAGTTTCCTCTGTGACTGGAATTTCAAGTCTACAAACCCGAGAAGCTCCTTCCTCCAGATTCAATGCAAATTCCATTGTAATTTCTTCATCCCAGCCATTCAATCTATCAGAGTAAACGTCCCAGCCTGCATTTTCGAATACCTACCATACCTCCCGGTTGCTTCGGATTCTTGTTGAATCATCGAGCTCATGGTGCATAGATCGACCACCCATTGCTGCAGAAGCGGAACCAGCACGATGACTACAGTCAGCTGGCGAGGGAGAGTGACAGGGCTCCGAACTGTTGGTAACTGTAATAACGTCATGGCCACTTTCGAATATAATGGATAAATAGTATTGATACGTTTGAAATTAATTGACAGATTGTAGTGGTACTGTTAGATATTCTAGGATTTAATGTGGAATGTTTGAAAGGTGACTGATATGACTTCTGTGCGTACGAGTACGCATTCCCACTCAATGGTATAATTGCAAAGTACTTAAGGTCATTAAATTTGATTTGGTGGGAGTTGCATCTCATAAGTACCTTTACTAAGTACGCCGTCAGTCATTATGATGGTACCCTCCCCCCAACTTAAATGATGGCCGTCCTCGGCACGTTTGACTGTCCTTTTTGGAATGTTTAATAAAATCCATAAAATCAGCGGAGACGTACCTGCAGAGTTACCTTAAAGTGGAGTAACAACAGAAATGTCTGTCATGAATAGTGAGTAACGGAAATAGTGAGTAACAACAGCTACGGAGTAACAGCAGTTGCGGAGTAATGGCAGCTACGAAGTAACAACAGTTGCGGAGTAACAACAACTATGGAGTCACAACAATTTTAGAGTAACGACAGCTACGGAGTAACAACAACGGCAGTGTAGCAGCAACATCGGAGTAACAGCATCGACTGTGTAACGGAAAATTCGTAGTAACAACAGTGACTGTGTAACAGCAACTTCGGAGTAATAGCATCAGCAGCGTAGCAGCAACTTCAGAGTAATAGCAGCAGCAACTTTGGAGTAACAGCATCGACTGTGTAACAACAACTTCAGAGTAATAGCATCAACAGTGTAGCAGCAACTTCGGAGTAACACCGTCGACGGTGTAACAACAACTTCAGAGTATCAGCAGCTACGAAGTAACAACAGTTGCAGAGTAACAACACCAATGAAACAAATTACTTTTGTAACACTGATGGAGTAACACACCGAATGTTACTTTCTTCCTGGCCATAATTCTTTTATTATTCCTGCAAATCACAAACAAGTAAGTAATAACCACAATTTTTTTTTTAAAGATTTAATGGAGAGTGAGAGTGTCTTCTATTACAATAACCGTTAGATCAATTGAATCTGAAAGGGTTTTAACAAAGGCATCTTTAGAAGCTGGACGATGATATAATTTTAGACGGTGTCCATTCACCACAAACGTGGTCTGATTGTCATTGATTGTGATTAATCTAACTGTTCCATTGTCGAACACTGCATCCAATTGATATGGTCCCATCCAGCGAGTGCGGATTTTTCCTTTGAAATCCTTGAATATGGAGTCATACAGTAACGCCCAATCCCCTTCATGAAACACCTTAGTTTTGATAAATTTGTCATGCCATTTCATTCTCTGCTGTTGAACAGTAGTGGTTTTCTGGACAGCTACTGATCGAATCTCATCTAACTCATTCAATTGTTCTAGTCGGTGTTTCTGTGCTTCTGATAAATCTAAACCTACTTCCAAAGCTGTTTTGAGTGTGCTAATTTCAAATTCTACCGGAAACAGGGGAGATTTCCCATAAACTAATTCAAATGGAGAAAATCCCGTTGTATTCCGCCATGTTGTTCTATAGGCCCATAAAGCTTCTGGAAGTTTTTGTGCCCAATCCTAGCGATGACTTGCTACTGTCTTGGTCAAGATATTTTCCAATACCTTGTTTATACTCTCTACTTGCCCATTCGCCTATGGATGATAGGGGGTTTTTACTCTGTTTTTGACCCCGTATTTCTGCATCAATTTCTCTATCATATGAGATGTGAACTGTGATCCCCCGTTTGATACAATTTCTCTTGGATTCCTGTACCGAGAAAATATTTCTTCAAAAAGGAAGTCTGACACTACTTGCTCTGTTGCTCTTGTGACTGCTCTAGCTTCCACCCATTTGGTTACATAATCAATACAAACTAGGATGTAGACTTTTTGATGAGAAGGTGGGTTAAAGGGTCCAACAAAATCAATGGCCCATTTCTCAAATGGTTCAAGGACTATCTGGGGTTGGAGAGGCATTTCATATACTTTCCCAGGTTGTCCCATCCTTTGATAGCTATCACACCTTCGAATATAATCCCGAGCATCACGAAAGATGGAAGGCCAATAGTATCCCATCTGCAGCACTTTATGACCTGTCCATTTATCTGAAAAATGTCCTCCACAAGGTCCATCATGTGCGGCCTTTAAGATCTCATAAATATCATCTCTAGCCACACAACGTCGAATCTGCTGATCAATCCCTGTATGGAAAAGATATCCCGCCATCCATGAATATCGGGCACTCTTGTGAATGATCTTCCTTTGCTCCTTATAGGATAAGTGACGAGGAACCTCACCTGTAGCAAGATAATTAGCAATATATGCATACCACGGAGTGTTAGCAGAAACTGAAAAAAGATGCTCATCTGGGAAATTATCTTCAACTGGTGTATTCTTACCATCATGTTCTATCTTAGATAAAAAATCTGCAACCACATTATCCTTCCTTGGTTTATCTACTATAGTGATATCAAATTCCTGTAATAGTAACAACCACCTTGTAACACGACCAGGGGTAACAGGTTTGTTCATTAAATACCTGATGGCTGCATGATCAATATGCACAAAGGTAGAATACCCAGTAATATAATGCCAAAACTTGTTGATGGCGTAGACGATAGCAAGGAACTCTTTCTTAGTCACTATGTAGTTCAATTCAACAGGGGCCAAATTCTTACTAACATAGTAGACCACATAAGGTACTTTATCCTCCTACTGTCCTAGTACTGCACCAATTGATGTTTGAGAAGCATTTGTGTGAATGTGGAAAGTTAGTGCCCAGTCTGGTCCTCTAAGAATCGGAGCACTGCAGACTAGTTCTTTAATTCTCGTGAAGGCTACATCACAGTCATCTGACCACACAAATTCTGAATCTTTTGTCAATAATTGAAATAATGGGTGTGCAAATTTTGCAAAATTTTATATGAAACGCCTATAATAACCAGCACAGCCAATGAAACTACGTACCTGTGTGGGTGTTTTAGGTGTTGGAAAGTGCATAATTACCTTTATTTTTGCTGGGTCCATCTTGATTCCTTCAGCCGAAAGCAAATATCCCAGAATAATTCCTTGTTCCATCATCATGTGACATTTTATTGTACTCAGGGAAACACGCGCTTGTATACATCATTCAAGAACTTTTTCTAAATTCTTCAGCCCCTCTAAGAATGAGTCCCCATATGGAGTGAAATCATCCATATAAATTTCAACACCATCATCTATCAAATCAGAGAATATCCCCAAGATTTCCCTCTGGAATGTTGCAGGGGCATTACACAGGCCAAAAGGAAGGACTCGATATGCAAATGTTCCCCAGGGGCATGTGAAGGTTGTCTTGCCCTGATCCTCAGGAGCGATCTGGATTTGGTTATATCCACTAAACCCATCCAGAAATGAAAAAAATTTCTTACCAGCCAATGTGTCTAAAACTTGATCGATAAATGGCAGGGGAAAATGGTCCTTCTGCGTCGCTTTATTTAACTCTCGATAGTCCACGCATATTCGCCACTTGCCATTCTTATTAGGAACCATTACCAATGGCGAGACCCATTGGCTATCTGAGATAGGGTAGATAAAACCTGCATCCAGTAGTTTCTAAAGCACTTCTTTCACAATGCTCTTCAATGCCGGATTCATCCTTCTCTGAGGTTGTCTTATAGGATGACAATCTTCCTTGATGTATATGTGATGGGTGCATAAGTTATCAGGGATCCCCTTCATGTCTAAATAATCCCGGGCGAAAGCTTCTTTATGCTTCTGAAGAACATCTATCAACTGCTTCCTCTGGGATTCTGACAGACCTGGATTGATATTCAGAGTTTTTCCCGGTTCTACCTCCACTTGGACACTTTCATGAGGTGCATCAACATCTTCTTTCAATTCTTCCATTGTTTCAATATCCTCGTGAGTTTCACAGCTTAGGATGGATTCTAAGACTTGCTGGTTTGACTCTGAAATGGAACAAGGATCATTCATGAAGGAAGTAATCACATCATCTTCTGATTCCATCTTCAACTGAAGGGCTTGTCCGATAGTAAGGACCGGTCTCACTTCTTCCTCTTCTTCGACTTCCACCATAGATATAGCCTTCTTTCCACCTTCTGACTTTTTAGGTGCATCTGGTTCTGCTGGTGGGTATAGCACCAAGTTCTTGGTGTTATGGCCATTAGAAATGACCATATTTCTTGATCGACACCCTATATAAGCGTCTGCAGTAGCCAGCCATGGCCTACCTAAAATTAAGGGGTGACCACCTACTGAAGATTGTGTATGCAATACCAGGAAATCGACAGGGTAATGCCATGCATCTACTGAAATTTTCACGTCCTCCAACTTCCCCACAGGCTTAACTGTGGATCTATCCACCAATTCCAACATTGTAGGTGTATGCTTCAAATTTTGAAGGCCTAATGTATGCATGGTTTCCATGGTGATGACAATGATGGCAGCACCCAAGTCCACCAGCACATTTGGAATCTCCACTCCATTGATCTGTACTATCAAAACCGAGTTCCCCGGATCTCCATATTTCTCTGGTATTTATTTTCCCATCATGAAGTCTGATAATTTTCCCATAACATGTATAGCGAGGGGGTCCTTAGTTTTATTTGCAGGTTTATTTGAGCAATATTCCCTAAGATTCTTTGCATAAATTGGCACATCCTTCATAGCTTGTAACAAGGGAATTTTAACAAATAAATTCTGCAATTATCCTAATAAGTCAAATTTAGCTTGTGGGCTTGGTTTACTCATAATCAGTCTCTCTGGGTAAGGTGGTTCATATTGAGGTTGTTTTACAGGAGGCGCCTGGTTTTTAATAGTTTGTTTTGGTTCTCTATTGACCGGCTGTGCCTCTCTGTCTTCATTGTCAAGTTGTTCAATAATAACCAGAGGGGGTTGGACATTGACTGTCTGGCCAGATCGCAGATTCTTCTCATACAGATCTGCTGTAGAGATACTATACAAAGGCAGGTTAAGAACATCATCTTGATGAGCTCCTTTATTATTGGGGTTAGGGTTAGGCTACATTGGAAGCTGAGGATGAATGGGTTGATTACCAGGGGGCACATTGGAAGGTAATTGGAGTTGCTACTGTGGAATTTGTTGAGGAAACTGCTCTAAAGAGGGTCCTTGCCAAGTTGAAGCCCATGGTGAGCTCATACCGGCTTGAGGGTTCCATTGCTACCACAATGGGTACTGGTATTTGTTTGGTCAATTTAGTGTGTCCTAAATTGCTGCATTTAATTTGTCAATCCGGGAATCGTAAGCTGATGAAGTGCGGCGCACTATATGTGCAAGATAAGCTATTTCTTAACTTTTTGTCATTTTTGGTTTTCTAAGGTGAAATGGAAATTCTAAGATGAAAACAAGTTTGGTTATGTTTGTTCAAGGAAGAGTGATATCCCCTATAATGATTTACCAACTTGAAACTTTTGAAAGAAAATTGAAAATTACAATGACAAGACTTGAAAGAAAGTAAAAGTGTACTGCTGAAATGAAAAGGTGCTGCTAATCTAATGAATCAAAACAGTAAACTAGTGAACATGAAAACCAAACTATTCTTGCTACCAACTAAACACAAAAGAAACTATGCTTAAGGAAATTCAAAATTGCAACAAAATAAATCTAAATCAGATTACATCAATTTATCTTCTGACCCTTCATCATTAGTCCAGCTATGATTTTCGGAAGTAATCATAAACAACTTGTGTAACTAATATTTAATTTGCAGAAAATAAACTAATACTAAACCATACACTCATGATTCAATCCCTCACCATCAGTCCAGCTGTGGCTTTCGGAGGCAACTGAAGATGCTATGAGCAGCTTAATATATCTAAATTTGCAGAAAAGAAACTAATACTAAACTACACATTTCATAATGCGGTCCCTCACCATCAGTCCAGCTGTGGCTTTCGGAGGCAACTGAAGATGCTATGAGCAGCTTAATATATCTAAATTTGCAGAAAAGAAACTAATACTAAACTACACATTTCATAATGCAGTCCCTCACCATCAGTCCAGCTGTGGCTTTCGGAGGCAACTGAAGATGCTATGAGCAACTTAATATATCTAAATTTAACTACTGAATCAGATAAGCAAAACTGAAATGTACAAAGCAAGACTGAAGTTAAACAAAAGCTATGAAAAGCAAACTAGCAGCAGAACAATGTTAGTTTCATGTCATTAGTCAAAATGCTATAAAAATGCTATAAAAATGCACGGGCTGTCTACCTAAAACCTGCACAAGAAAACTGATCAATGATTAACAATCATAAAAACATGAAAGACAGAAATGAAATGGAAATTATGGAAATGTATAAACAGAAATGAAACAACTGCAAAGTATGTACATATGGATGGATTATAATACAATGAATTTTAAAAGAAATGAAATGAAAAATGTACACTAATACACAAAACCTTAGCTGAGCAGGGGCCCTCTACACAGCCTTGGTAACGATCCTCAAACACGAATTAAGTTGAAAAACACAGTCTTCTCATATTAAAAAGTGGTTCATTACAGAATGGTAGTGTTACGGCTTCAAGGGCAGCGTAATCACTACAAAGCAACTAACAGATAACAGAGTATGTTCACGAACATCAACTATCAACTAACTCTACGTGCGTATGCAAACACTCTATATATAACAGCAAACTGTAACTGTTTCCTAAAGTTCATGATGACAGGGAGCACGTAGACCACTACAGCCACGGATATAGGAGTATGGCCGTGTTGGAAAGTGAATCTACGGAAGGTGGATGCTTCAATTCAACTCCAGAACTCTGCACAGATGTCGATTTAACCTCCGCAAGCTTAGAAACGACCGTATGGATGTTTATTTGCCACGAAACAGAGTCCAGCCGACATGAAACTCCATAGTTGACTTCCACGTGGATGGCTTTGACCGCGGCTTCTTTGGACGAGTTTTCTTGAACCAGTAGGACACGAACCATGTCCACGTCATTCCTAGCCTGCCCATGTGGCTCGTTTCCCTTGTAGACACCTGTAGCATATAATTCCACAAAATAGCTGCGGAAAGTTTCAGCAGCTGCGGAAAGTGGCAAGATTCCGCAGCTGTATGAAAAAAATCTAGATCAAATAGAAAACACAAAAACATAATTAAAAACCATGTTAGATACCCTTTTCACATGATATTGACAATTTTGGGAGGTTTAGGTGAGTGAAAAAGGTATGGAAAAGTGTATGGAAAAGATGCAAATTCGGGACTCAACATACCCCCACTGTGAAGGTGTTGCATGTCCTCATGAAACCAAAATTTTGATACTCTTTGTTCAGTTCATGTGCCTTGATACTTCAGCCAGCACATCCAACCCCCTTCTCTTCTTCTTTGGTACTGCCATCATTCTGGGTTTCTTCATTAAGCACCTAAATTTGATATTCACAAGTGATCTCCTCAATTTCTGGCATTTCCTTTTTAATTTCTTATTCTTCTTTTGCCAAATTCCCAAATGTAACATAGTATTATCATGGATGATCTTGTCCAGTTTGCCTTGTTCTTTCAGTGTTTCATTTTCATTTTTGATGTGCCGATTCAAAAGCTCCAGCTCAAAAATTTCCTGTTTTAATGAATGAACTAAATCATCCTGCAATGTATGAGGCTGAATGGAAGAGGTACTTGGACCTGTGGCTGCCTTTTCCAAGGATTCTATATAGTCATATACCTCCTGCTGCTTGGGGTCTACTTCCGGTGTCATTTTCATTGGGCTGTCCCCAAAATGTTGTAAAGGAGAATTATGTTCAAAATCTGGCCGAGGAGGGCTTACATCAATGTTTTGCTGAGAATAAGATGGAGTATGCTCATTGTCTGATTGGGAATGAAAGGAATCTGGTTCACTAACTGACTGAAATGGACTATGGTCAGTTGGAGACTGTTCAGATGTCTCCTCACCCAAATCAATGAAATGAGGACCCTTAATTTGTGTTTTTCTCAATTTTCCCTTAAGCCTGCTGCTTCTCCTCACATGCTGTGGTACACTACCCTTTTGTTCTTGTTTTCCTGTCTCTGCCTTCTTGGATATAGATGACTATTTTTGAAGATAAACTAATCTTTCAGATAGTATTTGATGATCTTCTTCTTTAGAAGAAGGAGTTTTATGGACAGCCTCAATAATTTCTTTCCCTTTTGGTATTATTGGCTTCTTAGCTTTGATTTCCTTCTTCTTCCTTTTTACCAATCTCTCTTCCCTATCAGTTTTTTTCATAGTAGTAGTAGGAATATTTTGGATTTCTTCTATTGTTCTTTTCCTTCTACTTCTTCTTGCTGTGCTAGCTGCGGGAATTTCCTGTGTAGGAGTAATTTGGGTTTCAACATTCATTCTCTTTCTTCTACTCCTTCTAATTGAACTACCTTCAGGAATTTCCTGAGGTTCTTCAAAGAAGTTTCTAACTAGGAATTGTTCCCATGTATCTTTTCTTTCCTTTAGCTCCTTTTCAATCAGAATTTTTATAAGGCCATGGTGATATAAATGAGGCTCTACATCTCCTAGGTGTTTTTGCACAGTCACAGCCATTTTCTTCAAGCTATTGAATAGAAAATAAGGAAGATTGAGAGTTTGGTTTTCAAGAAAATTCATCAATAGCCTAGTATGGTACATGTACATAGACCCAAAACGACCTTCACATGTAATAAATTTCTGAACAATTAGTAGTAAAGTGGCCCATTCTTCTTTAATTGCATGCACAGGGATTCCTCTTTTGAAAACAGTGATATCCATACCTTGATTTCGGAGGATTGTTCTCCATGCCTCATCACTGATACTTTTATTTTTGAACCAACGTTCTCCTTCCTGAAGAAGCTCTGTGGCTATTGCTATTGATGCTTCATTGACCAAAAACTTGAGGTCTCCCACTTCTGCTTCCGAGCCATCAAATGATCTTGCAAACGCTTTTGTAACTTCTCTGTGGTAACCCCTGAATTTCTGAATAAAACACAGCCATTTAGCTTTCCTCAACATCTCTTTTGCTTGTGGATATCCCTCTATAAACTTCGGTCCTTCGGGCTCTGCCCTTAATAATTTTCCCATTTCACTTCTCTGTGCTTCACAAGTTTGCCTCTGTGAGGGTTTAAGTGGAAATGGAACGATGGAATACACAGGATCGAGCACAATACTGTGGGGATGTTATCATAAAATGAGAATGAGTACCATAAACAGAATGGAGTAAGACTATGGGTAGGTATACGGGAGTGAGAGTGAGCAAAAGGAACGAAATGGAGTGAAACAGGGAGTGAGAATGAGTAGAGCGGGGTTTTGTAAACACGACAGAGACACGACAAAGAGGTTAACAAAGTATAATGCATTCGGCCGCATTTTGAATTTTGGTGGCTGTGTAATAAATATAAACACGTTTCAATAAACGGTTATGAAGTTATGCGGCTTGTAAGAGTCCTTTGTCAACTCAAATACGTATCATTATCTCCGGTGGGATATTAGAACATGAGTGAGAATCGGAATTTCAATGATGAAACCGTTTATGAATAAATGCAAGAGGATAACATGGAAATCGTGGAAGGTTACGGGACTGTCAATATAATCATTGCGCGTTATGGGTAGAGCTCATAGTTTAAAATTATATAAAAATGTGTTTTTTCAATACTATTTGAAATAAACTTTATTCATACCTTTGGAATCCTTTCTTTTTCCCTTGGTCTTCAACTGATTGATCTTCATTAGTGTCTTGAATGTTCCATTGATCCTCCCCCCTGCATTTTATTTCATAATTATGGAAATAACAACTAACTGTACATTCTCTTTGAAAACAGAGTAGCAGCTGCGGAATCTGCTTCTGGCTGCGGAAACTGGAGTCAGCTGCGGAAACAGATGTCAGCTGCGGAAACTGACACAACTATTACTTGGTTGAATAGAAATGAACAAATGCCAAATGACCAGATGGAAATGGTCATAAAAAAGATTTTTATTGATGGAATGGATGAAATGAAGTGGAATGAAGTGAAATGAAATGAAATGAAATGGAATGAAGTGAAATGAAATGGAGTGGGTGGTGAAATGAAATGAAATGAAAGAGAGATTTTTTTTTGGAAAATATAGAGTGTCAGGTGTCCCTGATTTTCACTCCATATTTTCTGTATAAGACTGCCAATCAATGATTGGTTTTCAGGCTTATACCATTTTTTTTTCTTTTTTTTCTTTTTTTTCTTTTTTCTTTTTCTTTTTCTTTTTTTTTTAACTTGAAAAACAAAAGCTAGGCTGGTGGAGAAGAAGAATTCTTCTGTACCAGCCTGATTGCAGAACTTTCTTGAAACAACTTGACAAAATCCTCTTTTGAGAGTGGCTTATGATAAACTTTCAATCTATGGCCATTCACAATAAGAGGAGTTTGAAACTCATCAATGGTCTTGATTCTTACGGCTCCATTGCTAAAGATTTTGTCAATCTCATATGGCCCAAGCCAATGAGTCTGAAATTTCCCTTGAAAATCTTTAAACTTGGAATCAAATAACAATGCCCAATCTCCTTCTTGAAACTTTTTCTCTTTGATATATTTGTCATGCCATTTAGTTCTTTGATATTGAACTAGATCAGTTCTTAGAATTGCTTCTTGTCTGATCTCATCTAGCTCATTCAGCTGTTCCATTCTATGCTTTTGCGCTTCTGATAAGTCCATCCCCAACTGAACTGCTATCTTGAAGGTCTTGACTTGGAACTCAATGGGGAGCAAGACTTCTTTCCCATAAACAAGTTCATAGGGAGAATGTCTTGTTGTATTCCTCCATGTAGTTCTGTAGGCCCACAAGGCTTCTGGAAGCCTTTCTGCCCAATCTCTTCTATGTAGATGAACAGTCTTGGTGATGATACTTTCAAGAACTTTGTTTGTGGACTCCACTTGACCATTTGCTTGTGGATGGTAAGGAGTAGATCTTCTGTGCTTGATTTTGTATTCTTCCATCAACTTTTCCACCAAATTTGATGTGAATTGGCTCTCCTGATCTGTCACAATTTCTCTTGGAACACCAAAGTGAGTAAAAATATCCTCATAAAGAAAATGAACAACTGAATTTTCAGTAGCGGATACTAATGCTTTAGCTTCTACCCATTTAGTAACATAATCAGTGCAAACCAATATATACTTCTTTTGCTTAGATGGTGGATTAATAGGTCCAATGAAATCTAAAGCCCATTTTTCAAAGCGTTCAATGAGTACCTGTGTTTGCAATGGCATTTCATTTGAAAGGGTAGGTTTCCCTACTCTTTGGCAGCTATCACACCTTTTGACATATTGTTTTGCATCTTTGAAGAGGGAAGGCCAATAATATCCCAAGGAAAGGATTTTATAAGCCGTCCTTTTGTCCTCAAAGTGTCCGCCGCATGGTTCATCATGACATGCCTTAAGAATATCAGGCATTTCATCTTCCCTGACACATCTTCTGATCACAAGATCTGGCCCTGTTTTAAACAATTCGTTAGAAATCCATGAATATCTTGAACTCTCCTGAATAATTTTTCGTTTTCTCTTGGAAATAAATGTGAAGGTAGTTTCCCTGTAACCAAATAGTTAGCAATATCTGCATACCAAGGGGTCTTAATAGTTACTGCAAACAAGTATTCATCAGGAAATTTATCTTCTACAGGAGAATCTTCTTTAGTATTCTTAATCCTAGACAAGAAATCAGCTACTGTATTCTGTTTTCCTGGTCTATCCAACACAGTAATATTGAATTCTTGCAAAAGTAAAAGCCATCTTGTCACTCTGCCATTAGTAACAGGTTTGTTCATTAAATATCTAATTGCAGAATGGTCGGTATGAATAAAAGTTTCATAGCCTGTTATGTAATGTCTAAACTTATTAATTGCATGAACAACAGCTAAAAACTCTTTTTCAGTCACAGTATAGTTCAACTCTGTGGGAGTCAAATTTTTACTGGTGTAATAAATGGCATAAGGAATTAAATCTTTTTGACCCAACACGGCTCCAAGAGCTGTATCTGAAGCATCTGTAGAAATATGAAAAGGAAGTTTCCAATTTGGTCCTCTTAAGATAGGTGCTTCAGATATTCTTGTTTTCAAAGTTTCAAAAGCTGATTGACAATCAGGATCCCATTTAAATTCACAGTCTTTTGTAAGCAACTTGAAGAGTGGATATGCTATTTTAGTGAAGTTTTCTATAAATCTTCTATAGTAACCAATAAATCCTAGAAAACTTCTAACATCTCTTTGACAATTTGGAATAGGCAACTTGGAGATGACTTCTACTTTTGATCTATCAACCTTAATCCCATCTCCCGAAATATGATGTCCTAAAACAATCCCTTCAGTAAACATCATAAAGCATTTTTCATGGCTTAATGAAAGGTTTGTTTCTTTACATATTATAAGAACTTTTTCCAAATTTTCTAATGCCTCTTCAAATGAATTACCATAAATTGTAAAATCATCCATATAAACCTCTACACAATCATGGATTAGATCGGAAAAAATTCCTAGTACTGCTCTTTGGAATGTTGCAGGTGCATTACATAACCCAAAAGGAAGCACTCGGTAGGCAAAATTTCCCCATGGACAAGTAAATGTGGTCTTATCTTGATCTTCAGGTGCTACCTGAATTTGATTATAGCCACTAAAACCATCGAAAAATGAAAAGTACTTTTTACCTGCTAATGTATCTAATACCTGATCAATAAAAGGCAAAGGAAAGTGATCCTTCAAAGTTGCTTTGTTCAACTCCCTGTAATCAATGCATACTCTCCATTTACCATTCTTTTTAGGTACTATAACCAAAAGAGAAACCCATCGGCTATCTGAAATTGGATAAATGAAGTTTACATTGAGAAGTTTTTGGAGCTCTTCTTTCACTATCTCCCTAAGATTTGGATTCATCCTTCTTTGAGGTTGTCCGATTGGTCTACTGTTTTCCTCAATATAGATATGATGGATGCAAGTCTTAGGATCAATACCCTTCATGTCAGTATACTCCCATGCAAATGCAGTAGAATGTTTTTGCAAGATTCTGGTTAGTTCTTCTTGTTGTGACTTCTCCGGATGTTTATTGATATTCAATGTCTTTTCTGGAAAAATCTCAAAAACAGAATTACCAAATTCTTCCATAGAGTAAAGAGACATTTGTCTTGATGATAAATATTCTATGTCAGATTCCAACTGAAATTGTGTGGGGTCATATTCTGAAGTTATCTCAAAATTTTCTAATGTGTTCAGAATTTGACTATCCTCACTAATTTCGGAAATGGTAAAGACAGGTTGTATAGTGTTCTCATCATCGACCCATTCATTGTCTCCTATTTCTGTGATTGCTCTTGCTGGAGGATACAAATTGAATTTCTTTGTCAAATTACCATTAGAAATGTACATGTCTCCAGATCTACAACTAATAAAAGCATCAGCTGTGGCTAGCCAAGGTCTTCCTAAGATAAGTGGGTGTCCTCCTAGATTACTCTTGGGAGTCAAAATCATAAAATATACTGGATATTCCCAAGAATCTAAGGAGACTGAAATATCTTCTAATACACCATCTGGTTTAATAATTGATCGATCTGCAAGTTGCAGTAAAGTAGGTGTAAAAGAAGGTTAGGAAGTTTTAGCTGGTCCATAGTCTGTCTACTCATAATGTTGATAGCAGCCCCTAAGTCAATCAATGTGTTTGGAATTTCTATCCCATTTATATGTGTCTTGACAATTGGACTTCCTGGATCTACATACTTCTGCATAGTAATTTTTCCCATCATAATGTCTGCAATCTTTCCTACCAGGTGGATTCTTCTTGTGTCTTTTAGCTTCCTTCCTGGTCTTTTGAAACTCAACTCCTTTATGGTTTTTGCTAGAATAGGAATTTCTCGAATGTCTTGTAGCAATGGAATCTTGATACAAACATTCTTCAATTCATCTAGAAAGTCATAGTTAGGCAACAAGATTTGTTTCTCCACCCCCTTATCAATTTGTAGTCTTTCCGGAAAAGGAGGTGTAGATGAAGATACAGGTTGCTCAACTATAGGAGTTGTGGATGTTAGCTTTTCTTTTTCTTTTTGAATTTTTGAATTTTGAAGAGATTCTTCCTCGGAACCCTTATTGACTTGAAGAGAGTCCTCTTCAGAGGTATCTTGCTCTTGAATATCTATAGAAGGTTTTTCTAAGACTCTACCAGATCTGAGTTGTACATCGTTGAGAGGAACAATCATATAGGTAGGAAATTGTTGTCCTTCTACCATATAAGTAGTTTGAGGATTCTTATTGTTAGGATTTGGCAATGGCTGAGCTGGAAGTTGATTTGTCTTATGTTGGTATGGGAGCATGAGTTGAGGATTTGTATTTTTTTGAGAAGGTTGTTGTTGTGGAAATGGCAATGAAAGTTGTGGATTTGGGCTTGGAAATTGTGGAGCTTGTTGATTTTGAAAAGATGGAGGATATTGATAAAATTGAGCAAATCTCCCATAAGGATTTTGCATCCCTTGTACCCATGGCTGATATGAATTTTGATGTTGAGGCCAAGGTTGTTGCCAAGGATTCCAGTTTGGTGGGGTTTGAAGATTCATAGGGTTATTAAACCCTTGAGATTGTTGTCCCTGCCAAGGTCTCCTTGCGACAAAACAGAGAGATTCTACTGAGTTTGGATCTTCTTGAAAAACAGCTTTGAGTCCAGGAATTGAAGGACAATCCTTGATCTCATAATTTTCTGAGCAAATCATACATGTTTCTACAACTTTTGCATCCAAGGGACATTCCCTTAAAGCATGTTTCTTCCTACATTTCGGACAAAATATGGCTAAAGCATCTGTTTCTGCTTTCTGCTTGTTTTGGATTTTAAGGGTGTCTAGTTGTTCACTAAGGCTCCCTAAAATATCAGTTTTGAACTCATCAAGCATATTACCAATCTCTGCCCTACTTACCGATCCAGTTGCAGATTTGTTAGCCCTAATAAGAGAAGAATCCCTAGGCCCTTTTCCTGTTTTAGATTTTCCTCTTGAGAGATGGATACATAGTTCTGTTATATCACGAAATGGAAGTTGAGAAATGTCTCCTTTCCCCATCATGTTTAAAATGTCTATCCATTCATCTCTAATGGCTTTTAATAGGAGGGCTTTCAAGGTTTCATTATCTAAGTTGCTCATCTTTGCTCTTTTCAAGTTGTATTGAAATCTTTCAATTAAGTCTTCCAAATTTTCATCTTCTTTGTGCATCATTTTGAATACCTCATCCTTGTGATTGGTGGGCATACAATAGTCCAAGTATCTATCCAAAAATGTTTGTTTCATATCATTCCAAGTCCTGATAGATTGAGTGGCTAATCCCATGAACCATTTCAAAGCAAATCCCTTCAATGTTGAAGGAAACAGTTTGAGTTTTTGAGAATCTTCCATGTAGTCATAAGTTCGGCACACTTCTACCTCTACCTCCATCTATTACTTCTGCTGCCATGATAGTTTCTTTAGAGTCCTTAAAGTCCTCTAGTTCTTCTACCAAGAGAGTCTCTTTGTTTTCTAAATGGGTTTTAGTAGGTGGTATAGGAGAATCCTCTAATTCATCTGTTCCTTGACTTCCAAAAATATTAAGGCTAGGGGTAGATGGTGGTGAATCTGGTCTATGCCTTGAAGAAGATGGAGTTGTGAAAATCGAACTCTTGGCTTTAGCTATAAACCTTCCCCTAGAATCTCTTGCTCTATGCATGTCATTTTTTTTATTTAAAAAAAATTTGGGCTAATAATTCTCTTTCTGATCTTCCAGGTCACACTAGGTGCAAGAAGAGAGCATACTTAAGAAATTACTGAACCAATAACTCTCTTTTCTGATCCTCCAGATCACACCAGGTGCAAGAGGAGAGCATACTTCAAGAAGTTATCAAGTTTTCCCTTCTTTTAGAATTTTTTTTTTTTTTTTTTTTAAGAAATTGGCTATCTAGTTACACTTCCCCGGCAACGGCGCCAAAATGTTTGGTCAATTTAGTGTGTCCTAAATTTTTGCATTTAATTTGTCAATCCGGGAATCATAAGCTGATGAAGTGCGGTGCACTATATGTGCAAGATAACCTATTTCTTAACTTTTTGTCGTTTTTGGTTTTCTAAGGTGAAATGGAAATTCTAAGATGAAAACAAGTATGGTTATGTTTATTCAAGGAAATGATATCCCCTATAATGATTTACCAACTTGAAATTTAAAAAAAAACAATTTGAAATTTACAATGACAAGACTTGAAAGGAAATGAAAATGTGCTGCTGAAATAAAAAGGTGCTGCTAATCTAATAAATCAAAACAGTGAACTAGTGAGCATGAAAACCAAACTATTCTTGCTGCTGACTAAACACAAAAGAAACTATGCTTTAAAGAAATTCAAAATTGCAACAAAATAAATCTAAATCAGATTACATCAATTTATCTTCTGACCCTTCATCATTAGTCCAGCTATGATTTTCGGAAGTAATCATAAATAACTTGAGTAACTGATATCTAACTTGCAGAAAGAAAACTAATATCAAACCATACATTCATGATTCAATCCCTCACCATCAATCCAGCTGTGGCTTTCGGAGGCAACTGAAGATGTTATGCACAATTTAATATATCTTACATTTGCAGAAAAGAAACTAATACTAAACTACGCATTTCATAATACAATCCCTCACCATCAGTCCAGCTGTGGCTTTCGGAGGCAACTGAAGATGCTATGAGCAGCTTAATATATCTAAATTTGTAGAAAATAAACTAATACTAAACTACACATTTCATAATACAATCCCTCACCATCAGTCCAGCTGTGGCTTTCGGAGGCAACTGAAGATGCTATGAGCAGCTTAATATATCTAAATTTGCAGAAAAGAAACTAATATTAAACTACACATTTCATAATACAATCCCTCACCATCAGTCCAGCTGTGGCTTTCGGAGGCAACTGAAGATGCTATGAGCAGCTTAATATATCTAAATTTAACTACTGAAGCAAATAAGCAAAACTGAAATAAACAGAGCAATACTGAATTTAAACAGAAACTATGAAAAGAAAATTAGCAGCAGAACAATGTTAGTTCCATGTCATTAGTTAAAAAGCTATGAAAATGCCCGGGCTGCCTATCTATAACCTCAAACAAAAACACTGATCAGTGATTAACAACATAAAACATGAAAGACAAAAGTGAAATGGAAACTATGGAAGTTTATAAACAGAAATGAAGCAAATGCAATGTATAAACATATGAATGGATTATGGCACAATGAACTTTTAAAGAAATGAAATGAGAATTTTACACTAATGCACAAAAACCTTAGCTGAGCAGGGGCCCTCTACACCAGCCTTGGCAACGATCTTCAAATACGAATTCCGGTTAACAAAACAGAGTCTTCTTATATTAAAAAGCAGTCATTACAGAAAAGTGATGTTACGGCACAAATTCAGCGTAATCACATTACAGAGCAGACTAATGAAAGATAACATAGACTAACATCGACTAACTCTATATGCGTATGCAAACGCATTATATATAACAAAAGAAATATAACTGTCTCCTAAAGTTCATGCTGGTGGAGAGCACGTAGACCATTACGTCCACGGATCTAGGATCATGGCCGTGTTGGAAAGTAAATCTACGAGGAGTGGATGCTTGAATTCGACTAAGGAGCCATGTACAGATGTCGATTTATCCTCCGCAACTTAGAAACGGTCGTATGAATCTTCATGTGACACGAAACAGAGTCCTGCCAACATGAAACTCTATGGTTGACTTCCATGTGGACGCCTTTGACCGCGGCTTCTTTAGATGAGTTTGCTCGAACCAATAGGACACGAACCATGTCCACATCATTCCTGACTTTCCCATGTGGCTCATTTTCCCTGTAGACACCTGTAACATAGAGTTTCACAAAATAGATGCGGAAAGTTGCAGTAGCTGCGGAAAGTGGCAAGATTCCGCAGCTGAATGAACAAAATCTAAATCAAATAGCAAACACAAAAATATAATTAAAAACCATGTTAGATGCTCTTTTGCAAATGATATTGACAACTTGGGAGGTTCAGGTGAGTGAAAAAGGTATAGAAAGGTGTATGAAAAAGATACAGATTTGAGACTCAACATACCCCCACTGTGAAGGTGTTGCATGTCCTCATGCAACCAAAATTTTGATAATCTTTCTTCAGTTCATGTGCCTTGACACTTCAGCCAGCACATCCAATCCTCTCCTCCTCTTCCTTGGTACTGCCAACATTCCGGGTTTCTTCATTAAGCACCTAAATTTGATATTAACAAGTGCTTTGTTCAACTTCTGGCATTTCCTTTTCAGTTTCTTATTCTTCTTCTGCCATATTCCCAAATGTAGCATGGTATTATCATGGATGATTTTGTCCAATTTTCTTTGTTCTTTCAATGTTTCATTTTCATTTTTGATGTGCCTATTTAAAAGCTCTAGCTCAAAAATTTCGTGTTTTAGTGATTGAACTAAATCATCCTGCAATGTATGAGGCTGAATGGACGAAGTACTTGGATCTGTAGCTGCCTTTTCCAAAGATTCTATGTAGTCATATACTTCCTGCTGCTTGGGGTCTATTTCAGGTGTCATTTTTATTGGGCTGTCCCCAAAATGCCGTGAAGGAGAGTTATCTTCAAAATCTGGCTCAGGAGGGCTCACATCAATATCTTGCTGAGAATGGGATGGAGTATGCTCAATTTCTGATTGGGAATGAAATGAACCGGGTTCACTAACTGACTGAGATGGACTATGGTCAGCTAGGGACTGTTCAGATGTCTCCTCACCCAAATCAATGAAATGAGGACCCTTAATTTGTGTTTTCCTCAATTTCCCCTTAAGTCTGCTGCTTCTCCTCACACGCTGTGGTACACTACCCTTTTGTTTTTGTTTTCCTTTCTCTGTCTTCTTGGGCATAGATGATTGTTTTTGAAGATAGACTAATCTTTCAGATAACACTTGATTATCTTCTTCTTCAGAAGAAGGAGTTTTATGTACAGCCTCAATAGTTTCTCTCTCTTTTGGTGTTATTGGCTTCTTACCCTTGATTTCCTTCTTCTTCCTTTTTACCAGTCTCTCTTCCCTATCAGTTCTTTCCATAGTAGTAGTAGGAGTGTTTTGGATTTCATCAATTGTTCTTTTCCTTCTACTTCTTCTTGCTGTGCTAGCTGCGGGAATTTCCTGAGTAGGAGTAATTTGGGTTTCAACATTTATTCTTTTTCTTCTACTCCTTCTTGTTGAACTACCTTTAGGAATTTCCTGAGGTTCCTCAAAGAAATTTCTAACTAGAAATTGTTCCCATGTGTCTTTCTTTTCCTTTAACTCCTTTTCAATCAGAATTTTTACAAGGCCGTGGTGATACAGATGGGGTTCTACATCTCCTAAGTGTTTCTGAACAGTCACAGCCATTTTCTTCAAGCTATTTAACAGAAAATATGGAAGATTGAGAGCTTTATTTTCTAGAAAATTCATCAATAGCCTGGTATGGTACATATACATGGACCCAAAATGGCCTTCACATGTAATGAATTTCTGAACAACTAGCAGTAAAGTGGCCCATTCTTCTTTCAATGCATGCACAGGAATTCCTCTTTTAAAAACAGTTATGTCCATACCTTGGTTTCGTAAGATTGTTCTCCATGCTTCATCACTGATGCTTTTATTTTTAAACCAATGCTCACCCTCCTGAAGAAGTTCCGTGGCTGTTGCTATAGATGTTTCATTGACCGCAAACTTAAGGTCTCCAATCTCTGCTTCCAAGCCATCAAACGACCTTGCAAATGCTTTCGTAACTTCTTTGTGGTAATCTCTGAATTTCTCGATAAAACGCAGCCATTTTGCTTTCTTCAATATCTCCCTTATTTGCGGATAACCCTCCATAAACTTCGGTCCTTCCGGTTCTGCTCTTAGCAATTTACCCATTTCTCTTTTCTGCTCTTCACAAATTTGCCTGCGCGAGGGTTCAAGCGGAAGTAGAACGGTTGAATGCACAGGAACGAGCACAATGACTGTGGGGATGTATCATAAAATGGGAATGAGTACCATAAACGGAATGGAGTAAGATTGTGGGCACAATGAACGAAATGGAGTGAGACAGAACAGAGTGGGGTTTCGTAAATACAGCAGAGACACGACAAAGAGATTACCAAAGTATAACACATTCGGCAGCATTTTGAATTTTGGTGGCTGCGCAATAAATATGACCACGTTTCAATCAACAGTTATGAATTTATGCGGCTGTAAGAGTCCTTGGTCAAATCAAATACGTCTCATTATCACCGGTGGAATATTGGATCATGAGTGAAAATCGGGGGTTTAATGATGAAGCTGTTTGAGAATGAATGCGAGAGGATAATATGGAGATCGTGAAAGGTTACGGAATTTTCAATATAATCATTGCACGTAATGGATAGAGCTCATGGTTCAGAACTATATAAAAATGTGTTTTTCAATGCTATTTGAAATAAATTTTATTCATACCTTTGGAATCTTTGCCTTTTCCCTTGGTCTTCAACTAATTGATCTCCATTGGTGTCTTGAATGCTCCATGTCTTCATTTTTTATCCTCTCACCTGCATTTTATTTCATAATTATGGAAATAACGTCTGACTGTACATTATTTTTGAAAAAAGAGTAGTAGCTGCGGTATCTGCTTCTGGCTGCGGAAACTGGAGTCAGCTGCGGAAACAGATGTCAGCTGCGGAAACTAACACAGCTATCACTTGGATGAATGGAAATGAACAGATGACAAATGACAAGATGGAAATGGTCATGAAAAAGATTTTTATTGATGGAATGGAATGAAATGGATAAAATGAAGTGGAATGGAATGAAATGAAATGGAATGAAGTGGAATAAAATGGAGTGGTGGTGACAAAACTTGTGAAATGAAAGAGAGACTTTTTTTTTTTTTTTGGAAAATATAGAGTGTCAGGTGTTCCTGATTTTCACTCTATATTTTCTGTATAAGACTGCCAATCAATGATTCGTTTTCAGGCTTATACCTTTTTTTTTTTTTTTTTTTTTTAAACTGAAAAGAACAAAAGCTAGGCTGGTGGAGAAGAAGAATTCTTTTGTACCAGCCTGATTGCAGAACTTTCTTGAAACAATTTGACAAAATCCTCTTTTGAGAGTGGCTTATGATAAATTTTCAATCTATGGCCATTCACAATAAGAGGAGTTTGAAACTCATCAATGGTCTTGATTCTTACTGCTCCATTGCTAAATATTTTGTCAATTTCATATGGCCCAAACCAATGAGTCTGAAATTTTCCTTGAAAATCTTTAAACTTGGAATCAAATAACAATGCCCAATCTCCTTCTTGAAACTTCTTCTCTTTGATATACTTGTCATGCCATTTAGCTCTTTGATATTGAACTAGATCAGTTCTTAGAATTGCTTCTTGTCTGATCTCATCTAGCTCATTCAATTGCTCCATTCTATGCTTTTGGGCTTCTGATAAGTCCATTCCCAACTGAACTGCTATCTTGAAGGTCTTGGCTTGGAACTCAATGGGGAACAAGACTTCTTTCCCATAAACAAGTTCATAGGGAGAATGTCCTGTTGTATTCCTCCATGTAGTTCTGTAGGCCCACAAGGCTTCGGGAAGCCTTTCTGCCCAATCTCTTCTATGTAGATGAACAGTTTTGGTGATGATACTTTCAAGAACTTTGTTTGTGGACTCCACTTGACCATTTTCTTGTGGATGGTAAGGATTAGATCTTTTGTGCTTGATTTTGTATTCTTCCATCAACTTCTCCACCAAATTAGATGTGAATTGGCTCCCCTGATCTGTCACAATTTCTCTTGGAACACCAAAGCGAGTAAAAATATCCTCATAAAGAAAATGAACAACTGAATTTTCAGTAGCAGATACTAATGCTTTGGCTTCTACCCATTTAGTAGCATAATCAGTACAAACCAATATATACTTCTTTTGCTTGGATGGTGGATTAATAGGTCCAATGAAATCTAAAGCCCATTTTTCAAAGGGTTCAATGAGTACCTGTGTTTGCAATGGCATTTCATTTGAAAGGGTAGGTTTCCCTACTCTTTGGCAGCTATCACACCTTTTGATATATTGTTTTGCATCTTTGAAGAGGGAAGGCCAATAATATCCTAAAGAAAGGATTTTATAGGCCGTCCTTTTGTCCGCAAAGTGTCCGCCGCATGGTTCATCATGACATGCCTTAAGAATATCAGGCATTTCATCTTCCCTGACACATCTTCTGATCACAAGATCTGGCCCTATTTTAAACAATTCATTAGAAATCCATGAATATTTTGAACTCTCCTGAATAATTTTTTGTTTTTCTCTTGGAAATAAATGTGAAGGTAGTTTCCCTGTAACCAAATAGTTAGCAATATCTGCATACCAAGGAGTCTTAATAGTTACTGCAAACAAGTATTCATCAGGAAACTTATCCTCTACAGGAGAATCTTCTTTAGTATTCTCAATCCTAGACAAGAAATCAGCTACTGTATTTTGTTTTCCTGGTCTATCCAACACAGTAATATTGAATTCTTGCAAAAGTAAAAGCCATCTTGTCACTCTGCCATTAGTAACAGGTTTGTTCATCAAATATCTAATTGCAGAATGGTCAGTATGAATAAAAGTTTCATAGCCTATTATGTAATGTCTAAACTTATTAATTGCATGAACAACAGCTAAAAACTCTTTTTCAGTCACAGTATAGTTCAACTCTGTGGGAGTCAATTTTTTACTGGTATAATAAATGGCATAAGGAACTAAATCTTTTTGACCCAACACGGCTCCTAGAGCTGTATCTGAAGCATCCGTAGAAATATGGAAAGGGAGTTTCCAATTTGGTCCTCTCAAGATAGGTGCTTCAGATATTCTTGTTTTCAAAGTTTCAAAGGCTGATTGACAATCAGGATCCCATTTAAATTCACGGTCTTTTGTAAGCAATTTGAAGAGTGGAGATGCTATTTTAGTGAAGTTTTCTATAAATCTTCTATAGTAACCAGTAAATCCTAGAAAACTTCTAACATCTCTTTGACAATTTGGAATAAGCAACTTGGAAATGACTTCAAATTTTGATCTATCAACCTTAATCCCATCTCCTGAAATATGATGTCCTAAAACAATCCCTTCAGTAAACATCATAAAGCATTTTTCATGGCTTAATGAAAGGTTTGTTTCTTTACATCTTATAAGAACTTTCTCCAAATTTTCTAATGCCTCTTCAAATGAATTACCATAAACTGTAAAATCATCCATATAAACCTCTACACAATCATGGATTAGATCAGAAAAAATTCCTAGTACTGCTCTTTGGAATGTTGCTGGTGCATTACATAACCCAAAAGGAAGCACTCGGTAGGCAAAAGTCCCCCATGGACAAGTAAATGTGGTCTTATCTTGATCTTCAGGTGCTACCTGAATTTGATTATAGCCACTAAAACCATCCAAAAATGAAAAGTACTTTTTACCTGCTAATGTGTCTAATACCTCATCGACAAAAGGCAAAGGAAAGTGATCCTTAAAAGTTGCTTTGTTCAATACCCTGTAATCAATGCATACCCTCCATTTACCATTCTTTTTAGGTACTATAACCACAGGAGAAATCCATCGGCTATCTGAAATTGGATAAATGAAGTTTACATTGAGAAGTTTTTGGAGCTCTTCTTTCACTATCTCCCTAAGATTTGGATTCATCCTTCTTTGAGGTTGTCTGATTGGTCTACTGTTTTCCTCAATATAGATATGATGGATGCAAGTCTTGGGATCAATACCTTTCATGTCAGTATACTCCCATGCAAATGCAGTAGAATGTTTTTGCAAGATTTTGGTTAGTTCTTCTTGTTGTGACTTTTCCAAATGTTTGTTGATATTCAATGTTTTTCCTGGAAAAATCTCAATAGTAGAACTACCAAACTCTTCCATAGAGTAAAGAGACATTTGTCTTGATGATAAATATTCTATGTCGGATTCCAACTGAAATTGTGTGGGGTCATATTCTGAAGTTATCTCAAAATTTTCTAATGTGTTCAGAATTTGACTATCCTCACTAATTTCAGAAATGGTAAAGACAGGTTGTATAGTGGTCTCATCATCGACCCATTCATTGTCTCCTATTTCTGTGATTGCTCTTGCTGGAGGATACAAATTGAATTTCTTTGTCGAATTACCATTAGAAATGTACATGTCTCGAGATCTACAACTAATAAAAGCATCAGCTGTGGCCAGCCAAGGTCTTCCTAAGATAATTGGATGTCCTCCTAGATCACTTTTGGGAGTAAAAATCATAAAGTCTACTGGATATTCCCAAGAATCTAAGGAGACTGAAATATCTTCTAATACACCATCTGGTTTAATAACCGATCGATCTGCAAGTTGCAATAAAGTAGGTGTAAAAAGAAGGTTAGGAAGTTTTAACTGTTCCATAGTCTCTCTACTCATAATGTTGATAGCAGCCCCTAAGTCAATCAATGTGTTTGGAATTTCTATCCCATTTATATGTGTCTTGACAATTGGACTTCCTGGATCTACATACTTCTGCATGGTAATTTTTCCCATCATAATATCTGCAATCTTTCCTACCGGGTGGATTCTTCTTGTGTCTTTTAGTTTCCTTCCTGGTCTTTTGAAACTCAACTCCTTTATTGTTTTTGCTAGAATAGGAATCTCTCGAATGGCTTGTAGCAAGGGAATCTTGATACAAACATTCTTCAATTCATCTAGAAAGTCATAGTTAGGCAACAAGATTTGTTTTTCCACCCCTTTGTCAATTTGTAGTCTTTCAGGAAAAGGAGGTGTAGATGAAGATGCGGGTTGCTCAACTATAGGAGTTGTGGGTGTTAACTTTTCTTTTTCCTTTTGCATGCTTGAATTTTGAAGAGATTCTTCCTCAGAACCTTTATTAACTTGAAGAGAGTCCTCCTCAGAGGTATCTTGCTCTTGAATATCTATAGAAGGTTTTTCTAAAACTCTACCAGATCTGAGTTGTACATCGTTGAGAGGAACAATCATATAGGTAGGAAATTTTTGTCCTTCTACCATATAAGTAGTTTGAGGATTCTTATTGTTAGGATTTGGCAATGGCTGAGCTGGAAGTTGATTTGTCTTCTGTTGGTATGGGAGCATGAGTTGAGGATTTGTATTTTGTTGAGAAAGTTGTTGTTGTGGAAATGGCAATGAAAGTTGTGGATTTGGGTTTGGAAGTTGTGGAGCTTGTTGATTTTGAAAAGATGGAGGATATTGATAAAATTGAGCAAATCTCACATAAGGATTTTGCATCCCTTGTACCCATGGCTGATATGGATTTTGATGTTGGGGCCAAGGTTGTTGCCAAGGATTCCAATTTGGTGGGGTTTGAAGATTCATAGGATTGTTAAACCCTTGAGTTTGTTGTCCCTGCCAAGGTCTTCTTGCAACAAAACAGAGAGATTCTACTGAATTTGGGTCTTCTTGAAAGACAGCTTTGAGTCTAGGAATTGAAGGACAATCCTTGATCTCATGATTCTATGAGAAAATCATACATGTTTCTACAACTTTTGCATCCAAGGGACATTCCCTTAAAGCATGTTTCTTCCTACATTTCGGACAAAAGATGGCTAAAGCATATGTTTCTGCTTTCTGCTTGTTTTGGATTTTAAGGGTGTCTAGTTGTTCACTAAGGCTCCCTAAGATATCAGTTTTGAACTCATCAAGCATATTACCAATCTCTGCCCTACTTACTGATCCAATTGCAGATTTGTTAGCCCTAATAAGAGAAGAATCCCTAGGCCCTTTTCCTGTTTTAGATTTTCCCCTTGAGAGATGGACACATAATTCTGTTATGTCACGAAGTGGAAGTTGAGAAATGTCTCCTTTCCCCATTATGTTTAAAATATCTATCCATTCATCTCTAATGGCTTTTAATATGAGGGCTTTCAAGGTTTCATCATCTAAGTTGCTCATCTTTGCTCTTTTTAAGTTGTATTGAAATCTTTCAAGTAAATCTTCCAAATTTTCATCTTATTTTTGCATCATTTTGAATACCTCATCCTTGTGATTGGTGGGCATACAATAGTCCAAGTATCTATCCAAAAATGTTTGTTTCATATCATTCCAAGTCCTAATGGATTGAGTGGCTAATCCCATGAACCATTTCAAAGCAGATCCCTTCAATGTTGAAGGAAACAGTTTGAGTTTTTGAGAGTCTTCCATATAGTCATAAGTTCGGCACACAACTTCAAACTCAAACAGAAATGTTTTAGGATCCTCACTTCGCAATCCATAAAAGTTAGGGAGAACAGATGGTGAGATATTTTTCATTGTTGCATGAGTTTCCTCATCAACTATAGGGAAACCAAACAAATTGTCTCCTTCCCTATTTCTACCATTATTTCTTTCACCATTGTTGTCTCCATTGTTTCCTCCTCTTCTACCTCTACCTCCATCTATTACTTCCGCTACCATGATAGTTTCTTTAGAGTTCTTAAAGTCCTCTAGTTCTTCTACCAAGGGAGGATGAGAGAGAGTCTCTTTGTTTTCTAAATGGGTTTTAGTAGGTGGTATAGGAGAATCCTCTAATTCAGTTGTTCCTTGACTTCCAAAAATCTTAAGGCTAGGGGTAGATGGTGGTGAATCTGGTCTATGCCTTGAAGAAGATGGAGTTGTGAAAATCGAACTCTTGGCTTTAGCTATAAACCTTCCCCTAGAATCTCTTGCTCGATGCATGTCATTTTTTTATTTTTTTTTTAAATTTGGGCTAATAATTCTCTTTCTGGTCTTCCAGATCACACTAGGTGCAAGAAGAGAGCATACTTAAGAAATTACTAAACCAATAACTCTCTTTTCTGATCCTCCAGATCACACTAGGTGCAAGAGGAGAGCATACTTCAAGAAGTTATCAAGTTTTCCCTTCTTTTATGATTTTATGTGTTTTTTTTTTTAAGAAATTGGCTACCTAGTTACACTTCCCCGGCAACGGCGCCAAAATTTTTGGTCAATTTAGTGTGTCCTAAATTGCTGCATTTAATTTGTCAATCCGGGAATCGTAGGCTGATGAAGTGCGGCGCACTATATGTGCAAGATAACCTATTTCTTAACTTTTTGTCGTTTTTGGTTTTCTAAGGTGAAATGGAAATTCTAAGATGAAAACAAGTTTGGTTATGTTTGTTCAAGGAAGTGATATCCCCTATAATGATTTACCAACTTGAAACTTTAAAAAGCAATTTAAAATTTACAATGACAAGACTTGAAAGGAAATGAAAATGTGCTGCTGAAATGAAAAAGTGCTGCTAGTCTAGTAAATCAAAATAATGAACTATTGAGCATGAAAACTAAACTATTCTTGCTGCTGACTAAACACAAAAGAAACTATGCTTAAGGAAATTCAAAATTGCAACAAAATAAATCTAAATCAGATTACATCAATTTATCTTCTGATCCTTCATCATTAGTCCAGCTATGATTTTAGGAAGTAATCATAAATAACTTGAGTAACTGATATCTAACTTGCAGAAAGAAAACTAATATCAAACCATACATTCATGATTCAATCCCTCACCATCAGTCCAGCTGTGGCTTTCGGAGGCAACTGAAGATGTTATGCACAATTTAATATATCTTACATTTGCAGAAAAGAAACTAATACTAAACTACGCATTTCATAATAAAATCCCTCACCATCAGTCCACTATGGCTTTCGGAGGCAACTAAAGATGCTATGAGCAGCTTAATATATCTAAATTTGCAGAAAAGAAACTAATACTAAACTACACATTTCATAATACAATCCCTCACCATCAGTCCAGCTGTGGCTTTCGGAGGCAACTGAAGATGTTATGAGCAGCTTAATATATCTAAATTTAACTACTGAAGAAATTAAGCAAAACTGAAATGAACAAAGCAATACTGAAATTAAACAGAAACTATGAAAAGCAAATTAGCAGCGGAACAATGTTAGTTCCATGTCATTAGTCAAAAATCTATGAAAATGCCCAGGCTGCCTATCTATAACCTGAAACAAGAACACTGATCAGTGATTAACAACATAAAACATGAAAGACAGAAGTGAAATGGAAATTATGGAAGTTTATAAACAGAAATGAAGCAAATGCGATGTATAAACATATGAATGGATTATGGCACAATGAGCTTTAAAGAAACGAAATGAGAACTATACACTAATGCACAAAACCTTAGCTGAGCAGGGGCCCTCTACACCAGCCTTGGCAACGATCTTCAAATATGAATTTCGGTTGAAAACAGAGTCTTCTTATATTAAAAAGCAGTCATTACAGAAAAGTGATGTTACGGCACAAGTGCAGCGTAATCACATTACAGAGCAGACTAATGAAAGATAACATAGACTAACATCGACTAACTCTATATGCGTATGCAAACGCATTATATATAACAAAAGAAATATAATTGTATCCTAAAGTTCATGCTGGTGGAGAGCACGTAGACCACTACGTCCACGAATCTAGGATCATGGCCGTGTTGGAAAGTAAATCTACGAGGAGTGGATGCTTGAATTTGACTAAGGAGCCATGCACAGATGTCGATTTATCCTCAGCAACTTAGAAACGGCCGTATGAACCTTCATGTGACACGAAACAGAGTCCAGCTGACATGAAACTCTATGGTTGACTTCCATGTGGACGCCTTTGACCGCGGCTTCTTTAGATGAGTTTGCTTGAACCAATAGGACACGAACCATGTCCACGTCATTCCTGACCTGTCCATGTGGCTCGTTTTCCTTGTAGACACCTGTATCATAGAGTTTCACAAAATAGCTGCGGAAAGTTGCAGCAACTGCGGAAAGTGGCAAGATTCCGCAGCTGAATGAACAAAATCTAAATCAAATGGAAAACACAAAAATATAATTAAAAGCCATGTTAGATGCTCTTTTGCACATGATATTTACAATTTGGGAGGTTTAGGTGAGTGAAAAAGGTATAGAAAAGTGTATGGAAAATATGCAGATTTGAGACTCAACATACCCCCACTGTGAAGGTGTTGCATGTCCTCATGCAACCAAAATTTTGATAATCTTTCTTCAGTTCATGTGCCTTGACACTTCAGCCAGCACATCCAATCCTCTCCTCTTCTTCCTTGGTACTGCCAACATTCTGGGTTTTTTCATTAAGCACCTAAATTTGATATTTACAAGTGCTCTGCTCAATTTCTGGCATTTCCTTTTCAATTTCTTATTCTTCTTCTGCCATATTCCCAAATGTAACATAGTATTATCATGGATGATCTTGTCCAGTTTGCCTTGTTCTTTCAATGTCTCATTTTCATTTTTGATGTGCTTATTTAAAAGCTCTAGCTCAAAAATTTCTTGTTTTAGTGATTGGACTAAATCATCCTGCAATGTATGAGGCTGAATGGAAGAAGTACTTGGACCTGTGGCTGCCTTTTCCAAAGATTCTATATAGTCATATACTTCCTGCTGCTTGGGGTCTATTTCAGGTGTCATTTTTATTGGGTTGTCCCCATAATGCCGTGAAGGAGAGTTATGTTCAAAATCTGGCCGAGGAGGGCTTACATCAATATCTTGCTGAGAATAGGATGGAGTATGTTCAATGTCTGATTTGGAATGAAATGAACCAGGTTCACTTACTGACTGAGATGGACTATGGTCAGCTAGGGACTGTTCAGATGTCTCCTCACCCAAATCAATGAAATGAGGACCCTTAATTTGTGTTTTCCTCAATTTCCCCTTAAGTCTGTTGCTTCTCCTCACACGCTGTGGTACACTATCCTTTTGTTTTTGTTTTCCTTTCTCTGCCTTCTTGGGTATAGATGACTGTTTTTGAAGATAAACTAATCTTTCAGATAGCACTTGATGATCTTCTTCAGAAGAAGAAGGAGTTTTATGTACAGCCTCAATAGTTTCTTTCTCTTTTGGTGTTATTGGCTTCTTACCCTTGATTTCCTTCTTCTTCCTTTTTACCAGTCTCTCTTCCCTATCAGTTCTTTCCATAGTAGTAGTAGGAGTATTTTGGATTTCATCAATTGTTCTTTTCCTCCTACTTCTTCTTGCTGTGCTAGTTGCAGGAATTTCCTGAGTAGGAGTAATTTGGGTTTCAACATTTATTCTTTTTCTTCTACTCCTTCTTGTTGAACTACCTTCAGGAATTTCCTGAGGTTCCTCAAAGAAATTTCTAACTAGAAATTGTTCCCATGTGTCTTTATTTTCCTTTAACTCCTTTTCAATCAGAATTTTTACAAGGCCGTGGTGATATAGATGGGGTTCTACATCTCCTAAGTGTTTCTGAACAGTCACAGCCATTTTCTTCAAGCTATTTAATAGAAAATATGGAAGATTGAGAGCTTGATTTTCTAGAAAATTCATCAATAGCCTGGTATGGTACATATACATGGACCCAAAACGGCCTTCACATGTAATGAATTTCTGAACAACTAGCAGTAAAGTAGCCCATTCTTCTTTCAATGCATGCACAGGAATTCCTCTTTTAAAAACAGTTATGTCCATACCTTGGTTTCATAAGATTGTTCTCCATGCTTCATCACTGATGCTTTTATTTTTAAACCAACGCTCACCCTCCTGAAGAAGTTCTGTGGATATTGCTATAGATGTTTCATTGACCGCAAACTTAAGGTCTCCAATATCTGCTTCCAAGCCATCAAACGACCTTGGAAATGATTTCGTAACTTCTTTGTGGTAACCTATGAATTTCTGGATAAAACGCAGCCATTTTTCTTTCTTCAATATCTCCCTTATTTGCGGATAACCCTCCATAAACTTTGGTCCTTCCGGTTTTGCTCTTAGCAATTTACCCATTTCTCTTTTCTGCTCTTCACAAATTTGCCTGCGCGAGGGTTCAAGCAGAAGTAGAACGGTTGAATGCACAGGAACGAGCACAATGACTGTGGGGATGTATCATAAAATGGGAATGAGTACCATAAATGGAATGGAGTAAGACTATGGGCACAATGAATGAAATGGAGTGAGACAGAACAGAGTGGGATTTCGTAAATACAGCAGAGACACGACAAAGAGATTACCAAAGTATAACACATTCGGCAGCGTTTTGAATTTTGGTGGCTGCGCAATAAATATGAGCACGTTTCAATCAACAGTTATGAATTTATGCGGCTGTAAGAGTCCTTGGTCAAATCAAATACGTCTCATTATCACCGGTGGAATATTGGATCATGAGTGAAAATCGGGGGTTTAATGATGAAGCTGTTTGA
The DNA here is from genome assembly GCA_034641835.2 of Pinus albicaulis. Lineage (NCBI taxonomy): Eukaryota > Viridiplantae > Streptophyta > Pinopsida > Pinales > Pinaceae > Pinus > Pinus albicaulis. Next base: position 1,742,192,149 of record CM076578.1, on the reverse strand, counting down.
GAATGAATGCAAGAGGATAATATGGAGATCGTGAAAGGTTACAGAATTGCCAATATAATCATTGCACGTAATGGATAGAGCTCATGGTTCAGAACTATATAAAAATATGTTTTTCAATGCTATTTGAAATAAATTTTATTCATACCTTTGGAATCTTTGCCTTTTCCCTTGGTCTTCAACTAATTGATCTCCATTGGTGTCTTGAATGCTCCATGTCTTCATTTTTGATCCTCTCACCTGCATTTTATTTCATAATTATGGAAATAACGTCTGACTGTACATTCTTTTTGAAAACAGAGTAGTAGGCTGGAATGCGCCCAGGCAGCGAGGCGGAGTCAGCTGCGGAAGCAGGATATGGGAATTTGCGAGCCACGACACAATCACTTGGATGAATGGAAATGAACAGATGACAAATGACCAGATGGAAATGGTCATGAAAAAGATTTTTATTGATGGAATGGAATGAAATGGAAAAAATGAAGTGGAATAAAATGGAGTGGTGGTGACAAAACTTGTGAAATGAAAGAGAGACTTTTTTTTTTTTTTTGGAAAATATAGAGTGTCAGGTGTTCCTGATTTTCACTCTATATTTTACGTATAAACTTGCCAATCAATGATTGTTTTTCGGCTTATACCATTTTTTTTTTTTTTTTTTTTAGTAAGAAGAACTTAAAAGCTGAAATTTTGGTGGAGAAGAAAGATTCATGCAATACCCGGCTGATTGCAGAACTTTCTTGAAACATTTTGACAAAATCCTCTTTTGAGAGTGGCTTATGATAAACTTTCAATCTATGGCCATTCACAATAAGAGGAGTTTGAAATTCATCAATGGTCTTGATTCTTACTGCTCCATTGCTAAATATCTTTTCAATCTCATATGGCCCAAGCCAATGAGTCTGAAAATTTCCTTTGAAATCTTTAAACTTGGAATCAAATAACAATGCCCAATCTCCTTCTTGAAACTTCTTCTCTTTGATATACTTGTCATGCCATTTAGCTCTTTGATATTGAACTAGATCGGTTCTTAGAATTGCCTCTTGTCTGATCTCATCTAGCTCATTCAACTGCTCCATTCTATGCTTTTGGGCTTCGATAAGTCCATCCCCAACTGAAGTGCTATCTTGAAGGTCTTGACTTGGAACTCAATGGGGAGCAGGACTTCTTTCCCATAAACAAGTTCATAGGGAGAATGTCCTGTTGTATTTCTCCATGTAGTTCTGTAGGCCCACAAGGCTTCAGAAAGCCTTTCTGCCCAATCTCTTCTGTGTAGATGAACAGTTTTGGTGATGATACTTTCGAGAACTTTGTTTGTAGACTCCACATGACCATTTGCTTGCGGATGGTAAGGGGTAGATTTTTTGTGCTTGATTTTGTATTCTTCCATCAGTTTCTCCACCAGATTGGATGTGAATTGGCTTCCCTGATCTGTCACAATTTCTCTTGGAACACCAAAACGAGTAAAAATATCCTCATAAAGAAAATTAACAATTGAATTTTCATTAAACGGATACTTATTCATGGTGTTCTACCCATTTAGTAACATAATCAGTACAAACCAATATATACTTCTTTTGCTTGGATGGTGGATTAATAGGTCCAATGAAATCTAAAGCCCATTTTTCAAAGGGTTCAATGAGTACCTGTGTTTGCAGTGGCATTTCATTTGAAAGGGTAGGTTTCCCTACTCTTGTTGAGAATGCAGCAAGATGATGGAGCTTAGTGAAATGAAGTCGCCTTCACTAAGTGGGCCCGCAGGCAAATTCTGGCGCAAAGTCTATTTTTAGACTATGTCTATTTTTAGACATACGGAGCATAATTTGGGAATTCTACTTGGAGATTCTTGAAGTATGCGACATGTCGATAAAAATAGATGTGACCCTATTTTTTAGGACCCAGACTATTTTTAGACTGATCTCCTAAAAATATGGAAGTCAAATATTATTTACCCTTAATAATATTTTGACTATAAACAGCAGTTTACTCTCTTGGCGCACTTCAGTTTGAGTCATGGAGGTGACTCATGCAATTGACACAAGGAATCACGTGGTTCCTAGGGTTTGATGGCATCTTGCATGGTTGGCTTCAGTTAGACTTCAGTGGCAGAAGTTTTGGAGGAGTTAACGGGACAAATAGTGGAAGTAGTGGAGTTGTGTTCTATTTATTTCAGTTGAACTAGTTGGGATTAGTTAACTAGCTAATCAACTAGATATGAGTGGAGTAAATTAAATAATATTTAATTTACTAAATATTAACTCATTAGTCAACTCAAGAATACTTCAGTTCACTACAGTGCATGATCAGTTTAGTGAAGACCAGTGAAAGAGATAGATGAAAGGGTAGAGTTAGCTATCAGTTGTAACTATACTGTTGCTATTTGCAACACATAGATAGGTGGAGTAAGCTATGAGTATTGCAAAGTTTAGGCTTGTGGTTTATCTATATAAGGAGGCCATCACCTAGCATTAAAATACGCAATCAAGGTTGGCTATCAAGTGGCTAAGGATTGGAGCAAGTGATTTGCTAGATCTAGCTTGATAGTGTGTAGCATGGGAGGTAGTGCATGAGAGCTCGTGAAGAGTTTTTGTACTATGATTGTTACATGATTTCTCCATTATAATATACACAATAGCTGCGGGGTTTTCAGCTATAGGCTTTCCCCATACATACTGAGTTAATGTGTGATTGATTTGATGTGTGATTGCTTCTATGTTATTTCCGCATGTGACAATTAATTGTAGAAGAGGGTTATGTGTTATGCATGCAATTCGAAATTGATGTATGATCGGGTTAATCTTCATTGAATAAGTGATTTATTCAGCTAATTTCTACATGGTATCTGAGCGAGATTAATTGTCGAAGTCTATTACGGTGATTGCAAACTTATTTCCTCGGACAGAGTCTGCATGCGGGCCAGGTAGCCTCCGGAATATTCATCCTTCTTTGTAAGGTGAAAGATCCGGTGAATGCCCTTTGCAGTCAATCTCTGATTTGGAAATAATTTGTTTTCAAGTATAGATCGGAAGCGATAGAGCTTGGAGTTTGGAATTCGAATTTTGCAGAAGGTTGTTCTTCTTGGTGCCGGTGTTGAAAGATGTCTTCTTTTAATGGTTTGCGACTCGAATATGCTCTTGAAGGCAGTTCGAACTATGTTGCATGGAAAGATCGAATGGAAGCAGTGTTAGAAGATAATGGTCTGAAGGAGTTCGTGGATGCGGATGTCCCAAAGCCCACTGATGCAGCTTTGGTCGATGCATGGCAAAAGAAGATCGCGAAATGTCGAAGGATCCCGTTGGAGGGCGTCAAGGATCATATTGTATCCAGCCTGCATGGAAAGGCTACTCCATATTTAATGTGGAAAGCTTTGACGGATCTATTCCAGAGTAAGAGTGACCAAAGGAAGCTGGCGCTCAAAGATAAGCTCATGAACATCAAGATGGAGAAGGGCGACAGTATCGCCAAATACCTCACGAAGTTCACTCAATGCAGAGATGAGCTGGGAAGTGTGGGGGTTACTGTCGATGAAGAGGACATGGTCGACCTGGCTCTCCTTGGTCTTCCGAAGGCTTTGCACTCATATCAAGATAGTGTCAATGGTCGGGAGAAGCTGCCGGGATGGGAGCGCCTTTGGGCGGATCTCATGCAGGAGGAGATAAGGAGGACTACTCGAGATGGATCTTCATCAAAGGGAGCCGATGAAGAAAACTGCGCTTTGGTGTCCAAAGCTAAGAAAGGGAAGGGTAAGAAAACCTCTCATTCTGGAGCTAAGGGCAAGAAGCAGGATATGGCGAAAGTGAAATGTTTTCACTGCCATGATCACGGACATTATGCTACCAATTGTTCAAAGAAGAAGAAGAACAAGCAAGCGGGAAGATCTGCAGATGGAGAAGCTTTGGCTTCACAGTTCGAGCTTGACTTTTCACTGATTGCATGCTTGGTTTCAAGTGTGATGGGATCGGTGTGGTTCTTGGACAGCGGTGCGTCATTTCATATGACGGGAGATCGGGATTTGTTCTCAGATCTGGAGGACAAGGATTTGGGTATGCACATCGAGATGGGCGATGACGGTAGATACAGTGCGACTGGTATCGGTACCGTATCCTTTCAGAGGGAGTCTGGTAAACCCTTTGTTCTAAAGGATGTCATGCATGTACCTGGATTGAAGAAGAACCTGATTTCAGTAGCGATGTTGGAGGATAAGGGGTATGATGTGGTCTTCAGCGAAGGAAAAGCCTTCCTGCGCAGTAAGACTACTGGAGAGACCCGGAAGATAGGGGTTCGAACTCAGAACCTTTATCAGTTGCAGGTAGATGACTGCGCAGCTATGGCATGCAAGGCTGGAGATGTGGTGAGCCGGGATGATGAGGGCGAACTATGGCACAGGAGATTGGGCCATCTTCACCATGGAGCTTTGAAGATTCTGCAGCAGATTTCTACTGAACTTCCTAAGGGCACTCTTGCGCAGTCAGATCAGTGCAAGGGGTGTACTTTAGGGAAGTATGTGAAAGCCACCTTTCACGAGAAGGATAGTCGCGCCACGACGATCCTTGAGAGAGTTCACACAGACGTGTGTGGTCCTTTCTCAGTTGCTTCGACAGCAAAGCACAAGTATTATGTGATCTTTGTCGATGATTTCTCTCGAAAGTGCTGGATCTTCTTCATGCAGAAGAAGAGCGATACATTCGCGAAGTTCTGTGAGTTTAAAGCACTGGTCGAGAAGGAGTCGGGGAAGAAGGTGATTGTTCTAAGGAGTGATAACGGTGGTGAATTCATCTCGGCTGAATTCAAGGAGTTCTGCAGCGCAGAAGGGATTCGGAGAGAGCTCATCGCACCCCATAACCCACAGCAGAACGGGGTGGTTGAGCGGAAGAATAGAACGATCATGGGTGCTGCACGGGCGATGTTGCATGATCAGGGCCTACCCCTTCACTTGTGGGCCGAGGCATGCAATACAGCAGTGTATGTGCAGAACCGTTGTCCTCACAAGGTTCTTGGCATGAGTACACCAGAGGAGGCTTATTCTGGCAAGAGGCCTGATATTTCCCATTTGCGGATTTTCTGATCTCCTGTCTACATGCATGTGACGAAGGATGCAAGAAGGAAGCTGGATCCAACTGCTGAAGTTGGAATATTTGTGGGGTACACCGATACACCTCACAACTATCGGGTGTATGTGCCAGACAGTCGCAAGACTGTTGTGCGACGGGATATAAAATTTCAGGAGGAGAAAGCCATGCAGTGTTCGCTTGAGAGGGAGCCACACTTGCATGCAGATGAGGAGCTGTTAGTTCCTAAGGAGGAGCTTCCGGATGTGGATCACCCACAAGAGGAGGTTCAGGAGGTGGAAGAAACCACCCAGGCAGCGCCAACCATCAGAGGGCGCATGCGCACTACAGAAGCTGAGCGACTGGCTCGGGATGCAGAGAAGGTTGTAGGACCACCTACAGCACAGCGCAGACAGAGACAGTCACCGGATCGATACACTGGATACATGGCTCTTATGAGTCAATGTGTTGTGACAGAGTCATCCTCTTTTGAGGAAGCTGTGGAGGAACCCGCATGGGTTGATGCCATGATCGAAGAATATGATTCGATCATCAGGAACAGTGCATGGGAGATTGTCCCAAGACCGGTTGGGAAATCAGTTGTAGGTTCGCGATGGATCTACAAAGTGAAGCAGGCGGCTGACGGGAGTGTGGAGAAGCACAAGGCGAGATTTGTCGCCCGTGGCTTCTCACAGATCGAGGGGATTGACTATGAGGAGACTTTTGCACCTGTCGCAAGGTACTCTTCCATACGGACGATCCTTGCTCTCTCAGCGCAGATGGGGTGGCACATTCATCAGATGGATGTGAAGACTGCGTTCCTCACTGGAGTTATTGAGGAGGAGGTGTACATAGAGCAGCCTGAAGGTTTTGAGATCTTCAGCAGTGAGTCGCATGTGTGCCGACTCAAGAGAGCACTGTACGGGCTGAAGCAAGCACCTCGTGCTTGGTACACTCGGATAGACAGCTACTTCACCCGGCTTGGATTCTCCAAGAGTGAGGCGGATCCAAACCTGTACCAGATTGTGGTGGAGGGGAAGCTGTTGATCATCGTACTGTATGTAGATGATCTGATTTTGACTGGCGACGAGCAGTTGATACTTTCATGCAAGGAGGATCTTGCACTAGAGTTTGAGATGAAGGACCTGGGCATCCTTCATTATTTCCTGGGATTGGAGATTTGGCAGCGCAGTGGAGGACTGTTTGTTTCTCAGGGCAAGTATGCCCGGGAGATTCTGGAGAGGTTCAACATGCAAGGCTGCAAGCCTGTTGATACCCCTCTTCCTTGAGGTTGGAGGAAGGGAGATGCTACTTCGGAGGAGGTAGTGGATGCCACTGTCTATCGACAGTTGGTGGGGTCGTTGATGTATCTGGTCAATACTCGACCCGATATATGCTATGCAGTTAACCAGCTTTCGCCAGCTATGGTTAAGCCTACCAAGCTCTTTTGGAAGGCGGGCAAGCATGTATTGCGCTATATCAGAGGCACATCGGGATATGGTCTATGGTACAGACAGGAGGATGGAGTGAAACTTTTTGGTTTCACTGATGCAGATTGGGCAGGGAGCCCAACAGACCGGAAGAGCACTTCTGGAGGAGTTTTCAGCATTGGGTCGACAGCAGTTTCCTGGTACAGCAGGAAGCAGAGATCCGTGGCACTCAGTTCAGCAGAGGCCGAGTACATGGCAGCAAGCTTGGCCGCATGTGAGGCTATTTGGATGAGGAAGATCCTCGCAGGTTTGTTCAGGTTGCATTTGGAGCCTACAGTGATCTACTGTGATAACCAGAGCTGCATCAAGCTCTCGGCTAATCCCGTATTTCATGATAGGTCCAAACATATCGACATCAGGTACCATCACATCAGAGATTGTGTTCAGCGGAGGATCATGATGCTTTCATATGTTCCCACGGAGGATCAGGATGCCGACATCCCGACGAAGGCGCTCACCAGGAGCAAGTTCGAATTCCACAGAGGCAGGATAGGGATTGCAGATAATCCATATCTTGCTGAGAGGGAGTGTTGAGAATGCAGCAAGATGATGGAGCTTAGGGAAATGAAGTCGCCTTCACTAAGTGGGCCCGCAGGCAAATTCTGGCGCAAAGTCTATTTTTAGACTATGTCTATTTTTAGACATACGGAGCATAATTTGGGAATTCTACTTGGAGATTCTTGAAGTATGCGACATGTCGGTAAAAATAGATGAGACCCTTATTTTTAGGACCCAGGCTATTTTTAGACTGATCTCCTAAAAATATGGAAGTCAAATATTATTTACCCTTAATAATATTTTGACTATAAACAACAGTTTACTCTCTTGGCGCACTTCAGTTTGAGTCATGGAGGTGGTTCATGCAACTGACACAAGGAATCACGTGGTTCCTAGGGTTTGATGGCATCTTGCATGGTTTACTTCAGTTAGACTTCAGTGGCAGAAGTTTTGGAGGAGTTAACGGGACAAGTAGTGGAGTTATGTTCTGTTTGTTTTAGTTGAACTAGTTGGGATTAGTTAACTAGCTAATCAACTAGATATGAGTGGAGTAAATTAAATAATATTTAATTTACTAAATATTAACTCATTATTCAACTCAAGAATACTTCAGTTCACTACAGTGCATGATCAGTTCAGTGGAGACCAGTGAAAGAGATAGATGAAAGGGTAGAGTTAGCTATCAGTTGTAACTATACTGTTGCTATTTGCAACACATAGATAGGTGGAGTAAGCTATGAGTATTGAAAAGTTTAGGCTGGTGGTTTATCTATATAAGGAGGCCATCACCTAGCATTAAAATACGAAATCAAGGTTGGCTATCAAGTGGCTAAGGATTGGAGCAAGTGATTTGCTAGATCTAGCTTGATAGTGTGTATCATGGGAGGTAGTGCATGAGAGCTTGTGAAGAGTTTTTGTACTATGATTGTTACATGATTTCTCCATTATAATATACACAATAGCTGGGGGGTTTTCAGCTATAGGCTTTCCCCATACATTCTGAGTTAATGTGTGATTGATTTGATGTGTGATTGCTTCTATATTA